>CM046433.1:2788362-3388362 GCA_025506505.1 Flaveria sonorensis | reverse complement strand
AGAATTAGAAGGTTAAAGTTATTTAATGATATGGTTAAATCAGATATTTTAAGAAAAGTATTGTGTGTGAGTAAATATGAAATTTTGAAGTTACAGAAAATATGAGTAAAATGATCATTTCTTAAATTGTTTTTTAAAAATTGATTAAATTCGATATCTTAAATGGTTTCGAAGGGAGTGTGTAAGTTTAAGTTTTGATTAGTATATATTATTATTATTTTTTCAAATTTATAGAGTTATATATGAAATTCATATGTATAAAAGATTTAGTAAGCTAGCTTATGACTCACTCTCAAGACCATGTTTAAGGAACAATAAAAGGTTTAATTGGTTAGAAAAGGAAAAAAAAAGCTTTGATTTCACGCATATCATCCATATATTTAGTTTAAAGCTTTGCTTTTATAATTATTTCATCTTATAGTTGATTTTGAGTAAACTAACGGCTCACGAGGCGGTTGTTGGAATCGAATCTTTCTGGCAGCGCGTGAGAAGACCTCAGTTGGGGACGTGCTGCGGCTCACTTTGAAAACGTTATTCAATGAACAATAAGTAGTTTTGATTGCTTAAAGAAATTTTGACCAGTAAACTTTTCATGTGTGACATCCATATATTTATTTTAAAGTTTTGATTTATTGTTATTTTATCTTTATAATTAAATTTTGATGTATTTAAAATTTTCTTTTATAACTTTTAAAATATTATATTATTAAATTTTGAATGTATCGGTAAGATATGTTTGTTTATATCTATGTTTTAGTTTAAGTTTTCGTTAAAACCAATCTGAGTGAAATATAATATACTTTTTTTATTTATTTTTGGCAACTTAATATTGTTTAAATTCAGAATATACCACATCAATGTTCAACATACCCACGTTTAATATAAAAAATTGTATTCGCTATCAAGCCGTCACAACAGGCCAGCAAAATTTACTGCCTCTTATTATTTAGAAATTAATATATACTATTTCAATATTTTAATTCATACATAATCTCCAAAAACACATGTTTGCATGGATTTTTAAGAGGTTGAATGAAGCATGTGGGTCTTTGTGTGTTGGGTGGTCGCAAATAGGGGTGCCTGAGTATTCTCTCTTTCTAGACAAGATTAACATGTTAGGTAAAATAATAACATTTTTAATTAAATATATATAATATTTGTCTATACTTGACGAAATTTAAAACACCTGTAAGCAAATTTGGAAAAATCATACGTTGAAATGATTTGCTATTCATTATAATATATATGAGAAGATTTTGCTATATATTCATTACATTATATCTATACGCACTATAATATGTATTAATATTTAGAGATAACACGTGAAGATTTTTGGTGCAATCTAAACTTTTTATACCGCTTCTGTTTGGTATGGGGTAATTGAATGAACGAAGTAATAGAATGAATAAAGGAATGGATTGGATAATATAATGAAATGAATCATTACATTCCATTGTCTTGTTTGGTTACCTTTTAAGAATAAATAAATCATTACTTTGTGTTGTTTGTTAGGTATGAAAAAAGAAAACAATGAAATGTAAAATTAGTTATGGCGGTGGTTCCGGCGGCGGTGGTGGCCGGCGGTGGTTTCCGGCGGCGGTTGCCTTTGGTGGTTTCTGGCGGTGGTTTCGCCGGCGATGGTGGCCTTCGGTGGTTTCCAGCAACGGGACCCCGCCGACGGTGGTTCACGGCGGCGGCGGTGGTTCACGGCGGCGGCGGTGGTTCCCGGCGGCGACAGTGGTCGGTGGTGGTGGTGGCGGCCGTGCCTAGTAGTGGTTGCCGGTGACGAACGATCTTGGTGGCCGGTGGTGGCTGTTGTGGTGGGTGAGTGGGTGGTGTTGATAACTAATGATGGAAGAAGAGATGGAATGAAAAATAAAATAAAAAGGATGGGTGGATAAAATGAATTTGAGGTCATGGAATTAACTATGTAATGGTTTATTACATTATATTTACCAACCAAACATGTATTTCTTCATTTATTCTTAATAGTTCATTCCATTTCGTGTTTCATTTCTACGTACCAAACACTATTATAGGTTTTAAGCAAATATATTAATCTAAATATCTACAACGTAAATCTTCTTATTCTAATAATTTATAATACTTACTAATTTATAAGAATTTAATTATATTATATCTTGAAATATAATTTTATAATTCTTAGTCTTCATTATTTGTCACTTATAATTTCTTATATATTCTTTATTTTACCCATGTCATAAAAACTAATGACGTTAATAAGTTATTTTTATTCCACCCATGTGTTACATGGATTCTATCCTAGTTACATATTTATGAAAAGATTTTATATTAGTCTAATTACATTTTTTTCTTTGAAATAACAATCATAATTTTAATTTGTAATTAATCTTGGATGTATATATTTTATCTTCTTAAATAAAAGTAACTTTTAAAATGTTTGTACCTAATAGTTGTTAAATTTGCATATTGTTTTTCTTAAGTAGCTTTTATAATTTATCTATTGCATATGATCTTATTGATTGAAGCCATGGGATAATTATGAGTGACGTTGAATTAGGTTTATTCTTAGCAACACCTTTATTCTTTCCTCTGATATAATTTTCAAGCAATTTATTCCTACTCCATCTTTCACTCATTCTTATATTTTCTTATGTCATCGTCATCATTTTTATTTACTTTTAAATAAATAAATAAGCTATTATAATAAACTATATAGTTTTTTTATATCATATAAATAATCACTCAAACATGTCTCCAACCATATAGATATATACAATATACAAGTTCTTAAATTGTTAGTAAGAAAATTTAACATAACTTGAACTCTATTGTTATGTATTAACAAGTCTATTTTATAAAGTTTATATACAGAAAGGGTAACCAAAAGAAATTCTAAGGGGAGCCACATGAGCTCATCCGTCACCGTATATTTTGGCTTACATATCCTTCTACCACATACGCACCAATGCTTCACTCGTCATTTGCAACCACATTGGCGCCTATATATATTGACTGTAAACGTACATGGCCAACATGAATTGCAATAATGCTAACTCATGATTATGATAGTGTAAACAAGGGTATTGATCATTGATGTCCCCTTTAAAATCTTAACTCCTATTTCATCGTTTGACCTAATTGCCATAGAGATCATCTCTAGCTATACATAACTTTTGTTTTGCAAAATAGAATTCCAGTTATTATCATTACATGTAGTTTGTTTCACACCCTAATCAAAACTAAAAATAAATTTAAGGTGCTTGTAATGATACTAAAGACAAAAATAAAGTTGTGATTAACGAGGTGTTTTGTCATAATTATCCGAAGAAAAAAAAATCTTTTCAGGATGACCAATTACTACATACATTGAATCAAAAGTCACATGCATGAATATTTGTTTAGCTTGTTGTTAAACACGTAGTTATCATGTTAATCTATATAGTGGGCTCCCAAAGATATGATTTCATTATCAACGCGGATAATGTGCGGGAAAGAAATTCGTATTCAGTTAATTTTTTATAAAGGGTGACTATTTTGTTTTGACAAACATAATTTAAACCGTGAGATTTTGATTAATAATAGTCTATACTTATGATTTGATCAGTGAAACTTTAACTTTCACTTATGTTGTTTAGAACAATGACACTCTCATAATCGTTGTTAGAATACGTAGTATCGTTTATCTTTAAATATTTTGTGCATCATTATTAGAAAAAAGAACGCTTGGGTGGGGGTTAGGTACCGTGGTAAATATGTAAAAGTTAGAGTAGTGTTCTCATGAGAAGGGTTATGGGTTCTAATCTCGGGGTTGGCATCTCTTGGATTATCTAAATGGTTCTTATTATAACCTATAAAATCTATTGTTGCTGTTAAAAAAAATAACGAACATGGCCTCAAAAAATAAAAGCCAATTTAGCCATATTTTTCCTTGAAATATATGATGTTTGTTATAATTTTAGTACTTTTGTGTAATGTTTTCTTTTCAATAATAAGGCGATAAAGTAATTAAAAAGAGTTTTTAAATTTGATACTGAAGCCATTTTTGCGCACAAGAATCCTTCTCAAGATATAAGTAGTTTTCATGTATTGGTCACCGTAATAATTAAAAAAAGAAAGTTACACGCGTAAATGTTATTTCACCTTAAATTCTGGTCAAAGATTCATAAGATCAGCATGATTTGATGTGAGGATGATATGGTTTATCTTTTTACTCTTTAAAAAAAAATACTAATGAAATAACTTTAAAGCAGTAGGTTTTCTATCTTCGATATGTTAGTGTTTACTTTGTATTATATGGGATAGTTGTTAGTGATTGTGAGTGAAATAGAGAAAAAATTTATAGGGATTGTACAATGATTTTCTATATTTGAGGAAATATAGTACAACACTCATAAATTTTTTAATATTTTTAAAAGTGGTTGTGAGTAGAGGAGTGATAAAAGTTAATGATAAAAATATTAAAAATATTATTTAATTAAAATAGATAATAAAAAATAGTGTTTTTAATGTAAATATGAGGATGCGGATGAAGAAGCTAATGTGAATGCTCAGAATCTCAAAATTACCCGAGGATAAAGCCAATAATGTAAGAAATAATTTTATCCTTCTAAAATACCCTTTTTTTTGTGAATGTGTATTAAAAATACAATACGTATATTTTTTTTGAACTTTAGTGAATTTGTATCAATGTCATAACTGACGGGCTTTCGTCGGTAATGCTGTTAGTAAATATTTAATAGAGGCGCCGCTAATCAATGGCTAATAATGTCAAAGTGCGCCATTGGTTACTTGTCGATAACTCGTCGCTAAAGTTTGTCGGTAATCCGTCGGAAAAGTTATCACTCGGGGACAAATTTTCTACAGGTCATCCCGACAGATTCTCGTCGGTGATGACTTTCACTGACAGATACTGTTTGTTTAGTAGTGTATATGTAGACACGAAAGGGTGCAGACGGAGATAGACATGTGTTTAATCCGTGAACACGCACATGTGGCTCCGGCCGGTATGTATGCTTATCCATTGTGGATGCTATTACCATCTCCACATTGAAGTGGTCCCAGTTTTAACACGCTCAAAGCCTCAAACTCGTGATCTATGTTTCATCCTCTACTTCCAAACTTGCAATCATTATAACACAAGGCAAAACCAACAATGACATTATAATAATCGAACTTAATTTAGACAATTATAAGACTCTTCTTCAAAGTCGTGCAAGGGAAAAAAATATATTTAGAAAACAATAAAGGTGCATCCTGTAAAAAACAAAATGATACCTTGCTACCTTGGTTTTCATAGTAAATATTTCAGTGCTTTAGTTACAACTGAAATAAATAATAACACAACAATAATAACAATAACAACAATAATTATAATTATAATTATAATTATAATAACAATAACTACCCTGTAAACAAAATAATTACTTTATCTGCTTTACTGATATAAAGAGTTGACAGAGAAGATGTTGATGTCAGGATAAATACAACATTCAAATAGAGTGTGAAGCTCCTGAAACTGACAGTCAACAAGAACATGTTATGCTGAAAAAACATACACACAGATAAAACATCAATCGAACAAAAAAACCGATTTAAGCAACTCAAATCGTTGTTACATGATGGAGCAACCGCTTTTTTCCTCAGTTGGCTGCACATTGCCTTGCTGATACCTGTTTGACTCGTTCGGGTTGTATGTGAATTCAGTCGTGTCAAGCCCATACTGTTTTACAAAAAAAAATAAAGATAAAAAAAACGAAATGACATTCACTTCTTACCACGAGAAAATAAGGCGTATAATTATTTATCGGAAAATTGTACATGTAAACAATGCATTTTTTTTCCTCCTAAAAATGAATGTTTAGCATTCACACTAGCATCCTTATCCTCATCCCTATATTTACACTACAAACACTATTTTTTACTCTCTTTCAATTAAATAATACTTTTTTATATCTTTAACATTACATTTTCTCTCTCCTCCACTCACAACCATTTTTAAAAGTATTAAAAAATTTAAGGGGGTTGTACGTTTTTCCCAAATACGAGGAATTATGGTACAATCCCCATAAATTTTCTCTCTCATTCACTCATAACCACTTACAATCATCCCTCATAATAATCATAATAAGTTGATTTGGGTAATGATTTATCTCAAACGGGTCAAATTAAACGTTTAGAAAGAAAAGTATTTGGTCAAACACGTGGTATAAACTGTACTTTCAATGCATATAACCTACTAAATTAGTTCGTATAGAGATTTAGATTGAAACTGTAATAGTCTAGTAGAATATACACACCTTTTCCCTCATTCGCGTACTCCATGCATCATTTCTGCTTGGACGGCTATCAAGGGTTGCAGTAACAGGAATACCTGTAGCAGGAACTGGTTGCCTGCTGATCAATGGTTGTCGTTGCTGCCTGGGGCCGGCTATGTACTCATCATCACTATCATACTCTGGTGGACTATTTGCAGCCCGTACCGTAAGAGCTAACAAGAACACAAGACCCTGCAAATCCAAATGTAGTCAACATCAGAGATATAATGTGACTGCTAACTTCATTACTTACAGGTGAACAGAAATGGGCAGGTTGGCTAAAACAAGCTGGGTCAGGCCAGGTTGACCCACATAACTTTTTGTCGAAAATTTGCATGCTTTCTATAAATAATTAGTAACAAATATAATTACAAAAATTTTATCATGTCAACCATAATCTGAATTTTGAATAAAAACCATTTAGGGCATCTATAAGACCCTACTTGATACATTTCCATTTAAGCTATTCTTTTTACATCCACTAGAGATAAAACTTAACATAAACCCAAAACAACCTACTCATAAGTAAACAAAATGTAATTGGCATCTCCAATTAATACTATTTGCATGATATTTTTCAGTTTGCTGAAATATAATCATAGGGTCAAGATATTACTGACGCACCTCCAATATAACAGCCCCAAGAGCAACCCATCTGCATATTTTCCAATTCTTCTCCAGAAACCCATAAATCATTTCAAAATCTCCAGTCTTGTCTACCGGGATCTCCTGATGACATAATTATGTTTAGATAATCAACTAAATACAATACATCTTATTAAAAAATCAAAGCAGTAGCTGAAAGCAAACTCACATCTCTCCAGCTTTTGTCAAAGAAGATGAAAGAAGCACATCCCAATTCCACCACAATTAACAAGAAAATAAGCAGAGAATACTGCACCACCTTAAGGAAAGCAACTATAACATACACACACATTATCAGGGCAAATATACCCCACTTTGTGAAAGTGTTTGGTAGATTTTTTTATAAACGGGTAAATTGGAGAAAAAATATCACTGAAATATAAACATGTCAAACATAAAAGTTCCCGTAGGTAAAGTTTGAGTGTTACAGTCTCCTAAATTGCTTTAATAAAAACCATAAATCGTACTTTAATAAAAGTTTTGTAATCATATTTAATATGCTGAATATTTTATAAAATTATTTTTGAACGTACACAAAAAGGTGCTGTTGGGTCAATCTAGTGCAACCAAGCATGTTTTGACTCACCATAAAATTTACCCAATTTGACATCCCCATTTGCCACCTTAATGGCTGGAACATCTTTGATAGTATGATCTTCAAGATCAACTATCTCCTTGTAAATTACCCTCTTTTTTACATCAAAAATACATATATAATGATTAATATAGCCATAATGCCATATAGTAGATGGATACACAAGTTAGGCAACATCCACTTCGAGTTGCTGCTCCAATGCAACCAAAACAAGATATGATAAAGAGAGCTGCACCAATGCCAACAAATAAATAAATGAACCTGCAACGCATAAGAACACTAATTAGTTACTGAATAGTTGATTAATCACTAATGATAATTAATTTGCTAAATTCCAATAGGATGAAAGTCTTATAGAGTCAGCCAACAAGATTTTTGTTCTTGTTTTGTTTTTAGCGCAAAGCCGCAAATCATCTTTAATGTTCTTTTTAGGAGGGCTGACCGCTAATGTTTCCATCAACTAATAGCATAACCCATAGACTACAGGTCATCTTTATTGTTTTTTTAAGGCTACAAAGGTGAGAAGAACTATGATTTCAATAAGGACTTTGCACAACAGACTGTTGTGTTCTTGCAAGCAGCTTCTATGGTTAGATTGAAAATCAAGCAACTTTTTTGCATGCCCAACTTTATGACTTGTAACATTCTTTCTTTGACCACAGCTTGTGGTGATGCCAAAACCTTAGCAATGTATGGACATTATTCTAAAATTACACTTTTAGTTGCCTAATCAGCTACATAAAGCTATATAGCTTATGTGGCCCACCGTTATAAGTAGCAACTATTTATAAGTTATACATATTTAATTATAGCAGGGATTACGTGTGATTAACCATGTTTCACATAATCAAACTATTATCTTGACACATAGCAATTGTTATCCAAGATATAAATTCTCATTTAGCAAAGAGTAATGATTTTTTATCTTGTATAACTTGATTATAGCATTCAGACATAGTCATAGGTCTAAAAGCAAATTATGCAACTCTTTGTCTATTGCCCTCTCCAAACATAGATGATTAACTACATGAGGTAGATGGTAGAGGTGGTTAATCATCTAGTAGACAACTTTGGTTCCAAGTCCGCTTAACTATTAAATGCAATTTGAATGAGTAGACTTGTAGCATACAGATTGATTGACCTAAAAGAATGATAAAGGGAATAACGATTACAACAAACATATTCACGAAAATGTCAATCTCCTTGTCATTTTTTGGTCTGCCAATATGCAAATAGTCTACCCCTTCAGAATTCAGATTGCAACTTAACTTTTAAAGGGAGTTTAACCAAAGTTATCTTTTACATGGTTAACCATCTCTACCATTTACTCAACCTTATAAAAATAGCATACAGCAGTATCCTTACCCACCAATTTCTAACATTATATCATATCACCTTCTAGCACTCACTTCTAATGTTTTCAAATCACGTCAACATGTAGATATAATTATAAAACAATATACAAATTCTACTTTCCAAGACCATTGTACATGATTGTCAACCTAAAACGGAGAATTAAAGAAAATGACATACGAATATCCACATAGACCTATCTTAAAATTTATCTTTGGACAACTAGATATTAAGCTTAGTTATTAGCAGTCCCACATCATCTTGGTCTTTAGTGAGGAAAACTCAAATGATAATAAATGCTTAGTCAACCCAGCTTGAGCTTAGTGGCTACTTCCATTTAATGTCTAATGCTCAGTATAAGGTTTGTTTTCTGAAGAAAACAAATACTTAATGTTAGAAACTAAATTTGTGATAAAAGCCTGATATAAAAATGTATGTATTCATATGAGAAACAAAAAACACAATAAGCATGAAACAACATATGGCAGCATACCAAGCAGTAGGCAAGTTATCAAAAATGCTGCTTTGCGACAGTGAGACCGCCATTAACATAGGGCGTCCAAGCTGAATCAGTTCGCCTCCACGCGGGGGCTCAAAATCATCATTCGCATTTTTGTACATAACAAACATGTACACCCCGTATCCCACCATGGCTAGACCAAGAAGTGTCAACAAGAAGTTCAGGAGCTTCAACAAACACTCCAAAAACCCCTTACAAGCCATACCTGTATTGTTGATCTTGATCTTACTCAAACCAACAATGCTATGATCTTATCAATTACTTCAATCCTACATTACAGGAGCCCAAAAAAAAAACATCAAACTTAATATTAGTTACAGTAATTAAAAATAAAAAGGAGCTGATTTTAGTAAGAAAAGCATTCAAGAGCAAATTGAACAAACAACCACTCTATAAACCGAAATCTAATGGCGAATCACTTCTTTACTTTTCAATTAAGCAAAGGAATTTGATCGAATATACCCTAAACTTAAACCGTTCGCGAAATTATGAAGCTTATAAGTAACAAAATGGGCGAAATCATCCAAAAGACATAAACATGAATTTTCCCTAAAATTAAACAGGTATTCGTAACTTTTACAAGCATAATTAGACGCATTCGTAATACACTGCGCACAGATCAATAAATCAAAATCCGATTGATCCAAAACTGGATTAAATTCACGATCTAAGGAAATGAAAAAAGAAAAAATAAAGTAAAGAGATAGCATTAATTAATTTGAAAAATTGAAGAAACATACGATGCAAACCCTAGTTTGGATATTTGAATTGAGAAGAAAAGATGAAGAGAGATTGAAGATGATGAGATGAAGTACTTACAGATGCAAATAATGATAATCGGTGAGATTTCGAACAGTGGAAAATGAGAGAAAAAGTGACCGGAGAAATGAAAAATGGGGGTGAGAATAAATTGCAAAAATAGATAATGAAATTGAAAATTCTGGTAAACTCTATTGCTGTCCAAATTTGTTTTTGTGCGGATTGCACGTTAAAAAACGGGTTTAGGTTTGGGTTTGGATTCAAACATGACTCGTATATTTATTTGTGTTAGTGATATGAATTCAAATGCACAACTTTACCATTGTAATAGGTGTATCTGTTTAATATTTATTTTTAAATTTAAGTAATGTTTAGGACTGGATAATAATTTAAACAACCAATAAAGTCAAATCAGATTTTCATTTGTAATTAATGTCTTTTCAATTGTTTTTGTACAATCTTTCTCATTCTCGATTAATAAAGTTGAATTTTCATATTTTGCTTGAGACTAAAGAAATCGAGGGAAGATTATTGTAGAATTTGAAAGAGAGAATGATTAATTGTGAAGTTAGTGAAAACAAAGAATTGATAAGATAGTTTTAAGATGAAAATTGAATTAACTATGTATAGCTAGAGAGAAAATTATAACTAAAAATAATTAACAACTTTTAATTACCTCTCATCCTCTCATTATATTCATATATAAACTTTTTTACTAAAAAATAAATAAAATAAAATAAACTCTCAAACTTGGATGGGTTAAAAGATCAACCCGATTATTAAACGGGTTAACCTATTTATTAAGCGGGTCACATTCAAGTTAGCATAATTAATAAACAGGTTATATTAACAATCTAAAACTTAGATTATTTTCATGTCATATTTTAGGTCACATTAGGAATTATCTGATAAAAGTTATATAATTATATGACCTTGAGACTATTCAATTAATTAGTTTAATTACCAGGTTCTAATAATTAACCAAGCCCTTATAAATAGGTTGAATCACTAAGCAATTTATTCATAATTGTGTTATGGTCCCTCAATGACATCATTTTCATGAAGAACATTGCATGTATATGTATTTACAAATTTGGAGGCGCACCTTACTGATTATTCTTAATGTTCAATTAATCAATAAAGTATGTTTGTATGTGAACACAAAGAAATAATAAGTATGTTTGTATGTGAATTTGATCTCTTATAATTCAATATTGTAATCGACGGTCCTATATGACTATATAAAGACCATTATGCAGCCATATGTATATATATGCCTTTAATGTAAGTTGTAATGGCATGTGAAAAATCAGATGACCATTACACATACATCCTTTTAACAATAATAGACATCATATCATTTTCAACAGGAAAACAAGTTGGATTATGCATAATAGCAACGACAATCGCTCTATAACAGGTCATGAATAACCCTTATATTAAAATTGCATCATATGTTAAAGATCAACACGCTATGACAAGATCGTGATCATTTGTATCTAATCATTGGTGTCGGTCTTCGTTACACTATTTTTTCTGGTGCATGTAATCAATTTGCTTTTAATTTCCGTAGCTCATTACCCTACAATAATAATGATCCCTGCAAAGAAGAAAACACAGGCATATACACAAACGCATAGTCCAAATCCAATAATGCAGAATGATTATAAATCTTAATTAAAAAGAATAAAAGATAGAATTAAGAAACTGCTAGCGGAGGGGCTTAGGACACTTTTTTGACAATTGATGAAGCATGGCATAAGGTATAATTTTACAAACACTAGATATTTTTTTTGATCATCTACAATAACAGACCTACAAAGATATGCCCTTACTTTAAGTGGCATTTTAACCTATAATGCAAGCCTATAATACAATAAAAAGACTAGTTTTTTGACTAAAATGATGATTATTTGATAAATAAATCACCTGATGTGTCATTGCCTTTTGTGCCAACCCAGTGTTGTTTAAGAGCTACAAAGAGTTTCTTGGGGACAAAGGATCCATCTTCATGATCCAATGATTTAACATCCCATCTCATACCAGCTGTAATTTTCATCACCTTTGAAAACACGTCTACTTCGTCTCACAGGATCACTGCACCTTCCGGTCTCAGTATCCAGTCCATTTCTAGAAGGATGTCTTCCAGATAACATCTGTTTATCAATGCAGATTTGCTTTAAGCTGTTCAAATCTAAGGTTTTGTACAGAAATATGAATGTAGATGATGCGTCTAATTTTTATTATTAGCAATTTTGGCAAGGTGGACAGCAGGGGCGAAGCTTCTTTGGGGCCGGGGGGGCCCCGCCCCCCCTCTTTTTTTCGTCAGTAGTGTAAATTTCCGGCTCGATAGTGTAAATTTTTGGTCCGGTAGTGGAAAATTTTTAATAAATATAGAGTCCGCCCCCCCTAAAATAGTTTACTTTCGCCCCCGCCCCCCCTGAGCTTTGGTTCAAGGTCCGCCACTGGTGGACAGGCTGGTAATGGGCTGAAAATGGTCATTTTTTAGTTAAATCATGGATATATCAAGTGTTACTTTTCTACTGCCTTCACTTAATACTGTCAGTGAGTTAAACGATGCTAAATGACTTGATGAACTTTTTATTACAGAAGCAACCGCAGCTTACTTGGGACAACTTTAGCGTAAATTGGGTGGGTTGGGTAATAATGTAAGATGTCAAAACAGGTTAGGTGAAAACAGGTACCTTTTGTAACCATGAGTCAAATGGGCCAGGTTGGGCCAACCTTTAAAACATTTTTCTTCCCTTCTCTTATTTTCTTGAGTTGTATAATCAGACAATGTGTTAACTATGGTTATACAACTAGATTAATACAATAATAAATTAACTTCTGAAATAAAATGATTTAGGAACTTGTTTACATTTTATTACACTTTGGGTGACTTTTGAGCCAAATCCATTTTAGCTAATTGTTAAGATTACCTGTTTTGGCTAGATAAAAGTATAACCCAAATCAATCCATTTAATCATAAACGGATCAATATTATCGTCTCTAACGTGTAGGACTGATACCTGTAGATATAGGACAAAGATCTACTTTTCATCCTTAGTCAACTACGACTGACCAGAACTTGAAACAAGTTTTGCTCCCAAAACTAGGTAGACATTGGATTCCATGAAAGTTGGATATCATAAAAACATGACTACATGCTTTTATACAAAAGGTGTGATTAAGGTCATCAATGTTTTAGCAGGAGCATATAGGGTGAAGTTGGAATAGTGGCGGTTAAAAGACACTTACAGTAGGCACGGAAATCCTTGCTTGGATATTCAAATTATTCATTAACCCTTAACTATGTCACACATAAATTAATATTTTTTATAAGAATCTATATACTTACTTGTTTTCATACAAGCAGAATACACCATTGCCATAAATTAGGTCATATGTCCTCAGGTAAGTTGAGATCCCTTCACACCTAAAAGACAGATAACAAAATTGAATATTCCTTACAACAAATTTAATGATAATTGTATTGATAGGTAAATTATTCTAGAAACTTAAGCAAATATTATCATATGTGAGGAGGCAATTTCGACCCATTTGATAAATGGGGGTCAATTTGGGTTTTGTTTTATCTTAAACGGTTCAAAAGAGCATAGAAATACATTTTGCTAAAAGGAGAAGATATGGAACGAGCTGAAAGTCACCCAAAGTCTACTTTTGTCTCATACAACCTCCTTAATCATTTAATCTAACGATTTAGATTATTACTGAACTAATATTGATTTTCCAATAATATTTCATTACTAAAACATTAATCATTACTAAGAAGTAGAACTTAATAAATGATGGACAAAAGTTTCTGTGGGACCACCCAATGTGACCCACTTCAACCCGTATTAAAAATGACAATATTTATGGAACTCACCAGTCATGATACACCAGTAAGACCTCTCTCGTAGATAACACCCAAAGGGACCGCATTAATCACCCATTGAGTCAAATGCGACAGCAAAACCTCCATGCCCAGCATTCATATCCATAATATTTCAATATCTTGAAGTGCCAATTAGGCGCTTCGCCTTTTTGTACCAACATATGTTTTCCAAATTTTACTATCTTCATGATAAGATTCAACAGAAATATCTGGATAATAACATAATAAAACATTGTACTCAGGATTAAAGAACTCAATGAACTTCTACATGAAGCCAGCTTATAAAATAATGAAGCTATAGCTTTACAGTAAAAAAATTAGTTGAAAAACAGTTTCGGATGAGCAGAATTAAAATGAAACAAGGCATTCCAACCACACAAATCTCTTGAGACTTATCATAAATCCTATCATTAGATCTAAACCAAAAACATAATAAATTCTGCAAGTTATAAGGACCTTCATATAGAAATTTCTGACGTTGCATCATGGGTATCATCTTCCCCCAAATTGGTCTTCAAATACCCTCCACCAGGGCTAAAAGAATGATTTCGCAGCCTTCTGTTTTTCAATATAACTTTTGATTCCTTCACCAAATGGATGTACTTTTTCCTTACTTCTGCAAGAGGATGAGCCTCAATAGCCATTTTATCATAATAAGCTTCTTTTAATATTGCAGTGCATGTATTATTCCTCAAAGATAGATAAAATACATGGGGATGTCGCTCAAACACCTTATGAACCTTCTGCGGCAATCCCAAATACTTTCTCAAGCACAAAAGCTTCTTCCTCTCTGCCGAATGTTCAACAAATAGACAGAGCAGCTCATGGAGCATACCCACGACCCGCTTTTCAGCCACATCACTTCCCGGGCACAAATTAAAGCATTCCTCATATGGTGAAACGTAGGGAAGTTTCTGAAAACCATCCAACCACTCCAAAATCTTTGTTCTCAACCTCAAACCCTTAGATGGAAACAATGGAATTGAAACAGCTTCCATTTGTCCACCATTATAAACTCCACTTCTCAATGCATTCCTTTGAATCACCGACAAAATCTTTTCATTATTTTCACTTTGAACAACTGATAATCCCTTCAGCCCATCACCCATTTCAACTACCTCAAAACACCCATCAATGTTTTCATCCAAGTTGCGCAGATAATCATCCGGTAACCCTAAATACCACAACATGCCTTGAATTATATTCAATGGCAACCTATTCTCAACACTCATAAGTACAAATTTTTTCAATCTTTCTTGTAACTCAGCTTTAAAATTCCTATAAACAGCCTGTTCTTCATCATTAAGTGTAGCAGCCTCCGGGGTTAACCTAAACCACGGCAAATTGTATTTGGGACCAGTGAACTCTTCAAAAACTGAAGGGTACAACCTAAGAAACCTAGCAACCTTGATGGGTATTTCTAACTGTAAGCCTTTCTTCGAAACATCAGAAATGGGGATGCAGCCTTCTGGAGAGGCAGCAATACGGTTCTTGAGAGCAATTATGGGTTTGAGTTTGATAGATTTGTGGATTGACTCAATCGAGTCAAGATAAGGATCTTTCTTCCATTTCATGTATACATTAGTGTAGTTGTGCTTCTGAGTGTGTCGACAACTGACTGTGTATTGATTTACCAACTTTCTAAGATTTTGACGACAAATTTGACCGAATGCCATTGTTGCTAAAGCATAGAAGCCCGAGCAGAACAAACCTCAATAAACAATTAAACCCAAATAGAGAAATTGAAGAAGAGAGTAAAAGAAAGTTATCCCTTGTTATTATACTGATGCAACATATGCAAGAACTAAAATTTAACAATTAAGACCATCAAAATCCAGCAATGGGATTTTTGTTACCAGCAATTAAGACATCTCTATTTAGAAAATGTTCTTTTGTCATCATAAAATCAGCTCCAGGAAGCAACACGATGACTGACACCGTAGCCATTTTTCACCAGCAGCTCACCATGTCTCATTAGAACTAATATCAGATTCTTTGTGTACCCTGTTTCCCATTTTGTTCCTGCAAACAATTCAAAGGGATTGATCCATGTACCGACACAAGACGTGGTTCTACACTTCACAGTTCACACTGCCACGAACAAATAAGATACAAAAATTAATTTACAGTATGACAGATAATTGCCACATGAAAAATAAAGGGTTGTCAGCACAAAGTTTTTATTAGAGATCATCAAACCAAAATCCGATTGATCCGAAATTAGATTGACTTCACGATCTAAGAAATTGAAGAAACAAATAGCATCAAATAATTTGAAAAATAGAAAGAAACAAAAGATGCAAACCCTAGATTTGAGAAGAAAAGATTAATAGAGGTAGAAGATGATGGGATGAAGTACTTACAAAGTGATAATCGGTGAGTTTTTCGATTGTCGAACTGGAAAATGAGAGGAAAAGTGAATTGAAAAATGAAAATGAAAATTTTGGTGATTCATGAAATTTTTTTAAAATTGGGTGTTTTAGGAGGTATTTGTTGACAAGATGTGTTATTCTCGGGGGTATTTTACTTTAGGGGAACTCGTCCATGGCAGGGGCGGGTTCTGTGGCACGGTCAAAAAGCTCGGGAGACATTAACAGAGGGTTGTCACATCTTTACAGAACCCGCCCCTGCCATGGGCAAGTTCTCAGTGTGTGTTGAGTGTGTGTGTTTCAGGCGCAGGCATGTCACATCGAGAAGAACTCGCCCTTGCCAAGGGCGGGTTCTCCTCCTCTTTTTTTCCACCACAAATTTAACCTACCTTTCACATCGGGGACAGAACACGCCCTTGCCAAGGACGGGTTCTCCTCAACCTAAATCCCATCCACATATTTAACCTAACTGCTTAACCTTTCCATCCAAAAATTTTGTATATAAAGTATCGAATCTTATTTTTGATACATTCAACACAATTCAAAAAGTATCGAATTTTATTTTTTATACATTCAACACATAACTTTTCTGTATTCAAACCCAACATGTCTCGACCTTATTTTTTACAATTATTTTGGGGTGATGATATTTTATTCGAAAATGGAAATATCATGTGTGATAATTCTACTAGAATTCAACAATTATTATTCGTAATAGAGTGTTGTATGAAGAATTTGTTGATTTAATCTATAATCATATTCAGGTTCAAAAAGAGTATTATAATTTGAAATTGAAATTATATTACTCATACGGTGGTTTCTCTCAAAGCTCTGAAATTTTTAATGACTCGAATCTAGAAGTCTTGTATTATTTGGGAGAAAATGTTGAAAATTTCCAAGGAAATGTTTACGTTATCATTGAGCTGAAGATGTCTGTTCAACAATCCAATTATTTGGATCATCTTGGCGGTTTCTCTGTATCAGAAGCACCCGATCCGTCAAGCAATTCTCATCATCAAGGCAATGTAAGATCACATGATTATCAAGCCGGTCCGTCAACCATTTCTCATCATCAACTCGACGATGATAACGGAGGTTTTGATAAGTCAGATGATGGTATTTCAGACAGTAGTGAAGATACTGAACTCATTCCGTCACAAGAAGATTCTAGTGATGATGACAACAACAGCTATGGAGTTTCAAACTATTATAATTCTAATGTTAATCCAGGATCTTACGGGGTGACAAACTATTCTGAAGATCCTCAAGAGTTAAGAGATTATGAAGCTGCTGATTTTGACGATGAAGACCATATGGATATATGGAATGAAGAGTCAAAAAAAATCCGTGTTGAGATGTACTTTAAATCGAAAGATGAAGTAATGCATGCAGTGCGGTTATAGAATCTTGCACGTAACAAAGAGGCTGTAGTAGTTGAAAGTAAACGTACAAGATGGAGAGCAAAATGTGACAGTACTAGCCCTAATTACAATAATAATCTTGGTAATGGTCCTCCATGTACCTGGTATGTGTATGCATCCAAGAAACACGATCATCACATGTGGAGAATTTCAAGATGGGTGAATGCACACAACTGTTTTGGTACTGTTGTTGGTAACAACAATAGAAGTTTCAAATGCAGAGATATTGTTACCCGCATCATCCATTTTATTCATCAGGATATTGCTTTTCCTATCAAGCAAATTCAAGCACATTTAAAAGACACGTTGAATGTTGATGTTTCATATAATAAAGCCTGGCGAGCTAGAAAAGCTGCTATTGAGAGTATTTACGGTAGCTGGGAGAGTAATTTTGAGCAGTTACCTACATACATCAATGCATTACAAGAGAAAAACCATGTTATCGTGGAATGGTTACATCATCCGACCGGTACATCTGCTTATTATACATTCAAATATGTGTTTTGGGCATTCGGTCCAATAATTAAAGCATTCAGTTATTGTCAGCCGGTGATATCTGTTGACGACACTTTTTTGAAAGGTTCCTACCGTGGTAAAATGTTAATTGCAGTTGCAAAAAATGCAAACAACTACGTAATGCCAGTAGCTTATGCAATTGTAGATGAAGAGACGGTGGAAAGTTGGAGTTGGTTTTTCGAGCAATTTTGGTCACACATTGCAGTTCACCATAATTCTATTGGTTCGGGAAAAAAGTTGTGTGTTATTTCCGATAGGCAC
Source organism: Flaveria sonorensis (assembly GCA_025506505.1). NCBI lineage: Eukaryota > Viridiplantae > Streptophyta > Magnoliopsida > Asterales > Asteraceae > Flaveria > Flaveria sonorensis. Next base: position 3,369,723 of record CM046433.1, on the reverse strand, counting down.
AAAGGAATTATTCGTTCAATGAATACTCTTGAAGAGTGGAAAAAAATGTTATGCATCGATTTTGTCTCCGATATGTTCGAAGTAACCTCATGCAAAAGTTCAAGGTTTCTAGCTTAAAAAGGATATGTTGGTCTATCGGAAGCACCACCCAACAAAGAAAGTATAACTATTGTGTAAGTCAAATGACAAACATCAATCCAGAAGCATGGGAATATTTAAAAACTATTAAAGTGAGTAAATGGACGCTTCTACACGACAAAAATCATCGTATGTGGGGTAACCTGACGATGAACATTTCAGAAAGCTTCAACAACACGTTACGAGGTGTCAGGCTTATGCCAATAAAAGCTATTATTAATTGTACGTTCGAGAAAACAGTCGAACAGTTCAGAAAGCATACTAACATCGCAGCCAATTGCAACACAGCGTTACCCCCTCGCATATGGCGTTTGTTCAATGCACGTGATATTAACTCGCAAGAACATATCATAACAGAGTTTGATTACAGAGAGGCGAGATATAGAGTTCTGTCAAAGATCCAAACAAATGAAGCTGGTGGAAATGATTATACCGTGGAATACAAAAACAGAAGTTGCACGTGTGGTAAATGGCAGATGCAAAGATTCTCGTGCTCACATGCAATTGCAGTTTGCCGCCATAGAGGTGAATCACCTCATAACATTGTTAATCAGGTCTATAGTACTGTTGTTTATCACGAACAGTACAACGATCATTTTTACCCGCTTCATCACCCTGATTATTGGACGAACCCGGGTTGGAGGATAAGAGGCGATCCATCAAAAATCACTACGTCAAGAGGTAGGAGACGCACGAGAAGGATACACAACGAGATGGATGCTCATCATCCAGATGCACCAGTTATACGTAGATGCTCAATATGTAGACAAACAGGTCATAACATGAACACTTGTCCAAACTCATATTCATGAGAAGATTATTGTATATTAATTTTATTTGATGTTTACAGGTTATTATTGTTCTAATTTAATTTTGTTGTTTAATAAAAATAATTATTTTATTCCAAAAAATAATTATTTTATTCCAAAAAACTCCTATAAATAGCACCACCATTCTCGTACTAGCACACCACATTTCACAATTTCCCTTCCGAAAAACACCAAATAACCCATAAAAATGGAGTGGTGTTTACATAACTAAGTTCACCCATCCATCTGTAATAAAGTTTTCAAATATGCCCGGATAATTAGAAAAATAAAACATTACTAAAAATAGTTAATTTATAAGGTTTTTTAACATACCTTGCACCATATGGTAATCTGAAATCAATCGGTCGAGTATTCAGGGGACACATAGAAGGGAATCTTTCCCATGCCCATAATTGCAACAAGAATAAAGGCCCACCAATCTCTCGATTAGTGACACTCGTTGCCTTATCTAATTGCCTATACAAAGATGCTAAAACTGCACTTGCCCAACTAAGTCTACCACAGTTATTTAAATTTTCAATATGACTTAAATAATTTATGTGCACCCAGTTGCTAGAAGTGTCAGGAAATAAAGTGGCACCAATCATAAAAAATATAATTAATCTAGCTCGTTGGATGCATTGAAAATCTGTGGCATTATTAGGGAATGGTTTTATTATTTCATCTAAAATAAATCTTAGGTTTAACTTATAACCACTTACAACACTTGTAGCGAGTGTACAACCGGTTAAATACTCAAACCTCATTATAATTTCAGTTGCACTCATAGCATAATCAGTGCCAGAAACAACATCACCTTCAACCGGCAAACCCCATAAAAGTTGTACATCTTGAAGGGTTATCGTAGTTTCTCCAACCGATAAATGAAATGTGTGTGTCTCAGGTCTCCATCTTTCCACCAAAGCCGAGATAAGAGCACGGTCAAGTTTGCGATAACCACGCTCGATCACACCCGCAAAACCAGCCAACCGTATATACCTCATAATATTATCAGGGATAGGTTCTTCATCAATATAATCCCAAAAAGCTTTATCACCTCGTCTAACACGTAAAATTCCTTCGTCGTTTTCTGGATCGCGAAAATAATAATCAGCTCTATGTTGACCACTTAAAATAACAAATCGTTATTTAGTGGACCTGATGTAATTCTCCAGCTCATTTTTTTTTTTAAATAGAGTATGAAATTACAGAGAAAATTATATTGAAAGATAGTGAGGATTGAAAAAAATATCGAAAGAAAAAGAATTTGTAAGTAAGCAGATGGATTGAAATGAAATTTGTGTGATATAAATAATCGTCGTGTGTATGCTTGGTAGGTGGATCGTGCGGCTGAAAAAAAGGGTCTGAGAACCCGCCCTTCACAAGGGCGAGTTCTTGGTTAATCACATCGCTCACACATTCACATTCACATGCATTCACATGCACACACTGCATACACACACTGGCACCGCACACACACACTCACATGCATTCACATGCACACAGACACCATGTGACAACCCTCTGTTAAAGTCTCCCGAGCGTTTGACCGTGCCACAGAACCCGCCCCTGCCATGGGCGGGTTCCCCTAAAGTAAAATACCCCCGAGAATAACACCTCTTGTCAACAAATACCCCCTAAAACACCCAATTTAAAAAAAAAAAATCGTGATTCACTTGCTGGTCCTAATTGTGTTTTGTGTAGATTGCCATGAAAAAATTCACAGCCAATATAGTAAGTTGTTAATAAGAGGGTGAATTTCATATATATCCTCGTAAATTTGATAAATATCATATATATTCAAATAAAATTTTAAATATCATATATATCTCTTTAAAATAATTAAAATATCATATATATCCATTTTAATATATTTAATTCGTAATATACCCTTAAAATTTTTTATAAACTTTAAGTTTTCATTTTACCTATCTTCTACTTTATTTTTTACTTTTATAGTGTATTTGTTAGGATGCTTGTTCTTGCTATTTTTTTAAATAATCTAAACAATAAATCATCATATATTAAATAATAAATCAAAAGTATGAACTTTCACAATAAAAACGAAACAGGTAGTACTCAATTTTGTTGGATAGTTAAGCGGAAAGAAAAAACGTCAACCCATTTACAATAAACTATTAATAACTGAACATGAGAAATAAAACCTGAAAATAGGTACATCGGAAAAACCATTTCTATATTTTTAAGTAATCAACAGCTAAGATATATTTTTTTTCCATGAGAATTTAGAGTCAATAGTTGATGGAGAACTGTTAAAACTTGAGTTTAAGTAACAAACATAAAGAAGATCGACCTAATGAGCACATAAATAATACAGTAGCACACAAAAGAGGCTAAAAAACTGAAGCGTTTGGAGTAGTAGTAATCGAATGAGCAACAATAATAGAGGAGATGAGAGAATACTTAAGCACCGAATGAAGATCTTTTATAAGCATCGAAGAATTCCAAACTTTTTGCGATGATTATTGAAGATGTTATCATAGACCTAATAAATTTTTTGAACGGTATATTTTTAGAGGGTAAAGTTGGTATTTAGTGAAATATTATTAGGTAAGGATATATACGAAATTTAAAATTTAGTTTGGATATATGTGATATTTTATAGGTTTTGTAAGGATACATATGAAATTATACCTTAATAATAATATTAAGTAGTTAAGTGAGCATTACGCAAGTGTTAATCATGTCATGTTATGTTAGTATGGGTTTTTAGGTTGTAATATGTGAACTCAAACATGACTCATATATTTATTCATGTCAACAATATGAATTTTAACGCATAAGCTTAAAAATATAATGTGTTTCAGGTCGATCTATTTGATGTTAATTTGCGAATTTAAGCACTATCTAGCGACTCGGTAACAATTGAAACAACCAAATGACCTTAGGTTAAATGATTTTTTTTTGTAGTTGATGTCTCTTCAATTGTTTTTGTTCATTATCTCTCATTCTCAATTAATGAACTCAAGTTTATATATTAGCTCAAGATTAAAGCTAATCGAATGGAGAGGAGAGAAGAATTTGGAAGAAATGGTAGTTGTAAATATATTTAAAGAATGTATCTGGGTTAACATGTTAATTATGTGAGTCGTATTTAAGTTAGCACGTTTAATAAACGGAATACATCAACATACCTAAAACCTGATTATTTTCACCGGGTGTTTCGAGTTATATCATGAATTGTTAGTTGAAATTATATGACCTTATGATTATTCGATAAGTTAGTTCAATCATTAAAATTTTAATGGTTAGCCTTCTGGTCTAATGACATGAGAGTGATGGTTCAAACTTGAGATATTTAATGTCTCAGATTCAAACCCGAGTTAAGTGGGTTTTCCCGTAGTGGTGGGCTTCCTCGTTGATGATATTACCAAGTGAGTTAGGCCTGGAGCGTCACTCAGGTATTGTGGGTAGTTTCAAACACGATTAAGAAGAATATATAGATAAGATTAATCAATTATCAATTTGTTCATAACTGTATCATGGTTCCTCCATAACAGTATTTTAATGGACATTATTGCAATATGGCCCCTTAATGTGTCTACAGAAATAAAGGCACACCTTACTAACTTTTTTAAATGTCAAATTAATCGATACATAAAGAATATGGAAGAACACCGTAAGCAAATAACTCCATCATAAGTGGTCAAGAGAACATCAAAGGATATTAGAGAATCTCCAATATTGTATCATCATCGATTCATCGAGAATAAAATTGAATCTTCTAAGTTCTAACAAGCAAGCGTATTTACTTTCTTGGAAATTTATTTTCTTTTATTTAAAATGTTAATAAATTTGCAGTTGGTGCTTTGACTGGAAAATCAAAGTACTAGTAAAGTATTACTTATAGTAATAATAATAAAAATAATACATTGTTTGACTGACCCCTGCACAAGCGCACAACAATGTAACTAATATCTTGATGGTGCAATCGCTTGAATTTACATGAAAGGACATACACAAGTACGTACGTTAGTACGTTCCTTTTTGTAATCAATGACATGATCCAGGTATAAATAAGCATGCTCTACTACCACATGTTGATTAGTTATAAAGCTGTAATAATCAATCAACATTGCTCCATAGACAAGAAAACTCGAGATAGAACACAAGGAAATCATAAGCCTGTTTGTATATAAATTTGATCTCTTATGATTCACTATTGACTATATAGAGCCCAATATGCAGCCAGATGTATATATCCAAACTCAAGATCCCTTTAATAATACATTGTAATGGCTTATGAAAAGTTGGCTAACCATTACAGATGCATTATTTTAACGAAAATTGACACCATTTCATATTCAACAAGAAAACGATTTGGATTATGCTAACAGTAATAACGATCAGATTGGTCCTCAATACCAGGTCATGAATAACCCTTACATTAAAGGTTCATCGTATTATAAGTTATAACCATCAACACGCTATGACAAGATTGTGATCATTGGTATCAAGTCATTAGTGTTGGTCTTTGTTACTGTTTTTGTAATCAATCTGTTTTTTATTTCTGCATTTTATTACCCTATAACAATAATGGTCCCTGAAAAGACGAAAACACAGGCCACACAAATGCATATTCCAAATCCATAATGCAAAATTATTATTAATCTTGAAAGAATTAAAAAAAATAGAGATAAACAAGTGCTAGTGGAAGAGGGTCCTTAGGAAACTTTTTTGACGATTGATGAAGCATGGCATAAGATAAAAGTTTACAAAAACTTGAAATAATTTATGATCATCTACAATAACAAACCCATAAAGATATGCACTTACTTTGAGTTCCATTTTGAACCTATAATGCAAATCTTAATTTGTTCACTTTGACTAGCGAAAATATATAAAAAGACTAGTTTGATGACTAAAATGATAATTATTTGATAAATTACTCACTTGACGTGTCATTGCCTTTGGTGCCAACCCAATATTGTTTAGAGGCCACGAAGATTTTCTTGGGGACAAAGGGTCCATCTTCATGATCCAATAATTTAACATCCCATCTCATGCCACCTGCAATTTTCATCACCTTCGTCAACACGTCTACTTCATCTCTCAAGATCACCGCACCTTCAGGTCTCAATATTCGATCCATTTCTAGAAGGATGTCTTCCAGATCACATCTGTTAATCAATGCAGATTTATAAGTTAAGATGTTCAAATATAGGATTTAAAAGTGTAAAAAACTATGCATGTGTGTAATGCATCTAAATTTTTATGTGGCAAGATGGATGGGTCGGTAATGGGCTGAAAAGCAATTTTAGTACTAAATCATGGAAATATCATGTGTTACTTTTCTATTTCCTTCAGTTATAACTTTCAATGTGTGAGTTAACCGATGTTTACATGATTTGATGAACTTTTTATTACAGAAGCAACGCAGCTTACTTGGGAAGACTTTACCATAAATTGGGTGGGTTGGGTAATAAAATAATATGTCAAAATGGGTTAGGTGAAAACAGGGACCATTAGTATGGGACCATGGGTCAGTATGGGTCAGGTTGGAGCATTTGGCCAACCCACAAAACAATTTTTTATTACAAATCAATATACTTGTTGTCATGTCCACAGCAGTTTTATTCATTTACCTCTAACTATGTCGCACATAACTTAATACCTATTTTTATTATAAATCAATATACTTACTTGTTTTCATACAAGCTGAATACACCATTGCCATGAATAAGGTCATATGTCCTCGGGTAAGTTGAGAAGCCTTCACACCTGAAACACGGACAAAAAATTTGGGTAATATCCCTCACAACAAATTTAATGATAGTTGTATCGATATGTAAATTATTCTAGAAATTTAAGCAAATATTTTACATGTGGCAATTTCGGCCCATTTACAAATGAATGGGTTGATTTGGGTTTTGTTATATCTAAAACAGATCAAATGAGCCTAGATATACATCTTCCTAAAAGAAAAAAAATATCAATATATCATACGAGTTGAAAGTTATCCAAAAGCTTACTTTTGTCTCATAAAACCTCTTGAATCGCTGAATTTAACGATTTAACTTATAATTGAACTAATATTGTATTTTCAATCATAATTCCTAATCAACACATTAATCATTAATAAGTATAACCTCATAAAACATGAACAAAAGTGTCTGTGGGTCAACCCAAACTGACCCACTTCAACCTGTATTAAAAATGACTATTTTATGGAACTCACCAGTCATGATATATACCGACAAGACCTCGTTCATATATAACACCCAATGTGTTTGGAGCAATGGTTGGGACCACATTCATCACCCATAGTTTATTTGAGTCAAGTGCTGCGGCAAAACCTCCAAGCCCAGCATTCATATCCATAATGTTTCTATATCTTGAAGTACCAATTAACCGATTTGCCTTTTTGTAAGTACCAACATATGTTTTCCAGATTTTACTATCTTCTTGATAAGATTCAACAGAAATATCAGGAATTAGTCCTTTAGATACTCTAGGTGGAACTGCTTGAAGCCTTGCAGGGAATTTCTTTAACTCCCCTCCTGCCACTTCATTCGCATTCTTGACTTTAGGGTAGGGAGTTACACATGCTTCCATTTCCTTGTACCTATATTATATGTAACACAAGTTAATGATTTTTGGGAAACCGAGACTCGAAATAACTTGCCAATTAAAATTTAATATTAATAATATAAAATTGATCTATTCAATGAGATAGGGTCTTGATTGCTTATATGTCTGATTGTCTACTGAAACTAAGTGCATTTGTTTTCTTATTCTGGTAGTAACAACCTAAAATTGTATTACAGAAGATGTTAAACAGAATTCTCAAAAGGAGATTTTCTAATATGTATATATGATTTATCATTACTTGTTTAAAATGTTATAAATTTAAAACATGTATTTAGACATTTCATTTAGCTACTTTGTCAAACAGCTTAAATAATATGGCATCCAGAATTACTTCTTCATTGTCAGGCTCATTCAAATGATATTTCAGCATTTTGTCTTCAGCACTTCAATAAGAGACAAAATAACTATGCAGATTCCAAATAAAGCTAAATGTTGAAGTACACTGAAAGTAATGTCTGTAACAAGTTCTTTTTGCAATTTTTTGTTAACTACTATATAGAAAAAAGAAAAACTAAAAAGCAGTAACTCACCAGACATTATCACCATCACTGGATTTACAGAAATCCGCAGAATTCATTTGGCAGGATTCAGCATTCATCTTTTTTCTCCAAATAGCAATATCTCCCTTCTCATATTTCTTCTCCCAGCAAAGAGATTCAGCGAGCTTTTCAATCTTTCTTTGCTCTGCCTTTAAATCCTCTTTTGTTCGTTTCCATGTCTGATAATACGTCTTCCAATTGATTGGAGGACCAGACAAAATCCAAAATCCACCAGGTCTAAGAACTCTATCAACTTCCATTAAATACATCCCATCTGCCCATAAGGGATTTGAATACTTTTAGTTATGGATCCACCCATTATTTTAAAATCATCCCAGACTTTTTTATAATGTCAATGATTTTACATTGTATATTAGATATAAAATCAAGAATGGTTAGATTACTCACTGTTCTCGCCCCATGGTATTAAACATCGTGAACACTGAGCCATATCAAATGCTCTTGATGGAAAAGGAAGTTTAATCGATCCAAGAACACCAATAATAGCAGGCACGCCACGCTCTAAAGCAAATTGCACTTGTGCTTCATGATTATCCCTTGGTGCAAATGACATTGCTAACACATTTCGTTTCATCAAGTAAGCACCCCAGCTTGCAACCTATGTTGAGATTGGGAAATAAGAATTGTTATTACATTCGACTAGAAGACACTTATTAAGAAAAAACACAAAACCTGCAACAAAAATTTATGTCGAAACAGATAACGAATAGACTGCTGAGTAAACCTACCCCACAACCAGTATCCAGAGCTGTTCTAACAGAGCCATCTTTAATCGGAATCACTGATGCAAGTTCATCAATATATGCATCTGCACCTTGAGGGAACATCGTTCCACCACCAGGGAACTTAAAAACATTGCCCTGAAATTCCACCCAATGTTGGTTTGCCTTCTCAACAGTTAAATGTTTAAAAGGCACATTAGCATAGTGAACATAATCACGCCCTTTTGGCCATGGAAATGGAGTTGAATACCCTTTTGGAGCAGGAATTAGACACTTCAACTTCTCCTCTTGAGTGGGACAATGTCTTTCTCTATATACCATGTTTTCTCTTGGGAACCTCATGGCTCGGTCTTGTTCATGGCAGGGCGTGTAATCAGTGTATTTGACATCACATGGTTTGAACATTTTGGCTTTTGGTTTGGAAGAATCAGGAATTGGAATACTGTGATGAGGGCTAAAATCAAGGGTGGAAAAGTCCTCTTGACATTCAGTTTTCTTGGTTATGTCCATTGCTATACTGTCTCCTTTTCCAAAACCACTTTTCTGCCATGTTCCTAGCAAGTAAAAGAAACAGCAGAGCCCAAACACAATAATTATAGATAATGGACTTCTTCGTCTGTTTGGTGGATTGTTCTTAGACCCCATTGTGTGTCTCGGGACCCTAAAATAAAGTCAACCGTCAAATAAACACACATGGAAACATTATTAATGATACATATGAGATCAAGTTTGGTTTCTAATGGTGCAAGCGTCAAACCAAGCTTGCATACCAGGTACTTGATATACTTCCCAAGTTCCAAGTGTTGGATTCGACTGGACTTAAAGACACAAGTAATTGCTAATCTTTATATTATTCTATCCACCATAAAACAAATAAGATATGTGACTAGAAGTACTGTAGTTTCGCCACATGTTCATACAAGAACTTAGTGTTAGTTAAATATCTAAAATCTCCTTAAAAGTAACAAAAATGAAAAATCTTTAAGGACAAAAACCACTTGTTCAAATGGGTTGTAATGACTAGCAATGCAGAGTCAAATCTTACCATAAACAGAAACATTACATTGCTCATTATGGAAGACCTAACAGCGCCTTTATTTAGGGAGTAGATCCTTAGCTTATTAAATCTCTCGTGCACTAAGCTTTATTGCATGCTAGAACAAAAACAGAGATCCAAATGATAACTTAATAAGGAAAACACTAACTGCTTAATAGATCAAGGGGAAATTAACTCGATTCGGATTCCCCGAAAAACACGTCTAAACCACACAGAACTTATCCCTATGTAGTACAAAGAAGTGAACAACAGACTAACTCAGATCAAATCATATAGATCAAACTGCACAAGTAAAATACAGCATCCCAGCACCATTTAACCTAATCGAGTACGAAAATTCCATCACAAACCACCATTGACGATTCGGTCATTCAGATCACAACAATTGCAAACGAAAAATACTCAAAACAACACAAATCTCAGACTATCAGTCCTTCCAACAACGAACCATAACACAACAAATTCAGCGATTCACAACGAACACACAGCAACAAAACAGCATATCAGAAATCACAACTACTAAAATCGAAATTATGCGATTACTATTGATTAGAAAGTACCTGACCGATTAATACGCAGATCTAAGCTTCAATCAAACTTTTGCCCCAACTTTAGCATCAGAGAAAAGATGGATTCGCAGAGAACGAGGGGCGATAGTAGCTTTAGTGAGAGTGTGAGAGATTTGCAGTAGGAGTGATTTTATATAGTAAGATGAAGTGATGAAATATTATTATTATTATTATTATAATATTGTGATGATGAAAGTGATGAAGTTGACGGAAATCGGTAGACGGTGGTCGGTGACGGTGGAGATGTGACGGAGATTCTTCAACTTTATATACTGATTTTGACGACGGTTTTATCGCGGCCGTTGTAACTATTTTGGAGTTTGGACTCGTTTATTTCTACTGAGTTTAATCCTTTTTGGAAATTTCTAAAAAGAATTGTAATAAACGATTCTATATTTAAATGTTTAATTTTGAAAATATAGATGCAAATCATCAAAATTGAAAATATATAAATTTTCACTATTAATACGGAAGCACCTCTCGCTTGAAGGGTGGGAGACGTTTTTCCAGACGACTGTCGACTGACAACCATGTTATTTTTCCTTCTCGTATTTCTTTTTTCGGTTCTTCCTTTTATTTCCACATGCCCACACTAATTGACACCAACATTACGATTTTCTTGGTCTAAGCCACATGGGTATGGTGGTGTTCTAGTCGGTACCTTCGAGCCACATCATTACTATTTTATCTATATTGATTCTCATTTTGCAATCATACCCTTCGCACTAAAGACATGTAGAGTGGAACTAATGGATGGGTAAGGGCCAATCGAGAATACCACCCCGGGGTGTTCTTGTCTAAGAAAAAAGTCACCAATTTGATTGTGAGCTCTAAAGTCACCTCCCGATTGAATGTTAATTTTATTTTTCTTTTGAGCCGATCATAATCAAGAAAATTATACATGAGAGATGAGGAGTTCATCTACCATTTGGGTAAAATAAGAAGTTAAAAAACGGTTAATGTGGTGTAGATATGACATGTGAAGAAATCAAGAAAATATATATTCATAATATATAACTAAACATATTAAGTTGTGTTTTTTATATATTTTCTATGTTTTTTATAATACAAATGTTAGTAAAATTAATAAATTCTACTCGTGACAAGCCCTGATTGTTGACTCTTAGTATCAAAAAGCCTGTTAAGTGTTTATTAAATCGGTAAATCTAGTAAGATGATTATACACATAAACTTTGTTAGATTACTAAGGTTGATCTAAGAAAACTAGAACATGTTTATGATAATTTAAACAAAATTGATGGTAACTATTTTATTTTTATTTTTTTTAACCAGTAATAAAAGTAAAAAATATGATTTAACAAAACAAAGTTTAAAACATCTATACCTTGATAAATTTAGCATTATTAGATACAAAAATATATGAAAAAGGGTTACATATTTCTCTGCCGACATTATGGGCGTGGGTCATGAAAATAGACATTGGAAATGGAATTTATTAGGTATCCCGATCCAATGTAAAATCACTCTCCACTACTCTCATTTATAGCATGTGACTCTCTTAAACGTCAAAGTCAATTGAAATTTATTATTGTGATTTGACCAATGATATTAGTTAACTTATATAATTTTCGATTTTCGAGTGAGGTGATTAAAAGTTTAATAATGTTCGGGTTATTGAGATTTAAGGGGAATAAAACTTTATTTTTTTTACCTTTTTGAACAGATTGGATTTTATTAAAGTTAGCAAGGTGCTAGAGGAATATAAAAAAAATATTTTTTGAAAGATAAATAATCAGGACAAACATGAAAGATTAAAGTTGTTCAAACGCTCCCAAGAGAACCCGATCATATTTCCTTTTACTTAATTAGGTTTAGATATTATTCAACTTTTCTTTACTAAACTCACTCTTGTATTTTACTTAATTAGGTTTAGATATTATTCAACTTTTCTTTACTAAACTCACTCTTGTATTGAAACCATTAATTACACACACCAGTATCCGCCGTTCAAAAACTTTTTTTGCACTAGTATGTGTTATATTTTGGTCGTATCATTTCTGGTAAAATTTTGTCATCATTTTAAAGCTATAGCTGATAATAATCAGAGCTTATGTCATATTATAAATAATTTCGCACCCGTTTATTAGTCGGGTACTTCAAATAAAAAATAATATTTGCCTAAGAAGTGTAAGAAAAAATGAGATGATAATATGTGGTAAAACTAGAAAATAGGTTAAATGGTATTTTGGTCTATTGAACATTTAATCTAATTCTTTTTCTCTTTTAAAAAATATAGCACATCTCTTTTACACACTCTCTTCACTTACAAACTCTATTAACAATTAACCTCAAAATATAATCAAAGTCTATAGATCTCTCTGTCTTAAACTCCATAATTACATTCAATAACTAATCGGTGATTAGAGGTGTTAACTTGAGCGATGAGTGTTAATCGGTGGTGTTTTAAGACAATGATTCGTTAGTCAACGATGGTAATCGGAGGTAATGAATAGTGACAGTGGATGACATCGATGATCAATTATTCTCAATTGTCATTCGTTTTATCACACTCAGTTTGTCACGTAGATTGTTTAAGCACAAAACAACATATAGATTGTTGTTCTGACACAAAACAACATAAAACGTGTTATATTAACGAAAAATAGTGAACATTAAAATAGCAAAGAAAGTGTTGTTTCTATGTTGTTTGTTGTTTTGACATAATACACCACGGAACACAACGCATGAGATTTTGTTGTTTTGACGCAAAACAGCATAAAACTGTGCTGTTTGACACAAAACAGCATAAAACGGTGCTGTTTGACGCAAAACAACACAAAACGGTGTTGTTTGACGCAAAACGGCACAAAACCGTGTTGTTTAACGCAAAACGACACAAAACCGTGCTGTTTGACGCAAAACGACACAAAACCGTGCTGTTTGACGCAAAACACCACAAAACTATGCTGTTTTTATGAAATACAACACAATTATGTACTGGTTTGATAAAATACAGCACAAAAACAAAAAAATACATCACAATTTCGCATCATTTGTGTTTTTTCTTTTTAAAAAAATAGCAATACTATACTCAATTAAAAAGCTAAAAATGCTTGATTTTATGATGCAATTTGTTTAAAAAAGAATCTAGTATGAAAAGTTATAAATATTTAAAAAAATTAAAGGAAACTTAAAAAAGTCAACAAAAATTGTTATATACCAAAAATACCCTTTCATCTTTTTCTCTACTATAATTTCACATTAACCATTGATTAAAAAATAAAAAGATAAGATCTAATTCATGTTTATAAACAACATAAAATAACACGTAAGAAAATCAATAAGTTTACAAAGTTAAAAAATAAACAACTCATAAATAAATTTTTGTAAATGTTTTAAGTAATTACAGACACAGGCGGCAATCAATCAATCATGATAGGTTGAAAGATCCAACATGAACACAACCAATATGGTTTTATCATGTTAGAAGTTTTAAAAATAACACGCAGATACTTAAAATCATGTAATCGTTCACGAGTAATTGTTAGGCGTTGAAAAACACCGTATGGCCATAACACTGTAACACTTGAGATTAACGGAAGTCGGAAGCTAACATCTCTTTGTTTCCTCTGTTCACGTCGAGTTTTGGGCCTGTGAGAGTGGGTAATAAAGGATTTGGATGACCATACACATACATAAAAAAATATATTTAGGAATTGGAGCCTCGAAAGTCAGGGGCCCGAGAGTTAATATATTTTCTTAAGCAGGCCGCACTTGTTTTATTTTAATTTAGACAAACTTCAAAGGCTGAACTATAATTGGTAGCTTGCAAATTAGGTTGTCTGAAACAAGCATAAAAATCATGAAATTATTAATAGTAGTTGGGTTGGGTATTGTTTAATATAGGATGAGTCGTAGGAGCGACTCGACCTTTTTAAATACATAGAACAAAATTAAATATTAAGGCCCTTCAAATAATATTATGATAAACATTCATTCTTTATAAACCAACTAGTAACAAATGAGTAAGTTTTGAATTAAGAATTGACCTATATGTTTATAAATGAACGCAATGAACAGTAGTTGAAACTCCAAATCGCAAAATGTGTAACCCTATATCGAAATAAAATAACAAAGTCATAAATAAGAAGGCAAGATTGAAAATCAAGAAATCCATCACCTTTTGGAGCAAAATGTAGATTCAATCATCTTTCGGAGTAGCTTGCATTGGAAATCGGACAACATGTCAAGAAATCATAATTCACTTCAAGGACCATGAAACAACGAACCTAATAAGCATAGACCAACCTCTCAAATGGAAATAAAGTATGGTCTTAATTGGCTGATTCTTTTAGCGTGTTATCTACTCGTTCAATCAATGTTGTCTAATTAGAGTAATTCAAGCCTTAACTTTGAATGGAATTGATGGCTTTCACTGAAAGTTAATATATTTGATTGGCGTGCTCAATTGAATCGGCTACCTACAAGGCTAGGTCTTCAAAAAAGAACCTCCTCGTAGGCTCAACGTTTAAATGGTGGGTGAGTGGTGTAATATCCCACCTATTTTTGCTTTCTTGACCCATAACTATTCCAATTACATAAACCTTCAGTACCAACAACAGAACTAAACAACAATTAATACAAGTTGTCATCTTAATTACATGTTGGAGTCTATGGAAGGCGCGCTTTATTTTTTAAAGCAAGAGACATTAATCCATAAGCTTCTTGAAGAAATAAAGGTAAGAGTTTATTATGGGTGAGCTCAAGATCCAAATTTCAAAGTATGGAGTGAGTAAATGGCTATGCATGAACCGATTTTACTCTTAGACATTAGGAAACGAATAGATCGATTGATCTCCCAACGATTTGTTCTCCTGATCATTTGGCGTCAAGCATCTACCCGAATCAGGTAAACTACGATTTTGTTTCTTTAACTTTTTTCGCAATGAAGCTTTTGAGTGTAATATGTAGAGATGCAACTTATATATTTTAAATTGAAGCTTAATCCTCAAAGTAGCCCAACTTATATATTTTAAAGTTCAAAATTGCATGCCTTGATTCTTTTAGAGCTGCAATTCTAGCTTCACATGACGACCACCCGAGTGCAAACTAACCTTGATGCTTTTGGAAAAGGGCCGTTAAAAACTCAAATCAAATCAAACCGAATTAGATTTTACATTAAATTGAATTTAATAAACGAGCTAAAACCCGTTTATACACGCAGTGACTGAGCTTGAACCACACTTTAAAGACCCTCGATAAGCTTTGCCCATGTATACACGCCCCTTTTGATCACTTTGTAAATATACTCTCTAGAAATGCTCCCAAAAGCCTCGAATCAGTTGGATTTCACACTGAAATGACATCTAGAAGACACCGGTGTTTTGTTTCATAGGCTTCAGCAACTATCAAAAGCCGGTAGTTCCGCCGGCCGGCCGGCGACCTACCGCCGTGCAAGCATCGTTTTTATATATCTCCAAACCTAACGTCGCATCAATCAATAATCACATATGCATTAACAATTGACAGATCAACGATGCATTAAACAATGGATTTGATTACGTCTTTCCACGAGTATATGTACCTTTCAAAATGCACAAACGAAGTGCATCATACAAGCTCCGGCGATGGCAATTGAAGACAATTCCGACGAGATAATCAACAGATCGGAGTACGGTGGATCGATTCCTGTCGATAACGTGCAAGCGCTTGCTTCAAAGGATTTGAAAGACGTTCCGATTCGGTATATTCGGCCGGAGATTGAATCGGAAGAGATTTTAGCCGATGAATCGTTACAGATTCCGGTGATCGACGGTGGAAAACTCACCGGCGAAGGACAACCTGGATATGACGAGGAGCTGGCTAAACTTCATGTTGCTTGTAGAGATTGGGGCTTCTTCCAGGTAGTTGATACATGTTAATCAGATTAATATGCATTTAGTTGTTGATTATTGATCAATAGTTTGAAATACGTGAATACGTGATACAGTTGATAAACCATGGGGTATCGGAAACCCTAGATGCGATGAAGAAGGTTACAGAGGAGTTCTTCAAGCTGCCGTTGGAGGAGAAGATGAAATGCGCACAGCTTCCGAACACAATTGAAGGTTATGGTCAAGCATTTGTTGTTTCTGAAGAACAAAAGCTTGATTGGGGAGACATGCTATTTCTTTTACCATTGCCAGTTTCTCTAAGGAACCTCAGATTTTGGCCTCAAAATCCCAATTCCTTCAGGTAAATTCTATCATAAAATGGTATGCGAGTTTGTTGATAACAGGTTCTC
This sequence comes from Flaveria sonorensis, assembly GCA_025506505.1. NCBI lineage: Eukaryota > Viridiplantae > Streptophyta > Magnoliopsida > Asterales > Asteraceae > Flaveria > Flaveria sonorensis. The sequence goes on along the minus strand of CM046433.1, from coordinate 3,353,012 downwards.
ATAGTCAAACAAGTATTGTCTGATTTCTGTTTATGTTGATAGAAAAAGCTTAGACGAATAAGTTTTTTGATAATAGGTTTTCGTAGTCGAACAAGTATCAACTAATTATGTTTATGTTGATAGGAAACCTTAGGCAAATCAGTTTACTGGTAACAAATTCTCATAGTCAAATAAGTATTGTTTGATTTGTGTTTATATAGGAAAACCTTAGACAAACAAGTTTTTTGATAACAAATTCTCATAGTTGAAAAGTTTTTTGGTCTGATTTGTGTTTATGTTGATTAGGAAAACCTTAGACGAATACTCAAACAAGTTACATGGTGTTTCAATGCAACTGTTTAAGTTAATATCTATAAACCTTGGAGTTGAACCTGAAGCAATTGGAAAGATGTTTGAGAATTGCACACAAGGTATCAGAATGAACTACTATCCACCATGCCCTGAAGCGTGCAAGGTTTTAGGATTGGCACCGCACTCTGATGCAACCGGGCTAACCCTCTTGATTCAAGTCAATGAAGTTCAAGGGCTGCAGATCAAGAAGAACTCGAAATGGGTGCCTATTAAACCCATTCCTGGGTCGATTATCGTCAACATTGGTGACGTCTTGGAGGTAATTATATAATCAATGAAAGTTGATTAGTATTTTGAACCAGATATACTTATTTTTGATATTGTCTTTCAACATGAAGCAAAATTGGAACAAGTTTAACTTGTTAAGAGGTGGTGAATTACAGGTTGGGTAAGTGGGTAACAGGATGGGTTGACCTGAAATACTTAAGGGTAAATAAATTTGATAAATATAATTAAAAAATGCATACTTCATTAATAATTTAATAATAATATATATTTTAGATAAAACAGTTATAGAGGTTGTTTGAAATATAAGGATACAATTTAAAAAGCTTTTTGACTTCTTAGAAACAATGGAGTTGCCTTGTTAGAAACATTGCTAAAGTGGTCGTGTACTCCTGCTATTGATTTTGTGGTTCAGCATGAAAAACGTTTTGGATTTTTAATTGAGTTATATATGTGATAAAACAGATAATGAGTAATGGAGAGTATAGTAGCATTGAGCATAGGGCTGTAGTTGACTTTGACAAAGAGCGGCTCTCAATTGCGGCTTTTCACAGCCCGGGCCTTGACCCCATGATCGAACCATTGCCTCAGCTTGTTAAGGACAAGATGCCGAAGTATAAGACGACTAATGCAGAAGATTATTTGAGGCTAATCGTTAGCAGCAAGCTTGATGGCAAATGCTTAATTGATCACATGAAGATTTAATAGAAACAGAAACTATGGGCATGAATAAATGTTTGATTTAAAGTCCACTCAGTGTGGACAAACAAAACCCAATATGAAACAACTTTAATTGTAAGTTTTAAAGTGTTCAAGTTTTGAAAAAAGAAAAATTAAAAAAAAACCAATGAATTCTAATTTGGTCTTGGGTTATATGATTTACGAGCGTTGCTTTGTTTCTCTTGCAAATTCAAGTTTTTGTTGGGATGGATTATTTTATAAAAGCCATATTGTTTAAATAAAAAGTTTACAAATGTTAAATATTTTGTTTAGCTTTCAAACCAACAAGAACTCACAAATCACAACCATCTCTAATTTTATAAAAACAGAACAATATGAATATTATAAAGAAGTTTACATTAGAGACATACACATTAATAGAATTAAAAACTACAACGCATTCAATCCCGTACCAACAACTTAGCTCTATTCCTAAATCCAAAACAATCCTTATCGACTCAATCTCCTCACACATGTGCATCAGAAGTTTTGTTGTTTCATTCTTTCTAAATACACAAACACACAATCATTAACGCCGCCGATGATAAGTTCTTTTTAACTGCTAAAAGACGTTGCTAAACATAAACCTTCAGTAGATCATCCACTCAATAACTACAAATTCACTTGTTAATAAAACGTGCTCAATTAATCCAGTAGTACTCTACAAAGCAGACAAAGACATCAACCACTCAGAATACCTCTTTTTGAGATAGCATCTAAAGTTGGCACCTTACAAAGAAGCTAACTTACATTGGCAAACTTCAGCCACCACATTGGATTATAAAAAAGAACAACAGCCATTCAATATTTCAGCAATTGACAAAGAAGCTAACTCATCTATCTTTTCAATCTAATGGTTGTACCCAGCTAAGAATAAAAGAGCACTGCAGCCATTTCGCCTACCTTGCTAACAGGTCAAGGATCTACTCCAATTTCAAACAATAAAAAAAATTGTTCTACTAATTATATCAAAAGTTAAACAACCCATATATCAGATCAAAAAACAATGTTACACCAATCAAACCAACTCTTTGTCACTAGAGAATTACATCAAATCAAATGTTTTTTTAACAACAATACACTATATTTCAAAGCCACTTAAACAACTTTAAACATGTGTAAATCATAATTATTTAGTCATTTATTGATTATTAACCTTAATTCTTCTAATCATGTAAAAACACTTCACAATTTTAAAAACACATAGACTACTAACCACGTCCCAGTTCAGTTTTTATACTTTTTTTTGTTACAGTCTTGCAACAAATTAAACAAATAAATATTCGGCATCAGTTCTCCAAGGTGATGTAGCATCAAGCAAACGCTTTCAGACGCAAATTACCCATTTGTTATTAGAGATTCATCATATGCCATGCTAATTGCACAAAATAAACATCCTTTAATTAATTAAAATAAAAAAAAATCAAAAAATAAGCGATCAGAACCTGTCGGGATTCAATGTTTAACATCAATCAAAATTTGTCAGTGGATTGACAGACCATTGAATTTTATCGTCACCTCGCTTTACTTTCTACTTCAACGATTTCATTGATCGATCAGATCAACGACCATAAAAATTGTTAAAAATTAACATAAAAAATCATTTGAAAATCTATATATCATCGCTCAGAACTTCTTAGAGGTATTGCTACCGTCATCGACAGGATTAGATCCTGTTTCTGGAGCGTGTATGTCTTCCTCATAGCGATCTCAAATTCAAACAATAACAACGAAAAACAAACACCAAAATAATTGAAGAACTGAAAGACGATATTAGACTTGAAGTTTCTAGTCGATGATTCTGATATGAATGGTTGATTGTAAATTTGTTAGATGAGACATAAATAGAGGTGAGATGATGCTCGGCTACGGCGCTCAAAACCCTAAAGTTCCACTTGCAATTTGGAAACTGTTGTTTGGGCCGAATTAGACTCCGAGGCCCATCAAGCTTTTCATTTTATCTCAATTCTTAAGCTTCGTCAGTTTTTGTTTTGTTTGGGCCGAATTCACAACCATCAAACTTTTGGTTTTTAAACGGTGAATGTGAATTGTGTTTCAGTCGGGACCGCACCCCAACCACATCAGGAAGATTCATTGTTAGAATAACCTTCGGCTCAACTCTAAATATATAGCTTAGGTTTTTTTTTATAGTTCACTGAGGGTCTACAAAACAAAGAGTTCAACTAGAAAAGGAAAAATAATAAATTGCATTAAGCATGAAACAAAGAAATGGAATTAACTTCTGCTGGTTGTGAACATGGGTTCTTTAAACTGCAAGTGACTTCTAAACCTTCTTTTGATCCGGCTTGAGTTGGTTGGATGTGACTCGTCTATTAAACCCGATCCGTATGGCTATTTATGGCTTGTTTTTTTACATGCAGTTAACAATTTAAAAAAGCTGGTTGATGACACTCTCTCGCTACTCAACTACTTTCTATCTCTCTCTAGAAACCCTCACTGATTCTCATAACAAAGAGTGATCTCCTTGAACCTTCCTGTGTTGAGACAAGCGTTTAGTGGTTTAGGTATTTCCTGGCTTCTCCGCTTACCAGACTTGACACCCAAACTTGCTATTACGACGTGTCCAAGTGTTTTTCAGATAATATATACACAACGTTACATGTTTTCAGTCATTAAACTTGACGCCTTACTATTCCACGTAACACATATGTGTTGAAAGTTATATATATATATATATATTTGAAGTTAAATGTATGTGTTAATCTACAAGCCACTTTGGTTTCTGGGAGTTTATGGGGCTAGCTCGCAAGTGGGGTTTGAGGCGAGGTGGTGACGCGCTGAATGTGGTATGCTCCGTTTGCCTGTATATTTTATTTAGCTAGGGCATGACATCTCGTTTTCTATATATTTGTGAGTATATTCGCTGTATTATACAGAATGACTGTGAATAGAGAAGAGAGAAAATTGTTACTATTCGTATTTATATTTGGTAATATACTGTTTAACCCTTATAAGTTTTATTTTAATGTTTTTTTATGTGGTTGTGAGTAGATGAGAGATAAAAAATAATGATAAATATATTAAAATATATTATTTCATTGAAAATAAGAAAGAAAAAGTGTTTTTTTAGTATAATTATAAGGATATAAGGAGTTTGACGTGATGTAGAGCAAAATATTAAACTAGTTTGTGTTTTAGTATAGATTTATAATATTATAAAATATGAAATGAAAAATTACAATTAATCAATCAATACTATACTGCGAGGAAAAATAATTTAAAATTTAAATTTAAAATCAAGTAAGTTATGTCTGATTCTATCTTTTTACGAGCTGCATCATGCTTTTAAAAGGGTTTTACATATACCATTTGCTAGGCTTTCACATTAAGACCTATCATCTCATACCAACCAAATCGTATGTTTTTTCACGATCTCATGTGTTTATTTTTGTCATTTGAGTGAAACCTTTCCAATAGGTCACCTATCCAATAATATCCCCCCATCAAACATGCTTAAATATGAAGTTGTCCTCGTATTCATGATGGCACTTAACTTCCACGCAACACATTAGCTATGTTTTAAGATCTGATGGTTCAGCTTTCCTTACTTCTCAAACGGTAAAGTCTTCTTTATGAACAAACAATGCATGACTTGTCTAAGATGTCATAACCATCATAACTATTCATCATACTCAACGAGCCTTGCACCACTATTTTATCATGATGTAAGCGTTTTTATACCATTTGTAACATATGTGCATCGTATCAATTAATATCGACTTTTTACCACTGGATAGCTTAAGAAAAACATTTTTGGTTACAGTGGACATATGATAGTGACATTTATCAAAGGTGTCAAATTTAAACATGAACGTTTAAAGTGTTTCACTGCTAGACTATCAACATAAATGTCTTAAATATTAATATAGTTAACATAAACGCAAGTGGGTAATCAAATTTTCAACCATCGTAATCTACTTCATAGCTTCTTTTCTTACTTCATTAATTTTAAATTAGGTTTTTTATTTACAAACTATAATTTAATTCCATAATAAGTCTAAAAAAACTAGACAACTGACATAATACCTAAATAATCAAATAAGACAATTTCTATAATAAAATGTAAACCAGACAAAAACACCTGGAACCATGCCTGTCTTAAGACCACCTAATCTAGCCTTTAAGTATACTTAATTATGAAAAACAGCTATCTATACTAATAGAAGAAGGTTTTTACATGCCATGTGATACAATTCTAAGTTTTCTAAATATTATTTTTCCGCTTTTCTCTCATAATAAATATCACATTAACTTCTAATATAATTATTTAATTTTTTCATATTAAAAATATTTTTTATTAGATTAAAAAAAGATCTTTGTACAAAAGCTATTTCTAAAGAAATAAGTTTTTATAAAATAAGAATTTAAAAAAAAAATATCAAACTTTAAAAAAAAACACAACATATTTAAAACTTGTGTTTTTAAATAAAAAATAAAATTCTTATTTATTATTTAATATTTTATTTGTTCAACCCGTATAATACGCGAGATACTAACATCGTAAAATATTACCATGTTACCTTTAAAAAATAAGTAATTTGGATTTTGGACCATTATTCGCATCAAGTGATTCCCTAGAAGCCTAAAACCTCACCACAAGACTCCCAAAATTGAGGGGGCCCAGTCAAAGCCCAGTTTTGTGGACACAGCCGTTGAGGCTCGTACACCAAAACCGCCAATCATCACTCACCGTCACTCACACAACCTCCGATCAACGTCCGTCTCAACGTCGTCATTCCGATTTCTTATTCTCATTCATAATTTCGTATGCAAATGGCGACAATCAATCTACGGAGTCATGGAGTCTTCTCGGCGTCGAATTCAGACGCCGACCGTCGGTTTTCATCATCGAAGAGCCTCAACGGATCATCGCAATCGGTGTGCGAATTCACCGATTTGAACCATCAACAGCGTGTTCGGAGGTCCGTGAACTCGGTTGCGGTCAAATCGGTGAAGATCGTTGGACAGAGCCAGGAACCGGCCTTGTCTCCCAATGGTCCCATCTCTATAGTAAAGTTATCGCTGTCACTGCTTTATTTGTTATTGATAGATTGGTAGATGATAGATGATAGATGATAGATATGTGATGTGTCTGCTTGCTTTATATTTAGTTTGACGATTGTTAGCGTTTTTAAGGTTTTGAATTTGTTTACATGTTTGGGAGTTGTTGGTTAAAACTGTGGTTAAGTTATTGTGAAGCTGAGATTTAGATTGATTTAACTTGATAGTTGTTTAAGAGCAGAGAATGAAATCATGATTAGTTAAATTGCAATAGTATTATTGTTACTCATTTAATCATTGTTATGGTCGTACATTTGAATTTGGAGGTCAGAGTTAGACGTGTTAATGATATTAGATATCCTAACCTGTGGTGATGAAGAAATCTGTAAGATTCCATTAGTGGTAGGTATTGTCATTGATTCTTTTTTTTTCCTGTTTAGATTAGGCTTTATTATATATGATTTTTGCAGGATTTTTGTTTGCGATGGTTTGTGTATGCGATTAGAACATTGTGCTGAGGAAGATGAACTTTCTGCTGTTTAGTCTTAATCAGAAACAAGAGTTTTATATTATGTTAGTGTGTGATTGCTTAGATGTTTATATGAATTTATTCTTTTAGTTGGGTCTTATATGATTGTAGTTATCTTATGTGACCGTGAACCACTACCATTTTTGTATCTAGATTATGATATATAATAGAGGAGATTAAAGGTTAAGTTATAGCTGGCAATTAATTATGAGTTCTTTTGAGTTTCAGTCTAGTGATGGCACTTTAAGGCCACCTCAAATTTCTCCAGATGTTCAAAGGAAAACGAAGATAGTGTGCACAATCGGTCCTTCAACAAGCTCACGTGAAATGATATGGAAGTTGGCTGAAACAGGGATGAATGTGGCACGTCTAAACATGTCACACGGGGATCATGCTTCACATCAGAAAACTATTGATCTTGTCAAAGAATACAATGCCCATTTTAATGAAAAAGTTATTGCAATAATGTTGGATACAAAGGTATGCCTTAAAGTTTCAGGAATTCATAAGCATTATCTGTTGCCCATCTTGTCATCTGGTAATTTTGCATAATCAGCAGTAGCAACATAAATTTTCTTGTACTTATATCCTCTTTGAACTTGAACTTTACGTGGTCGTTCTAATATCATCTTCAGGATATATATTATATACTTGAAATATATCCTCAAGCCATGCCACACCTAATAAATTACCAAAAGTCCATAGAATATTTCATGCGAGTGCGATGAGCCGTAGAATTCAATTTACCTTTACTAAAAAGACCATTTATGGGAAAAATAGCAAAACCATGCCTGAAAATTGTGTTTGAATGGATTCATAGTTTGAAAAAACGGTTGAGGCATGCGCCTCGAGGCAAGGCACCCAGAAAACGACTATGAGGCGGCGCCTCAGGGGGTTATTTTGTACGTACGCCTCATAGGGCTGAGGCGGTAAGAAAAGCTGCGCCTCAGGTGCGCCTTAGGGGGTTTTAATGTTTATATTCGATGTTTTAGACTCTTTGTGTCAGTTTCAAACATTCCATATCTTTTTAATGTGTGTTTTTGATGTTTTTGATGAATCCGATGATGAAATTAGTCTGTATTTTATTTTTTATAAGAGATATAATTTTTTTATTTATTTTCTAATTCAGCCTCGGGCTTAAGCCTCGAGGCTTACGCCTCATGAGGCGAAGGGAAAACGCCTCGAGTCTCGATTCCGTACTTTTAAACCTTGGATGGATTTAAGAATTAACAAAAACTGTCATATTCAAATTAACTTACTGAAGCTACACCATGATTATATTTACCCTCTTGCTTTAGGGACCAGAAGTCAGAAGTGGAGATGTACCTAAACCAATTCTCCTTCAAGAAGGACAAGAATTCAATTTCACTATCAAAAGAGGAGTCAGCACAGATGACACTGTTAGTGTTAATTATGATGATTTTGTAAATGATGTTGAGCCCGGAGATATTCTATTGGTTGATGGTAAGAATTTCTTCAGCACACTTGTTCTATGCAATTATTAACTTACATACATTTTACATTGTCTTTCTAGGTGGAATGATGTCATTGAGTGTTAAGTCTAAGACCAAAGATTTAGTAAAATGTAATGTAATTGATGGCGGAGAACTGAAATCAAGGAGGCATCTTAATGTGCGCGGGAAGAGTGCCACTTTGCCATCAATAACAGGTTTACTTGCATCTTATTTTACAATTACACGTCATGATTTTTCTTTTTGTTCTCTTTGGTGCATGCTTATAATAGGTTTAATTTACAGATAAAGACTGGGAAGATATTAAGTTTGGAGTGGATAACCAGGTTGATTTCTATGCTGTTTCATTTGTAAAGGATGCTGAAGTGGTTCGTGAGCTGAAAGGTTATCTTAAAAGTAAGGCTCTTATATTTAACCATGGTATAGCTAATTGTAGTATTTTTTTTTTTTTACATATGCCACCATTCTTCTTCTGTGCTTTTTCTGTTTATTTTGTTTCCATATGATTTTATTTATTTATACTTGATCGAGCTTAATCTCTTCTGTAGGCTGCAATGCTGACATCCATGTGATTGTAAAAATTGAAAGTGCAGACTCAATAGTTAATCTTTCTTCTATACTTGCTGCATCTGATGGGGTTAGCATTTATCGACCACTCTCATATTTCCCCCTTTCTTTACGTTATGACTATATATGGCAAATTGGGGAGAGGGCTTTAGGTAGGTTGAATAGGCCAAAACGGAGAAGTTTTTAGTAAGGCCTAGGTCGGGTTGGACAGGCCCACAAACACTTTTAAACCCAACCCATAGGCACTTTTTCATTTGTAATTGCAGTTATAAAATAATTTTGTGTTAAATATGATTACAGTAATAATCCAAATCCTTTTTTAGTGTCAAAGTTGAGAAGGTTTTATGTATTTCTGTTTTTTTTTAATACATTTCAGATGATGTTCAACTTGTTTAACCCGCTCTATACATTTGCTCTGTTTCCTTTTCAGTTATAATTTCATCCCATTGACCCTTTAGAGAGAAAAATAACATTACCCAAATTGTCCCATTTGTATCTATGCTGCTCGAAATAAGCACCTCTAATTATGACATATCTATTTGGCCTAGTTAAGAGGTGATTGTAGACTTGTAGTGAGAGATATTTAAATGTTACAAAGCCAACCCAAAAGCAAAAGTGGACTATTTTCCAGATATCAGATTAAGATCTTGTCATGACTCCACATTGCTTTTGGGGTAAATTTGCAATTGCACAAAATTTGAAGCGTTCATTGTCGATTAGCGAGACAAAAGAAGCAAGATAACATGCGTGATCATTTTAACCCTTTCTTTATCATGTAGAGGACTAGATGTGACTAATGGGCAGGTTAGCTAACAGGTCAAAATAGATAAATTTTTTGATGCGGGTTGAAGTGGGTCCTAGACGATCCAAAACATTTTCTGTCTCAAAGTTTTGAATATTGTATGACAGTTAGGGTGTCAAATATGATGATAACATATAATCATTTCTATAATAAACTATTTTTTTTTTGAATGAAATAAAATGGTTTATTCCTTAAAACACCAATAGAATAATCAATTATAAGTAAATTGGTCAAAATAGCCACCTTTGTGATACCGTTTTGAAGTAGTAATTGGTAGGCTTGGTGATCAGCCGCCGCTGCTACGATCTTGAACCAAAAAAACTGTTTTTTCACAACTACAGACTTACTGAATGCTAAAATGTTTTCATTATTTCTCTTTTTAATTTGGAAGATGTCAACTTCATAAATATCATCTCTTAACTTTATTTCATATTCGTAAGGCAATGGTTGCACGTGGTGACCTTGGTGCAGAGCTTCCAATTGAAGAAGTCCCTTTATTGCAGGTAATTTTGATATTAATATCTGAGGTTTGACCACTAAATCAAACATACACACAAAACACATTATTTTCTTGTTTGGAATTATTATCGTTTTTAAACATCTGTTGAAATTAATTTCATAATTGCCTATTGACAAATCAGGAAGATATCATTAGAAGGTGCCAGAACTTGCAGAAACCAGTTATAGTAGCAACAAACATGCTAGAAAGCATGATTGATCACCCAACCCCAACAAGAGCTGAAGTTTCTGACATTGCAATAGCAGTACGACAAGGTGCTGATGCTATCATGCTTTCTGGAGAAACAGCTCATGGCAAGTAAGTTTTATACTTATTATTTTGTTATTGTTGCTGTTGTTAGTTATTCTATTAACAACTTTAACATTCAAATTTTTTTTATCAACTGTTGTTTACATGTTAATATTTGTAGGTTTCCTCTGAAAGCTGTGAAAGTAATGCACACTGTGGCATTGAGGACCGAATCAAGTTCAATTAACATGGTTCCTCTTGCTCTTAAATCTGCTAGAAAGGTGTGTAGCAATCAATATTATCTTTTATAGACCCCCTAGGTTATGTGTTATCTCTCACGGATTAAACAGGTGAGGTAAAAGAAATAACTTTATAATTTCATATCTAACAAACTAGTTATTTATAAAGTTAAAAAACTGAACAGAGAAGTTACATGGTTTGATTAGAACCTATTTGGATCGATTCCCCATTATGCCACGTCTGCTATGTTTACTTCACCTTGTATGTTGATACAACCTTTATTGTACTTTAAACATATTCAACTTCTACAAGTATAATTTATGTTGGCTAACCTGACAACCTTTTTCAGAGTCATATGGGCGAAATTTTTGGCTACCATGCTGCAACAATAGCCAACACTCTCTCTACTCCTATCATTGTCTTTACAAGAACTGGGTCAATGGCTGTAATTTTAAGCCATTACCGACCATTCTCAACTATTTTTGCCTTCACAAATGTGTGAGTACAGACAATTAACATTACATACCTGTCTTTGAAATATTTATTTTATATCATATGATTCTTACCATTAGCGGTTATTAATGTAGATTGAATATTGTAAACTGATGCTTTTTACAGAAAAAGAGTTCAGCAAAGATTGATTCTTTATCATGGTGTTATGCCAATATACATGGAGCTCTCTGATGATGCTGAGGAGACCTTTTCTAGAGCTCTTGATATTTTAGTGGTTAGTATGGCTTTTACCATTTTGGCATTTCGTGTTTTTTCCCTCTTCAAAGTTGTTGCCTTTGACTATTCGAAGAGTTTTAAACAAAATTTAATACTAGTAAAATGTCTAAAATACCCCTATCAGTGACAACAAATATGAGAATCTTATGATGTTTACTGATGAGTAGATGCGTAATTCCAATTAAAGGAAATTCGTATTTTTTTCACATTTGTATGGAAGTAACCTTCTATAGTATGCCACACCAACATTTTACGTGCTAAAGAAGGTTAATTACATAAAATAGTAAAAAAAAGTAAATGTAAGTTACAATTTGGTGTAACAAATGCTATTAGGAATACGTTCTTAGTTGATAGCGTTTATATAATTTTTGAAAGTATCATTATAGATTCTATATCTTTTTCAGGATAAGAGTTTGGTGAAGGAAGGACAGTATGTTACTCTTGTTCAAAGTGGAGCTCAACCAATTTGGCGCGAAGAGTCTACTCACCACATACAAGTTCGTATGGTTCACGGTTGAGTTGGGTACGTAAAATAACACACGACCCATAAGAGTTTTTTATGGGCCAGGGCAATTTGCCACACTATTCAATTCTTAATGAATATTAGGTTTTGTTGTAAATTTAATCATTAGAGAGTGTTTTTGTCCCCCATTCCCTCCCCCCTCAAAGAACAAAAGAACGGACAAGATAGTTTTTTTTTCTTTTTTTGAATTGATACTTGTTGAAAACCAACATGTTGTCTTTTTTTTTTTTTTTATGTTGAGTTAGTTTTCCTGCTTTTGTTAAATAGAATGCAGATTTTTGTATATCGCATTTGTTTTTTAAATTATATTGGAACAGTGATAGTCTGTTGTCATGTGACATCAAATTTATAGCTTCGAATAACAATCTTGATAAGAAAACACATTGTATGCAATTCAACAATCTTCAACATCCTTCATTCATTCTATGTCTTTTCCTGAGGTAACAATCCGGGTAGGTTGTTCCATCCTAACAATACAAACGGTTCGAGTTGTTATACCCTAAAGCAAACGGAGACTCGAAATTTGTTTTAAGAACTCATGTTAAAATATTTTTTTTGTTCTATCATCTTCATATTGTACATTGTATTTTACTTTCTTTCGAGATGTAAAAATACTTGAAAATTAACTTGCTTTTTGTTATTATTGTGTTTTATTAGATAATAAAAGTGCTACTATTTTGTGTGAACATTTTTTTTACAAATCTTTCTTAAGCTCATTGGAGAGGTTTGATGAAATCCATTATGTCTAATACTTGTATCATGTCTTATTTCTTATAGAGAAATGTTTCTATTGCGAATCTCTCTCGTACAAGAGAAGAGAGCTAGCATAAGCAGAGCTGTTAAATCTAAAGCTGCATTAATAGTTGATTTTTTTTTACATATTACCATGTTATTTTTAAGCCTAATACTATTATAAATAAATTACTTTATTTTGCATATTGTTGCGAAGCGATAATTTTTTTTACGTCCTAACATAATATTTACTTAAAACCAAGTTAGGTCAGATATGATATGTTTTAATTTTTTTTAATTTGCTTTCGTTTTTTTAACGCTCATTTTAGAACAACCGGTTTTTTTTTTTCTTAAATGTTGAATATACCATCGAGACACTTTTTATATACATTTCAATTTTAAACTAATATACAGTTATGACTAGTTGTTAAATTTGTATTCATGTTTGTTTATTTATTAAATGAACGAACATAAACGTAATTACCGTCGAATAGTTCATGAACATTTGGTTCATTTACGTAAGTACGCTTCACCTCTCTGTCTCAATATATGTAGAGAAAGTGTTTCAATAAAAAGTTTACTAGCATAAAGAAAAACATGATATAAAAGGTTTTATCCCCATAATTTCCTCCATCAAATTCAGACGTCCCCGAATTGGATTTCTCAATCTCCCAACACTTTATTAATTACTAGTAAGCACCACCTCCTTTTAATCCAATTCATTTCAACTTTTCAATTGTTAGGGTTTATTACAATTTACAGGTGTTGTTTTCAGTAAATCAATCGTCAACAATCGAAGGTATAATCGCCCCAAATTGAATCTAAACTTTAATCTGATGCAATCGCCTTACTATTCACCTCCAATCTGACATCAAATGCATTACACTAAACACGTTTAATCGATCATCTTTTTTATGTTCAGATTCCAGTGAAAATGGCCGCCAAATGCACGATTCCGGTGATCGATCTTCTGGATTTCCCCAATCAGTTATCGAAATTGCTTGCAGCTAGTGAAGAGTGGGGCTGTTTTAGGCTGATCAACTTCGACGATGTTCTTCCGGCGACTCTGATGTCCGATATGAAAGCGGTGGTTCGATCTCTGTTCGATCTGCCGGTGGAGATCAAGCGGCGGAACGTTGACGTCATCGCCGGCAGCGGCTATATGGCTCCGACGGTGAAAAATCCGCTGTATGAGGCGTTAGGGTTGTACGATATGGCATCTCGTCGTGATGTTGATAACTTTTGCACTCAATTGGATGTATCGCCACATCAAAGGTATCATCTTTCTTAGTTTCTTTAGATTTTACAGTCAACCAGTTGATCACTGACTCCGGTCTAAGGGTCTATAATTCGAAAAACTGTTCATCGGATCCGGACCGGTTTCATCATGCTTGCAGGGGTGACTGTATAGCAAGTGCTCGTGTTTAATAATTTTTGTCAGGCGTTTATGATGTGCGGTTTAAAACTGTAAAACTGTTTAATTTTGCCATTAGTTTGGTTTTACGGTCGTTTTTTTATAGCTTTTGGTCGGCTGGTTTCAAAACTCTCAAAGTGTAAATTGTAATGAATGCTTTAGTTTATGATTTATACCAAAAATTGGTCGTATGAAAAACCGAAAGGGTAAACTTATTCTACAAAGTGTATTTTTGTTACGAAGTGTGAGAATACATAATGAGGGTAAAAAAGTCACAAAAAAAAATTATATCTCACAATCTAAATTGAATTTCAAAAAAGTACTTCGGAGTCTATATTCATCTCGTCGTCCTCTTTCAGAAAAAAATTAAAAAAAATAATTCATTGTGTCTTTTATGACACAATGACGTCATTGTGTATTGTGTCTTTCATAAATGACACAATAAAAAATGTTAATTTTATTATTTTTTTATTTTTTATTTATTTTTTTGTTTAGTTAGGACGACTAGGGGAACAAAAGCTCGGAATTACTTTTTTGAAATTCGATTTAGATTGTGAGATATAATTTTTTGTGACTTTGTTTGATTCATTGTGTTTTCTCACACTTTATAGCAAAAATACACTTTGTATTTGAACCTCTTTCGAACCGAAAAGACCGTAATATTTGTATGCGTTACAATTTTTTTTATGTTTCATATTAGGCGTCATCATTTATTTGTTTAATATATAAATTTTTAATTGATATATAATTGTTGAAGACGGCTCCCTAATATGTATTTTAGGTTTTTTTTTTATTTAAAGTGTGAACCAGAAATCCAGCTGGGACCAAACCGTTGGTTACAGTTAGGTTTTTAAATTTCAACAGTTCGGTTTTTAAATTTCAACAATTCGGTTTTGGCTTTCAATAATGAAAAATAGTTAATAATGGTTTGCTTATGGTTTAACCTAAAAATTATAAACATTGAGATGTGAACAACAATAATTCTTGGGTGTCTAGCCTTTTATTTAAAACAATATTTTCTCTAATAAAACGTTAGTTATGTGTTTTTACTTTTGTAACTTTTTTTTAACAGGGAGACAATTATGAGATACGCTAAAGCAGTACATGAGCTTTTTATGAGGATCGGAAAGAACTTAGCTGAAAGTTTAGGGGTGAAAAGTGAAAATACAGGAATTGAGAATTGGCCTTGTCAATTCAGAATCAACAAATATCATTTCACCCCTGAAGTTGTCGGATCCCCCGGTGTCCAAATACACACAGACTCTGGTTTCCTCACCATCCTCCAAGACGACGAGGGAGTCGGTGGTCTTGAAGTCATGGACCGCTCCGGTGAGTTCGTCCCCGTTGATCCATGGCCCGACACCCTTCTGGTTAACCTCGGTGACATTGCAACAGTGTGGAGTAATGGAAGATTTTGCAATGTGAAACATAGGGTGCAATGCAAAGAAGCTAAGATTCGTGTGTCGATTGCATCGTTTCTTTTGGGGCCAAGAGAGACGGTGGAACCTCTGCAGGAACTGGTGGACGATGATCACCCGCGGTTGTATGTCCCCACCACTTATGAAGATTACAGGAAGATGAGGTTGTCGGCCAAGTTGCAAGCGGGTGAAGCCCTTGCTCTTTTGCACCCACCAAGGCTTGACAAGTGATAAACCATGATCGACTATAATTTATATCTAAGGAGGTAAAGCGGGTTGACGAGTTAAAACTGGTTAGCGGATTAATAGTTACAAACTCGTTGTCGTTAAGTTGTAATAAAATTGTAAACGGGTTGAACTTTCAAAAGTTTATTTTTAATTCTAATTATAAACAAGCTTACCTCATTAATTTTAGTATAATCAAAAGACTGACATGTTTATTGTAAGAATAGCTGGTTGAAAAGTTCATCTGAAAAAAAAAAAACAAAAATAACTCAAGGTGACATGATCCTCCTTTTATGTATTTTAATTCATGGTGACATGTCACACCGAGGAGAACAAAACCTTTGCTTCATCCTCCCAATCTTTTCTTTGAACGGCTAATATTTATTCTTCCTTTTCATGACTATTGGCTAAGGCATGTAACTTCATTTCGTTTCGTTTTATATGTATATGAATACAAAGTTACTTGGCATGTACACTTAAGTCCCCAATCGGTAATATAGAAGAATTATCAAAAAGATTTATTTATTATTACATTGAAAATAGATTTATAGAAATAAATCATACAACATAGTTTAAATAAAAAGAATACAAATATATTTTCAAATTGGTTTATAAATACCTTTATTCTTACACAAAAAATCATTTCATCAAAATATATAAACTTTATAACAAATTTTACACAAACAAATCAAATGTTACCTTTGATATGTAAACATTGATCGCTACATATCATTTTCCGCAATTAGCGTTTTGTTTTAATCACATTGGGGTGACGGTTTGAGCTTGTGATCTTTAAGATTTTAAGTTTAAATCTTACTCAGATGAGTTTTCTTACATTGATAGTTTCTATTTTATGTATGTTTATGGATAAGTCGGATCGAAAACGTTAAAATCAAAGTAAACATAACACTCACTCAAATATTAGTGGAAGTTTCAAACGTATATTAGACGGGAAATAATATCATTTTCCTTTACCGAACCCATTATTATTTTTAGAAGCTAAATGATGACTTCTCTCCTATAAAAACCTCCATTTCTCACCACAAGCTCACTACACCTAAACACAAAGAGTAAACCTCTACATACAGAAAACCAACAATGGAGGGCAAAGAAGAAGAGTGGTGTGATGGTGAGTCATCCCTTCTGGTTCATTCATTATGATGTGATGTGATGCCTGATGGGTTTTTGTTACCTTTCACTATGGATATTTCATTTAAACAACAATCTTTTCATCATCATCCTATCAAATTTGTTCATTTACATCCATGTTACACTTAATGATTGTTTAAGCACAGATGGTGGAGGAGGGTGAGTTGGGTATGGCTGACGAGTGCGTTGAGTTTTAGCTTAACTTGGCAAATTAGATTTTAATAATTCAAACTATTACTCATTATCCGATAATAATCCATATTATTGATTTGGCCAGCAATAATCCCAATTTTTATTTTTATTACAAACAATAGTCCCAGTAGTATAATTATCATATATTCACTCGATTTATACTTACTTTAGTCTCGATTTAGCTTGTATGTTCTTTTCATTTCATTCAAGATCATCATTGTGAACGAAATTGAGTTGAAATCAAGCGTAATTTTTTAATAAGGCAAATTGGATTTTAATAATCCAAACTATTACTCATTAGCCGATAATAATTCATACTATTGATTTGGCCGGTAATAATTTTAACTTTTCATTTTAATTACCAACAACAATCCCAGTAGCATAATTATTATACATTTACACTTGATTTGTACTTATTTTAGGCTTGATTTAGCTTGTATGTTTTTTTATTTCATTCATAATCATTATTGTGAACGAAATCGAGTCGAAATCAAGGGTAAATTTATTTAATTATGTTGTTGGGATTGTTGTTAGTAATAAAAATGAAAGCTGTGATTGTTACCGGCCAAATCAATAGTATGAATTATTATCGTCCAATGAGTAATAGTTTGGATTATTAAAATCCAATTTGCCTTTTAATAATTATGCACTGTGATTGTTGTTGGTAATAAAAATGAAAGTTGGGATTGTTATCGGCCAAATCAGTAGTATGGATTATTATCGGCCGATGAGTATAGTTTAGATTATTTAAATTCAATTTTCCTATGTTTTATAGTTAATTAGTCCCTTTAATCACACAAATGGTCCCTTTAACTTGCTAGATGGTAAAATTTGTGCCATAAATGTGAAAAGACTAAAAAAGCCTTAAGTTTAACTGGAAGTTTAACGGAACGTAGCATTAGACCCCATACTCATTACAAAAATGAAATCAAAAGACCCAAACTTGTCACTAAAAAAAAGCTAAGTACTCAAACCCGGGAACCGCGCAAAACCAGAAGTACTATTTATGTAATTAAGTTAATCAACGCTATATTCTATCCCCACATTTTCCTCCATCAAATTCAGACGTCCTCCAATTGGATTTCTCAATCTCCCACAACTTTCTTGTTACTAGTTAAGCACCTTCTCCTTTTAATCCAATTCATTCATCTTCTCAATTCTTAACAGGTGTTCTTTTGAGTGAAAAAATCGTCAACAATCGAAGGTATAAAAGTTCCCCAAATTACATCTAAACTTTAATTTTCATGCAATCGCTTCACTATTCACCTCCAGTAAACACGTTTAATCGATCATCCTTTTTATGTTCAGATTCAGATCAAAATGGCCGCCAAATGTACGATTCCGGTGATCGATCTTCTCGATTTCCCCAATCAGTTATCAAAGTTGCTTGCAGCTAATGAGGAGTGGGGCTGTTTTAGGCTGATCAACTTCGCCGATGTTCTTCCGGTGAGTTTGATGTCCGATATGAAGGCGGTGGTTCGGTCTCTGTTCGATCTGCCGGTGGAGATCAAGCGGCGGAACGTCGACGTCATCGCCGGTAGCGGCTATATGGCTCCGTCGGAGAAAAATCCGCTGTATGAGGCGTTAGCGTTTTACGATATGGCATCTCGTCATGACGTTGATGACTTTTGCACTCAATTGGATGTATCGCCACATCAAAGGTATCTTTCTTTAGATTTTACGATCTCCTGTCAACGGTCTACAATCGATACCGAACCAAACGACTCACGGCTGGTCCGGTTCTTAAAACATTGTTCATCGGATTCAGACTATTTACCTGACTACCTGAGTACATAATCAGTTTTCAGTCCAAACGGTTTGAACGGTTCTAAAAACACTATTATATTTAATTATTAGGAGGGTATTCACGGTTCAGTTCAAAAACTGTAAAATCGCTCATTGTTTTGTATACACGGTCTATTTTTTATAACTTTTTGTTTGGTTGGTTTTAAAGTATCTAACCGAAACAAACAGTTTGGCTTACGGTGCACACCAAAACCGGCCGTATAAAACCCTACCAAACTATAAGATAGGATCTACATTTTGTCTTTTTATATTCTTCGTACTAAGTGTCATTGTTTATTTATTTTACTTCTTTGGTTTTAATTGATATAAAGTTGTAGACCTTCTCTCATATGTCTTTTTTTTCTTCTTTTTCTCGATTTAAGTGGGTCCTTGGTGTATGTTTTTTGAGAAACGTTTTTATCTTCGTTATATGTATTATACATAAAGGCTCGCTGAAGCCTGAATAGTAAAATCAAACAAGAATTAAACCGTTCGTTACCGTTTGGTTTGGTTTGTTCTTAAATTTCAAGTTCTCAATAATAATAAAATTCTTAGTGATGGTTTGGCTTACGGTTTTACCTAAAAAAAATGAAAATACAATAAATCTTAATGTGTTTTTGTATTAATCATTTTTTAATGGAAATAATGAAATGATTTGTGTTGGGCAATAATATTTTTACCTGTTCTATCAGGGAGACTATTATGAGATATGCTGAAGCAGTACATAAGCTTATTATAAGGATCGGAAAGAACTTAGCTGAAAGTCTAGGGGTGAAAAGTGAAAATACGGGAATTGAGAATTGGCCTTGTGAACTCAGAATCAACAAATACCATTTCACCCCTGAAGTTGTCGGATCCCCTGGTGTCCAAATACACACAGACTCCAGTTTCCTCACCATCCTCCAAGACGACGAGGAAGTCGGTGGTCTTGAAGTCATGGGCCGCTCCGGTGAGTTCGTCCCCGTTGATCCATGGCCCGACACCCTTTTGGTTAACCTCGGTGACATGGCAACAATGTGGAGTAATGGAAGATTTTGCAATGTGAAACATAGGGTGCAATGCAAAGAAGCTAAGATTCGTGTGTCGATTGCATCGTTTCTTTTAGGGCCAAGAGAGATGGTGGAACCTCTGCAGGAACTGATGGACGATGATCACCCGCGGTTGTATGTCCCCACCACTTATGAAGATTACAGGAAGATGAGGTTGTCGACCAAGTTGCAAGAGGGTGAAGCCCTTGCTCTTTTGCACCCACCAAGGTTCGACAAGTGATAAACCATGATCGATTATAATTTATATCTAAGGAGGTAAAGCGCGTTGACGAGTTAAAACTGGTTAGCGGTTTAATAGTTACAAACTCGTTGTCGTTAAGTTGTAATAAAATTGTAAACGGGTTGAACTTTCAAAAGTATATATTAGATTTTTAATCCTAATTATAAATTATAAACAAGCTTGCCTCATTAATTTAGTATAATCAAAAGACTAATTCGTTTATCGTAAGAGTAGCTGATTACAAAAAATATAAATAAAAAGAACTCAAGGTGAAATGATCCTCCTTTTATGTATTTTAACTCATGGTGACACCGAGGAGAACATAACCTTTGCTTCATCTTCCCAATCTTTTTTTTTGAACGGCTAATACTTATTCTTCCTTTTCATGACTATTGGCTAAGACATGTAACTTCAATTTGTTTTATATGTATACGAATACAAAGTTACTTGGCATGCACACTTAAGTCCCCAATCGGTAATATAAGAACCAAAACCACCTATCTACAGACAAATGATCTTCAAATTGGTAATATTAAAGCCCACTATTTGTGCGTGATACAGATTTTGAAGACGACTTGGTGCGATTTACGTTAAGTCGTTAACCGAGTTCGATTAGATCTTTACTGGTTTCGGTCTCATTGTCGAAAGATCTTCACGGGTTTCATTGACTTCTGGTTCTGTGTCAATGGGAGTATTCGGTAACATGGTAGGGCCAAAGAAGTAGGACACGATGAAGAAAAGGGTGATATGGGTTGATTTTTTTATTTTGTTATAATGTTAAATTATCAAACTACCATATTGAAACTAACAGAATCAATTTAATACTGTTAAACCCAGGGACCATATTTGAAAGCAAAGAGTATCATTGAGGACCAAAACTAAAAAAAATTATTTTAAGGATCAAATCAGTAATTTGCTATAAAGTACATGGACCATGTGTGTAATTTACAAGTTACAACTATAAAAGAAGAAACGTGGGCTGGCTTAATATTGAAATAGAGTCCACTTGACTAGTAGTCCAAAAACTTCTCGATCCAATGTGTTTTCTCATAAGCTTGTTATTCAAAGTTTCAAACTCAGATTACCTCTTCCAAAATTTCAATGTTATAGTCACACCATAAAATAAAATCCCATTACAGTGTTTATGTCTTTTTGTAACGTTTTGCAATTTTAACGTTTTCATAAGAAGTTTAAATAAAAACTATATTTTGTTTACTTAATAATTTATAGCATTTAAATTATATGTTAAAAAGGATTAAATGCAAAAGAAATATAAATAAATACTGGAAATTATATATTTTTCATTCTAAGAAATGAATAAATAAACCAAATTGGTTACAAAATAGGTTAATCTACTAGGAGCGGTTCCTGTGGGTTTGTGTTTTTCTCATCCATACCTGATTACCCAGTTCTAACACATATAACTTCCACCTAAAACCGGTTTATAATAGTCGTTAACCGACCCAAACCAATTAAAACTACAACCAATTTACGAAAAGACCCAGTTTGACGACCTCTACGATAATAAGCATTCAAGTTCTTTTACCATAACATTAGTTCGAGACTTTTTGTAACCATATTGATTTTTCTTAAAGCTATACGAATTCCATAATCGACCAGTTGAAAACATGTAAATAATTTGCCATGATTTTCAGTACAATACTTAAGCATCAACATATAAAATTTCAAATGTATCATAACATCTAAACACTTAAACCTTAAGAGCCGTGGATCTGTCAATCTTACGCTCCTTTGATGGTTCAAAAGAAGCAAGTGAAATCAACTCCGATCTCAATTCATCGATCGTCTTCTTCCGATCATCGATAATACTAATCTCACCGTCCGTTATATCATCAGCATTATCAGTCTCTGGTGAATAAGAGATCTCATCAATACTAACACCGTAAGAAATGGCGATAAGAGATTCCCTCGCACCTTCAGCGGTGACAAGATGTTTATGATCCATGTAACGTTGAAGTCTTCTTTCAGCTGTAAATCACACAAATAGAATTAGAATTGAAACAAAATAGATTAAAATCGCTTGTTGGAAAAGAGAAATTGAAGAAGGTGAGTTGAGGTGGAATACATTAGGATCCTAACGATAAGTTTTTGGACTACTAGTCAAGTGGACTCTTTTTCAATATTAAGTCAGCCCACTTTTCTTCTTTTATAGTTGTAAAGTACACACATTTATATCTAGGCTCGAGCTTGGTTCGGCTTGACTCGTTTGGCTCGGTTTTAATTTCATAAACACAAATACAAAACAATTTTAACATCTACATAACTCATAACCGGTTTATATCAAGTTTTACAAAATATTAATTCATTTTAAGAAACTAGTTCAACTACAACAAAATACAAATAACTTTGTCATTATCTAAATCGAACGAACAAAACTCGCGACACTATATAACATCCAGTGGTATGTTTTTTAGTAAATAAACTAAAAGTGTGTTTGAATATTTCATTCTAATATACAAAAATAAAGAAGCATCTCACGAAACGATCCAATACAAACATTATACTTTAATAGATTGACATAATAAATAGTTATATATATATATATATATATATATATATATATATATATATATATATATATATATATATTATTCTTAACAAATGAGCAATTACAGTAATGTATGTTATATACATATAAATAATACATATTACAAGTAAAATAATCCGAGTCATACAGAGCCGAGCTAAATTGAGTCGAGTTCGGCTCGTTTCCATATCGAGCCGGCTCGTTTTCATATCAAGGCGGCTCGGTTCGGTTCGATTTAAATCAAGTCATTTCGAACGAATTTTTTTCTAGCTTTTTCCGAGTGATCTCCGAGCCGCGAACTATTTTAACGGCCATATTATATCCAACATGTAAGAGCTCTCTGATTTTCTAATCTTCAGCAACCTTCATTGTCTTTTTAATCCTTTTTTATCTTTATCGAGGTATGAGTAGTTTGTTCCACCTGCTTCTATTCTTATACCTTGTAAACAAATTTAATTTTGTCTGTCGTGTTCACATTGTATTTTACATCCTTTCAAGATGTAAAAGTTTTTGTAATTGATCTGCTTTCTATTATTATTGTATTGTATTAGGTAAAAAAAATGTTATTATTTCAATCCTATACAAACGATTTTTAGCAATATCTTAAGCTCATTGGATAGGTATAATGAAGTAAACCCCTTATGTCTGTAGTTGTAACCAGTAACATGTCTTCTTTATTAAAAAAAAACGAGAAACTTAGACCCGCGCGTTACAGCAGAGTCATATGATAACATTCGCGTGGTTTATGGCGTGTTTGTGAATTTTGTTAGTTTCCCCGGTGACACTAACGTAGCTGCGTTGCGGAGCGTCTACCACTTCATGCGTGCATTGTCTCGATAACACTAATGTGGTTAAATACATAAAACTAATATATGGGATTGGTGCGTTTTGTTTTCAGAGACTGGTATTTTTGAAAACGTGATTTTAGAAAAAATTATATATTTAGAAAAATAAAAGAGAAAGTAAAAAGAATTAGAAAAATAAAAAATAAAAAGAAAGTAATTTAAATAAGAAAACATAAGAAAAATAAGCAAAACAACCTTAAATATAAGAAGCGGCCAGTGTGGTTTGAACTCAAGATCGAGACTATAAACTCCAACAGTCCAATCATTGCGCCACTTAGAACTTTTTATAAAAAGAAAATATGTAACGATGTTCAAGACAAATAAAATATAATGTTTTTTTAAGGAGTTAAATGTTTTTTTTCTCTAGTTTTATGACATTTTTATCATTTTAGCATTTGTGTTTTAGTTTTTGAGGTTTAGTAAATGTGTTTCAAAAAAATCATCGAAACAGTCACTCCGTCCCAATCTCTAGATAACGCTAGTTACGACAAGGGGTAAAACAGTCATTTTATTTATTAAATTGTTATTTCCATATCTGGTTTTATATCATTTTTATCATTTCAGGACTCGCGAAAAAATAACATATTATGCAAGTTCATCCCTGTGGATCCATGGCCCGACACCCTTCTTGTTAACCTCGGCGACATGGTAATTGTGTGGAGCAATGGAAGAGTTTGCAATGTGAAACATAGGGTGCAATGCAAAGAAGCTAAGATTTGGGTGTCGATCGCATCGTTTCTTTTGGGGCCAAGAGAGACGGTGGAACCTCTACAGGAACTGGTGGACGATGATCACCCCTGTAGTACGTCCCAACCACTTATGAAGATTACAGGAAGTTGAGGTTGTCGACGAAGTTGCAGGCAGACGAAGCCCTTGCTCTCTTGCACCCTTCAAAGTCTAGCAAAGGATAAACTATGATAAACGGGTTGACAACTTAACGTTGTTTATCGGTTTTGAATAGGTTGCCAGCAAGTTGTAATAAAGTCGTAGACGAATTGAAATTTCGAAAATATATTTTTGATCTAAATATAAACATGCTAGCTTCATTAATTTAGTATAATCAAATTATATGTTTATTATACGAGTAGGTGGTTGAGAGGTTCTTGTGAGAAACGCTGAAGAAAACAAAACCTAAGGATGGAATTTGGTTACTTTGATACTGACTTATAAATTTAAAAAGTTATATTTGTTTCATCGACCCAGTCTAATATTTATTCTTTACTTTCATGACTATTGGCTAAGACATGCAACTTCCTTTCATTTTATATGTATTCTAAATTACTAATAGATCTTTTCCTGGCATGCCACATGTCCACACCATCCTATAAGATATTATATCGTAGAAATATAATCAAGTTTGAAAACTGTTCTAATTTAGTCACTGAATATTTTTTTGTCTCTTTAAAGTCACTGAAGTTTGATTTGATGTTTTAATCATACGTACTTGTCAGGTTTCCAGGTAACCATTGATAATGTGTCAGTTTTTATTAAATTTTTTTAATCTTTAATGTGATGTGAAAAAATATAGATAATGACATCTATAAAATCCAACTAATATAAATAACATCCACCTAAGCATTAAAATATATATTTTGATTTTATGAAATTCAACTAATATAAATAATATCCATCTAAGCTTTAAAAGAAAATAAAAAAGTAAAAAAAATATGGTAACCTGATGACCTGATAATTAAACAAGATTAGAACATTAAACGAAAGTATAGTTACTTTATAGGTACAAAAAAAAGTTCAGTTACTTAATTAGATCAGTTTACAAACTTGGTTATATTTCTGTGATATTTTTCCTAAAAAAAAACTTATTTCCGTCTAATTATCATAATAAGATTTTTACCAATTTTAAAACCAACTCTAACGAACTCCGATTGAACGTATTTCATCGACATGTGAATCGGCTCTTCTCGTAGTTGGATATAGTATCATAAACCATTTCAACTAACTACAAACTCGGGTTTCGATAATACAAACCTTTAATAAAATCAATACAAATTTGAAAAGACGATACAAAGTTAATCTAATAACACAAAATTTAATTAGACAGTACAAAAAATATAGACAATATCCAATCAGACAAACAGAAAGTTTAAACAGACAACACAATTAATGAAAATAGTAAGTTCTTAATTTCGTTAGACACAAATTAATTTTTACGATATCATTCCCTAGTTTAAAAATACATTATTGGTAGATAAATTTTTTACTAAGTGATATACATGATACTCGTATATAATTTTCTTCACGTTTAAAGGCTCATTTTGTAGTTTTTGCCAAGATGCAACTGAAATAGCTCATAGCTCTTTGGTTATCTATCGGAAAGAGTCGTAATCTTTCCTTTATGTCTACAAAGAAATTCTTTCTATTGATTCCTGCGAATCTGCAGTCTCTATAACTATGGAAAAGGGTCATAGCGTTCTGATAAGGAAAGAAGATACGTAAGCCTCTTTTTTCTAGATAGCGATTTTAATCGCTAATGACGGTAGAAAATAATGCGAGCTATAGAAAATTAAACTATATTGCATACTTTTCTAAAACTCAAAAGTAGAGGGACTCGAGTTGTCAATATGCCTTAATACCAAAAAACAACGCATCACCACAATCGGTTTCTTCACTCAGAAGAACGACGATCTTGAACCATAAAAACGCTTCTTCACCATATTCTCACACACCAAAAACACGCACTATTCCACCATAGCTAGATCTATCTGTTTTACTGAACATCATCTCTTATAATTATCTGCGATATTTTCCACAGGTTATCTATCATCCCTTACAATTTCGAAGTTATAGCCTATAATATTGAAGATCTGATGTTACTGCATCTGAATTAGTTGCAAATTGTGTTATAATCGCTATCTGTTTATGTATGATTTGGTTTTTTGATTGCTGATATGAGTTGATAAAGTTTAGGTTTAGTGGATCCGGATTTTGGCTTTTAAAACCTAGATTTATACCGATGGGAATTTCCTGGGGTTTAGGACGAAAACTGATTCTGTTTATGTTGTTCTAGTGTTTCTGTATTGGTATTTGAGAGTTCTGATTAAGTAGATTCAAATTACTTTTGTTTTGATTGTGTGTGCAGTTTGTTGAGGGTGATTTGATTTGGCATTTAGTCTTTGACATTTGGGGGATTTCATCTGAATAGGCAAGATGGTTGGCTTCGAGATGGACGACTGGAAAAGTGAGTTTTAACTGCTTTACTTCCTTTTGTTTATTCTTATTTTTGCTTGATATTGTATTATTATGTTTTATTATGTTTTGTTTTTGCGTGATATTGTGATGTGTACCTTAAATGGATTGTATTAATAAAATGGAGATGTGAACCGTTGAAAATCTTGATTTGTTGTCTTTGTCTGTATGATGTTATATCATCTAGTGGAGTTTTAGAACTTAGTTTGCATAAAAGACATATTTACCATTTAAGATCTGGACTAATTCATAACTTTTATGTATATCGTTTGAGGCTGTGTTACATTGTTTTTGTTTGGGTTATTGGAAAAAAAAGGTGGAACTTACCCATAGATACTAAACCACGTAAGTATGGCTGAATGGTACCTGATGAAGATAGATTCCAGGTTTTCTTTTGATGTTTTTAACAAAAAGAATGTCATGGAGCATAGAAAATTAATACCACAAGCTGAATTTAAGCCAAATGTAAGTGCATAACTAACGGTTCACAATGATATTGACTTCCTAAGGGCCGAGTCATGTATAAGTTAGATTTGCTGGTTACTGAAATCTGATTGACGTTAAAGATATGCGAGAACCCCCTTCTCCATTAGCCTAGAAACATGACATCCATGTTTTATATCCGTTCCATATGATCAGCTTTTATACATGGTAATAAAATTTTTATTGATTTCTATTGTTAAACAAACCCGTTGTTATGAAACAGAGATTGGACTCGGATTGACTGGATTTGGTGTCTTCTTCTCATTTCTGGGAATCATTTTCTTCTTTGACAAGGGATTACTTGCCATCGGAAATGTTGGTGTCTTTCACCGCTATCTCAGTTTTTATTCTTTTTCATGTGTAGCTTCATTAGCTAATTGCTTAAACGTTGACCATATAACTGATATATAATGATAATTTATTCTGCTAATGAACCAGATCCTATTCATTTCGGGAGTAATTATGACAATCGGTGTCAAGTCCTCTTTGCAGTTCTTCATGAGACGCAACAACTTTAAGGTTTATAACGTTTTCTTACTATTTGACCCCATCTATCATTTTGTTGCTTCATTCTGATCAATTGTTGCTTGACATCTTGCACAGGGTACCATTTCCTTTGGTATTGGTTTCTTCTTTGTAATAATTGGATGGCCTGTAATAGGAATGGCTGCAGAGGCTTATGGTTTTATTATACTATTCAGGTTTATTAGACTTGGTCATGAAACGTTTGCTTTTATACTGCTATAGGTTTTACCGTTTTACATTTGGTTACTTACTACATATTTTTCTTGCAGTGGTTTCTGGCCCACACTTTCAGTTTTTGTGCAGAAGATACCAGTTATCGGTTGGGTGTTTCAACAGCCATTTATTAGATCGGTATGTTTTTCCCACCTGTGTTATCATTCAATGTGTTGGTGCTTAAATGAGAGGTGGTAATCTTGAACCATTTGCTTATGAATAAGCTGATTCTGGGTTTTTTCCCCAATCTCTATTATGTCAAACAAGTAATATAAAAAATTGTAGCTAAAAAGGAAACAGGCTGAAAGTCGCACATAGTGTATTTTAACTATAGATCTTCTTAAAGGATTTTATTCAAAATAAATAAATAATATACTGTTCCGCCATAAAGTGTCTTGGGTCAACCTCATCTGACCTGTACTGACAGGTACAAAATATGGCTTGTTTTGACCCATTACACACTCCGCCCGTTTTTTCCACCTTGTGTCTCCTGTTCTTTGGGTGATCCTGTTGTCATATCCTTCAATAAAAGCTCAAGTTATATTTGGAGCTTGAGAGAATCTCGATCCTAGACTCATTAGGTTATGATGAAATTACATGTGTTAGATCATGTAGTTCAAATTTGGAATCTAAATCCCTTACTCTTTTAGTTATGGTTTCGAGGCAAGTATTTAGAGTTCCTGATACGAGTGATTTTTTGTTTAATCTTCTTGTTTCCTTTTTGGGTTAAAATTATAATATACTTCATAGCTCAAATTTTAGTGCTAGCCTGCTAGGCCATGTTAGCTGTCTTCTTATTTTATAAAAGTAGAGGTTCTTTATATGTGATAGGTTCACAACAGGTTGCGTTTTTTTCTCTGTTTTCGATCAAAAAATCCCAAAATTTGAATGTCTAATTGTCTATTAGCATAGTAGTCGAAGGTGCTAGGCGGAAAAGTGAGGATTTTTTTAGCAAGGCACGCGTTATATGCATGTCATTTGTAGGTTTTTTAAACAGGCTTTAAGGCTAGTTTAGAAATGTTCAGGCCATTTTAGTTGTTACCACCATTTTTAGATGTTTCCGGCCAGTTTTAGTTGTTTCAAACCAGTTTTGGGCAGAACTTGGGCGGACTATGAGCCTTGATAGATGCAAGGTGATTTTGCAGCGCTGGACTGTGCCTTGGCGCTTGCCTTGCGCACCTTTGATTACTATGCTAAAGGATCTGTGTATCTCTTATGCAATTCTTTTTGGTCCTATGCACCTATATGTTTGAAGTTGGTTGAAGGGTTGATCTGACAGACGTAATTTTGTATGACTTTAACGATTTGTGATTTTGAAATCTATGAATGATTTAATTATAATTTATTTGTTTTGTTTCTCTTACAGTTCTTGGACCGTTATCGTGGCAAAAGGGCACCTGTATGAAACCAATACTGAAACTGGGCTTGGCCAAAATGTTGCAAAATATGGCATAACTTGTAGAATGACATTAAGTTCAGGTTTTGAAAGTTGGTTGTTTTTTATTTCCAGTTTGTTAAATATTAGAAATCATAGTGTGTAAAGATCCCAATAGACTTGGATTTTTGGTCATAAATTTGGTATTTTGGTTCATTATCAGTTGTCGTACCCTTTACCTGTTGTTGCATCATGTTTTTGACCCCCTAGTGGGGTCTGCTTTTCAAATATGTTCGATTATCAAACTCTGCGGTTGTTGTGACTTGTGCTTAAAAAAGGAGGGGGTTAGGTCAAAATAAGGGTGTGGAACTTGAACTCTTGCAGCCGGAAAATATAAACTATAAAAAGGTTGTGAAAACAGCATTTTTCTGTGTTGTATTCTATAGTCATATCAAGAAAAATCTGTTGCATGTTTGAAAGGGAAAAACATTGGATCAGGAATAACAATAAAGCCTGCATGTTTGTTTATACTTGCTTTATTTGAAAAACAAGAAAGCCTCTTTAACACTATTCTAACTCCTACCATCCTAATCTGACCAATTTCACATGTGAATAACCGTCATACTATTATGTCGTTTCTCCCACGACTAGGCCCCAAGCATAGGGGAAAAAGCCCTAGCTTGGGCCTCCCAAATTCTAAAGGCTTTCTATTTTGTTCAATCAACCATTATAAGGGTTCTTATAAATTGATTGTTTCTTAAGTTTTGTTGAATCGTTTGAGGTAGCAACTGCTTCTAGAACTTGGAAAACATGATTGCGTGAGTGTACTTCAAGAGGGTTAAAGCACTCGATTTTCTTTCATTGTAATGGATCAAACAGTTCCTTTTGCAGACATTTATTCTGGAACCAATCTTGATTGTTGAAAGTCTCATAGTCATCTTTTTTGGTCGACTACTAGTGATGAGTTTGAAATCTTGTCCTATTTGAATGAAAAGAAAGGGCGGATCTTTGTATTTTTCAAAGGTTTTGGTGAAATCTGTTATGTTCATAAATAAGTGAAAAAAGAAGAGAAAAATATTTTAGAGCAGATTAGGACACACTTGTTTATTTTTGATTGGGTACTGTGCAATTACTTATTTGAATTAATTGGATTTACTGATAACATTAGAAAGTTTCGCTGATGTATACCAATAATTGTGTAATGTAGGTTGGAAATCCTGTCACACCCTTCGTCTTTCTAAAATTTGTACTTTTTTCAGAATGGAATAGAAACGAGAGTAGATTGTTTGTGAATTTTTCATTTAAACAATTAGTTCTTCATGACTTTAAGGCATTTTATCATCCTTTTTATTAAAGGCCTTTGTAACTTATATGGTTATTTTAAAAGGAACATGTTGTTTCTATAAAATTTGTTTCAAGGTTAGAAAATTCTAGCTTGAAACAATTAATCCTTTTAGTTCTTAAACTCATTACAAAGATATCTGGTTTTTCTAATTTAGTTTTCTAAACTCTGAAGATTCATTCAATTCTATTAATTTTGAATGTTCTTCAACTTTACGTTTTTCCTCGAGTTGTATAGTACATTTAATCAAATACTGAATTTAAAAAAATAATAACTTTTACTTCTTCTTCTAAGTAATATTCCATTGCTATTGGATGTAAACTAACAATGGGTAGGCCTTAACTTTTATCATTTGTAACACACAATCTCAGCTATTTACCAAAATATTGGCTTATATTTAGGTCTATAATTCTGTCAAGGGGGCTTAATTAGTGTTTGATTGCGGATTAAATGAGCATTATTATTGTCAACATTATGCTCATTATTATCCCCTCTATCTTGAACAAATCGCAGGTGCCTCTCACGTGCACATCTAACCCCATAACGAGTCAACTCACCACGCCCTAACTCACCTATACAAACACAACTCTGTAACAATCACCCCTCTAACCTCTCTCTCCTTCGTACTCCAAAAGCGTTTTCTTCATCTCATAGAACCCTAATTAATCCTCACAAATCACCAATCAAAGATCACCCTTTTCATCTCAACATCCTTCAAAACCCCCAATTTCAGCATCAATTCCACCACACCAATGGATTCACAACCCAACAACCTCTACGACACCGCGTCGCAACCGGACACAGGCCACGACGATGCCTACACATTCCTCGAATTCAACACTCAAGGCGACGAAGACTTCGATTACCCCGAGTTTCAGGAGCTTTCACAGCCCAACGCCGTTCGATCTTCACCGTCGTCGTCAGTATGGCCGACGCCCTTGGACTCCATCTCCGTCGACGCAACTGCCGCCGTCGATCATCATTCCGACAGCAACGCCTCTCCGGTGTCGGTGAGTTCCGGCAAGGGCGGTGGTGGTAGGGGGAATGGTAGTGGTAATAATAATAATAATATTAATAACAATAATAATAATAATCAGGCGTCGGCGGTTGATGCCCTAGCTGCGGGGATGAGCGGGCTGAATTTCGAAGAGACGGGGGATGATGAGGGGTATGAGTATTCGAAGGGGGATTATATGGAACATGCTTGTAGGTATTGCGGGGTGCAGAATCCGGCGTGTGTTGTCAGGTGTAATGTTCCCTCGTGTCGAAAATGGTTCTGCAATTCGAGAGGGAATACCTCTGGTTCTCACATTGTTAATCATCTGGTATGCTGTAATTTTATGTGTTTTGTTGTTTTGTTCCGTATCGAATTGATTTGTTTCGTTATGCAGTGTAATCTGTTGTTGAAGTAACACATTGGCACTGCTTATTGTGGTTTAGTTTTGATGCATATGTTGGTTTGTTTGTTTGCAGGTTCGAGCTAAGCATAAAGAAGTGTGTCTTCATAAAGACAGTCCTTTGGGGGAGACGATTCTGGAGTGTTACAATTGTGGATGTCGAAATGTTTTCATTTTGGGATTTATTTCAGCCAAGACAGAAAGTGTGGTTGTTTTGCTTTGTAGGGAGCCTTGCCTTAATCTGAATTCTCTGAAAGACATGAATTGGGATCTGAGTCAATGGTGTCCACTTATTGATGATAGGTGTTTCTTGCAGTGGCTTGTTAAGGTTAACATATCACATTATTTGTTCTATATGTCCTGGGTTTATATAATGGAAAAGGAAGTGTAGAAATTAGTATGTTTCCTGCAGGTTCCATCTGAAACAGAGCAGCTGCGGGCCCGCCAGATCAGTGCGCAGCAAATTAACAAGGTGGAGGAACTTTGGAAGACGAACCCGGATGCAACTTTGGAAGATCTTGAGAAGCCTGGTGTGGATGATGAACCTCAGCCTGTAGCCCTAAAGTATGAAGATGCCTATCAGGTTCAAGACTTTGAATTGATTAATGAAAATGCTTTCAAAAGACAATTTAAACGTTCATGTTTAGAATTGATGGTCAAATAGTAATGGTGCATGTCTGTTTCTTTAATTGCAGTATCAAAATGTTTTCGCCCCACTTATTAAGCTTGAAGCCGACTATGATAAAGTAAGCCGCAGTTCTTTTGATTTTTCCCCCTTCTTGGTTCAACCTGGTGAACATAAATTTTGAAATGGTTGATATTTTGCTTGACAGATGATGAAAGAATCTCAAAGCAAAGACAATCTTACTATTCGGTGGGATATTGGTCTTAACAAGAAACGTGTTGCATATTTTGTTTTTCCAAAGGTGCTTCATTTTTTCCATTCACAACCACATCTCAGTTTTTTATTTTGTAAGATTGTTAGCTTACTAATCTTCAGTTTGATAAAATTCCAAGTATTGTTAAAACTGTAGGAAGACAATGAGTTGCGTCTTGTACCTGGTGATGAGTTAAGACTTAGATACTCTGGGGACCCAGCACATCCTGCCTGGCAGTCAGTTGGACATGTGGTATGTGCTTGCTGGTGTTAGTAGTTGAACACGCAGTATGCATTTCTTTTAAGACCTTATGAGATTGTTGGGCTTGTGATGTTTCAGATAAAGTTAACTGCACAAGAGGAGGTAGCACTTGAGCTTCGTGCGAGTCAGGTAGTTAGTTATATATTAATATCAATATATCATGATCTGTGATATGTTATAATTGTTTTTGTAGTAGCAGTACTTAGTATGGTTTTATCTGTAGGGTGTTCCTGTTGACTTAAATCATGGTTTTAGTGTTGACTTTGTATGGAAAAGCACAAGTTTTGACCGGATGCAGGGTGCTATGAAAAATTTTGCTGTTGATGAGACAAGTGTCAGTGGGTAGGTTATATATCATTTGGCTTGCATAGTTGCATATGAATTGTTACGTACCTTTAATGGTGACCTTTTGAGAAATTTTTTTCTTAAATTTAGAGAACACTTTATGCAGATATATATACCATCATCTGTTAGGTCATGAGGTTGAGATGCAAATGGTTCGTAATGCATTGCCACGTCGATTTGGTGCACCTGGTCTTCCAGAGCTTAATGCATCTCAAGTACGGTTTCTTTATTGCGTTTATATATGTATATGTTTTAATATAGTTATGTATGTATAATTGTTGGCTTGCTGCATTTTTTAGGTTTTTGCTGTAAAAAGTGTTCTTCAGAGGCCACTAAGTTTGATTCAAGGGCCACCTGGCACTGGTAAAACAGTTACTTCTGCTGCACTTGTTTACCATATGGCTAAACAAGGCCAAGGACAGGTATTATCCCTTGCTAATGATATTATTGGTGAAGATGATGATGATGATTGTGATGTTGATTTTTCAACTTAAAATTAGGTTTTGGTATGTGCTCCAAGCAATGTGGCTGTAGACCAACTTGCAGAGAAGATAAGTGCCACTGGCTTAAAGGTAACCTAAATAAATTACTTTTTGCTTTTTGAAATATTATCATTAATGTTCAATATGTATAATCAGGTTGTAAGGCTGTGTGCAAAATCAAGGGAAGCTGTAAGTTCACCTGTTGAGCATTTGACACTTCATTATCAGGTTTGTTTGTCTGTTACTGCTTCAATATTTATGCAATTATGACCTTTACATGCTTCCTGTTTTTTTAATAGCTTGATTTTTTTTTAATTTAAGGTTCGGCATCTTGATACATCTGAAAAGAGTGAACTTCACAAGCTCCAGCAATTGAAAGATGAACAAGGTGAGGGTCAAGTCCATTCATCTTTTTACGCATGTGCACCAGCAAGTTATATTATGCATTCTTCATTTTATATACATAGGCTAACAATATAATCTTAATGCATCCTTTTTTTTAAATTTATGCAGGGGAGTTATCAAGCAGTGATGAGAAGAAATATAAAGCATTAAAACGGGCTACAGAACGGGAGATTTCACAGAGTGCTGATGTCATCTGTTGCACATGTGTTGGTGCTGGAGATCCTCGGTTGGCAAATTTCAGATTTCGTCAGGTTAACTAGTCATGATACCATGACACCTATGATACTAATTACTTTGGGATTCCTTTTTTTGTGATTAACACATTTCTTTGAAACTATATGTAGGTGCTTATTGATGAATCTACTCAATCTACTGAGCCTGAGTGTCTTATACCTCTTGTTCTCGGGGCAAAACAGGTACATAAATGTTGGAATTAATCTTTTGTTAATTCACTTAAAAAAGTCAAAGTCAGATCCTATATGTCTGGAGTTTTAGTTTAATTAAGAGTCTTTTATTTATTATTTAAATTTAAATTAGAATGTTTATCTAGTTATTTAGTTTGATGTTTATCAAGTTGTTTTAAATCCTAGAAGGTAGGAGTATGAGTCATAGTAGGATTTGTTTTGTTTAGTATAAATAGGGCTCTTTGGTTGATGTTTAAGGTGTCAAATATTCAGTTTTCTTTAATAAAAGTGTCGATCAACAATGTTTGTGATCAAATAGTTTTGTTCTTCATTCTTTTCAACCTGCGCTTTGCTACGGTTTTGGTTCGTTTGGAGATCATTGTGAGCGCTTTTTGGTTGTTATGTGTTGTAATGGATATTGCTTGTACAGGTTGTTCTTGTTGGTGACCATTGTCAGCTTGGTCCGGTCATCATGTGCAAGAAAGCAGCACGGGCTGGGTTAGCTCAATCTCTATTTGAGCGACTTGTGCTTCTTGGTGTAAAACCAATTAGATTACAGGTCCAATACCGTATGCATCCATCACTTTCAGAATTCCCTTCTAATAACTTTTATGAAGGCACCCTTCAAAATGGAGTTACCATAAACGAAAGGCAGTCAACAGGCATTGACTTTCCTTGGCCCGTGCCAAACCGCCCCATGTTCTTTTATGTTCAGGTATGTTCATTTAATTGATTCTTCTGTTAACATAATGATTGGTTAGAAATGTATACTATGCAACTGCATATCAGCTAAGTATTTTCATGTCTCCTTCATGGTAGATGGGACAAGAAGAAATCAGTGCTAGTGGGACGTCATATCTTAATAGAACCGAGGCTGCAAATGTTGAAAAAATAGTGACCACTTTCTTAAGAAGCGGTGTAGTTCCAAGTCAGGTATATACATTTGACCATATTCTTCTTTGACCTACTGGCGAATTGGCATATATATAATTTAAATGGTTATGCAGATTGGGGTTATAACACCATATGAAGGCCAGCGTGCATACATTGTTAACTACATGTCAAGAAATGGTGCACTTAGACAGCAACTTTACAAGGATATTGAGGTAAATTCACATTCTGTCTAATTTTTTTAGGGTAGATTCATATTTTATTAACTAATTTTTCTCAGGTTGCGAGTGTGGATTCATTTCAAGGGAGGGAAAAAGATTACATTATTTTGTCATGTGTGAGAAGTAATGAACATCAGGTTGGTTACTACATCATATTATATCAGTTAATTCCCAGTTAAATTTTAGTTAATGATCAAATTATACAAATTACTTCATGCTTGTATTTGTTTGGTTAGGGTATTGGATTTTTAAATGATCCACGCAGGCTTAATGTTGCACTCACTCGTGCTCGTTATGGTATTGTAATTCTTGGCAACCCTAAAGTTCTTAGCAAGCAACCATTATGGAACGGGTTGCTCACACACTATAAGGTATCCTGTACATATTGGTTCTTTTACTTCTGCTGCTATGTATTTTGTTTTGCCTTTTCGTTCAGATGTCATATAGACATATGTTTGAACAGGAGCATGAGTGTTTGGTGGAAGGACCTTTGAACAACTTAAAGCAGAGTATGGTTCAGTTTCAGAAGCCGAAAAAGGTACAACAGTTTTTTGCTCGTTTTTGTGGTCTATTGACGGCAGAGTATAGTCATTTTCATGTCAATGATGTAGTATTAGACTATTAGTGATATCTGTGGTTTGTTTTGATGCAGATGTACAATGACCGAAGGTTTTTCTTTGGTGGAGGGCCTGGTATTGTACCTAACGACAGCTTTGGATCAACAAATCCTGGTGCTGATAGAAGAAACAGTCGTTCTAGGGGTATTCTAATATCTGATAACTGTTTTTCATATATTAATCTACTTTAGGATGATTTTACAAAGTTTTATTTTGGATCATTGCTTTATGGATACAGGTTCGTACATGCCGCCAGGCCCACCTAATGGGACTCATAAACCTGGTCTGCATCCTGCTGGGTATTCAATGCCAAGGGTGCCTATTCCACCTTATCATGGTGCTCCTCAGCCTTATGCCATACCAACTCGTGGTGCTATACATGGTCCCTTTGGCAGTGTTCCTCATGTTCCACCACCAGCAAACCGGGGCTTTGGTAGTGGCAGGGGGAATGCTGGACATCTTCCCCACCAACACGGTTCACAGCAACCAATAGGTGCAGGCATGGGGTCTAGTTTTAACTTTCCTTTGGAAAATCCGAATAGCCAGCCATCACCTGGTGGTCCGTTATCTCAGCCTGGATATGTTTCTAATGTTCGTACCTTCACCATTTTGTCCTTTGTTCCTTCTAGATTTCTGGACTTGTCTGTAAAAGTTTTGTTGCGTTTAATAGATGACTCAAGGCCCAAGCCAGGCTTTTCGTGATGGGTTTTCTGTTGGCGGCATGTCACAGGTATTATTAGCAACTAAGATGATTTCCTCATGTTTACATTTAGAGGTGGCAAAATGGTGGATCAAAGGGTTCAAAGCATTTCATGTTTTATGCTGGTTGAAACGGGCCGTGTTGACAGAAATATACTTTTTGTCCAAAAATAGAAAATTTATTTATAAGCTATCATTGTGTCAAATTTGATTACAAGAACTATATCATTTTATCAATAATCTAACTTTTGGGATAAAATGATACAAGTTGTTTTATGCATTGGAAGTTTATTCGGGGCACCTTTCAACTCATACAAATCCTTTCAATCTGCTCTTATATTTCTACATTTTTGACCTGTTATATATAGAACCTCAACTGAATTAACCAATTCACATGAGCCAAAACTGCTCTCCATTTATGCACCACTATCTCCTGATACTCTTTATCGTGATTCAATTGACAAAACAGGATTTCTTGGGTGACGATTTTAAAAGCCAAGGATCACATGTTCCATATAACATTGCTGATCTCTCCACACAGGTATATGTTGCTAGTAGCTCTTTTTTCTTTTGTAACGTTCGAAGGCTACCTTATATACTTTTATCTTTATTGCAAAGCAACAAAATTGACGAACAAAAGTTTATGGATGACGATTTGAAGCTGTGAAACTCATGTTGCTTTGTTTGTTATATTTGATTCAGGCTTCTCAAGGTGGATATGGTGTGGACTATGTTAGTCCGGCGACCCAAGCTGCGTTTCCAGGTAGTTTCTTGAATCAGAATTCCCAAGCTGGATTTTCCCGTTATGGTGCTGGAAATGATTTCATGTCTCAGGTTTGTACATCGTCTTTAATGTCTATAGTGTCTACTCTACCTGACCAAACTCTAGGTTTTAGAAAAGAAATCCCTAGTCTATGTTAGGCATTGCTAATATACATGTTAGAGGTTGCAGATGGGTGGGTCAGGTAACAGAGTTAAACTAGAGTTGGGTTGAGACGTGTCATTTTTTATATGAGTTGGGTTGGCTTGTGAGTATATTTTTCTCCATTCTTCCTTATCTATGGTGACTAAACTAATCATGCTTACAAAAATAATATTAGTATTAATCTAAATTATTGAAGAAAATAGTTTAGGCTATTGTATAGATTGACAATGACTTTTGAGTGATAAAAAATTTGACTAAGCAACGTTCAACCTTTTACCAGTTTGACCTGTTTTTGTACTCATTCAAGAGAAAATACAACACTTCTTGACTGAATCATAAGTACATGGTTCACAATTGCCACCATTAACCAATATTCCTCGTAAATCGTACCACTTATGATGTATCATGTCTCATAGTCATGGTTGTAACAGTATTAAGTATGGTTATTTTCTAAAGGTTGCAAGTTTTGCAATTTTTCACTGGACAAAAGAGGTAGTATCCACTGAATGGTTGTTTTTACAGGACTACATGGGCCATAGTTCACAGGGTTTGTTTACACAAGTCGGATTTAAAGATCCATTACAAGATGATTCTTCACAGGCCCACTTCAGTGCGGACCCCGCCTCTTCCCTTCAGACACAGGTCCCGTTTTGAGCCTTTAGTTATATATTTGTAATAATGATTACAAGCAAACTATTGTTCTTTATCCTAAAATAAGGTGGTTACAAAATTGAATTCACCTACAGGGTGTGATGAATCCTCTATATTCCCAGCCATTTACACATTACAACTCCCAGCCCATAAACATGCCAGCTCAGCAACAACAGCAGCAGCAAACACAACAGGGACCTGCCTCCCACTACAAGGGTTGAGAGATCAAAAGAGTGCTTTCAATCTTGTGAAGGGTTATACAATCAGCAACTTGAGTATCATCACTGTATTTATCTACCCTTAAGATGACAGAGAAGATCAAAATAACACCCCTTTTGGACGATATGATTACTCCCAAGTTATTGGGATCAGATTGAACATGGGTAAGTGGTGGTGAATCAAAGGCTGAGAATTGTCTTATAACCCCATAAGAGA
The DNA here is from genome assembly GCA_025506505.1 of Flaveria sonorensis. NCBI lineage: Eukaryota > Viridiplantae > Streptophyta > Magnoliopsida > Asterales > Asteraceae > Flaveria > Flaveria sonorensis. The sequence goes on along the minus strand of CM046433.1, from coordinate 3,313,754 downwards.
ATTGGAAGGAGGCACAATACTTGGATTTAGTTTTGTTGTTGGTGATTGGTTGAAATATGTTGAAAGAGGAAACGTCGATCAAGTGATGTGGCAATATTTTGTGCAGGGATGCTTTCGGGAATCCGTGCTTATATATATAACTGTTACTAGGGAGCATAACCGTGTGATTCTAGTTATTGAATGGAATTTTAAACAAATAATAATGTTTGTTTAGAGGTTGAAGGTGTGGATTTGAAATTGGATTTGGTTTATATATGATTTGTGTGATTTTAGTATTTAATATCATCATCTGTGACTGACACATTCATGTTTTGCAATGCTATGTTTGGATTTGTTATTGTTTTGTTACTTCAAGTTTCTTGTTTGAAGATGCTCTATGGATGTAAGATGGAAATTTTTTGGCAAAATCACAAAGGGATATCATCAAGCCGTGTAGAAAATATGTACATTTCTACCCAATTTTCATATATATGCACAACCACCCTGTTGTTTTATGTTTGTTGCATCTAAGCTTGAATGTTCTGCCAATAGGCTATCATTTTCTCAATTTTACCATGCACATTTTTGTATTACTACCAGACTATTTATGCGATGTCACTCTGATAGAAACCTAGTCGACTTGATTGAACATAAACAAGAAAACAAGAACACACTGCAGTCCTCTTCGAGATGGACCTGTCTCCAAATTACAAGACCAGAGAAAAATCAAAGTACTCAACACCTAATTACTGAACAAAACCAACTATTAATACTACTACTATCAGTTAAACAAATCAATTTTACTTCCCCACTCTGCCACTAATAAAGTACTGCATTAATACTTCTATCAATTGTGTAACCTCTTTCACTTTCTCACTCAGCCACTAATTAGTTACTACTCTTGACTAAGGCTGAATGGGTCAAACTAGTCCCCAATTGGGTTCAATAACCCACTGTTTAATAACCCACTGAAGTGCCGATGGGCTGCTGGGTTGACCCGTGGAGCTGTATCACACTCGAACTTTGATTAATAGATAATAAAAAAAATGAGCAAGTTAAATGTCTTTGGTTACTGTAAAAGCTTCTGCAATGCCAGAGCATACATAGCCCATAGTATTATGATATTATCATAACATTGTCAAATCAGTTTATAAATATTACTGTTTTCATATTTGGTATCCTTCAAAGCAATATGTTAAACAAACGCTCTTCACCAAAAGTGTAGAACTTGCACTAAATACCCCCGAGTAATAAGGGTATTACATAAACACACTGTAGATCTTAACACCAACTCTTTACCCCACTTTGAGTCGACCACATTTGTTGTTTTGACTTTGTGAATTACTCATGATTCAAGAGTTTCAGCACTGGAAAAAGAAAGGTCTCATTGTTTTCCAACAGAGATTTAAACACTTTCGGATTAAAAAGAAATATGTTTGTTACACATTCAGGAGATGATACATTTTGCTGAAGTCAAAAAGGCGAAAAATAACTAATAACCGTCATGTGGGATTCTGTTGCTTCCATTTCTAGCAGTCCAAAGATAGCAAATGTGCTTGTTTAATTCAGTGTTAGATCATTTTTCTACAACTTTGAATGAGGTTTCAAGGGGCAGCCACCTTCAAAAGCTTGTTCAAGTACATCTTCCATTCTCTTGGCCAGTAGTATCTGTAAAATGTCAAACAATTTAGATACCAATATGTGTCGACTTCTGAAGTCATATTGTGCCCATATTGAGTGTATAATTTACTTTTCAAGACATCATAAGGCTTTATTTGACCCAAGAAGTCAAACTGTTCACATAATGAATCTTTAATATAGTAACGGACTTTTCAAAGCATCACCGCACTCAGTTTGAGCTTATAAGTCAAACTGTACCCATATCAAGTGTGCATAGAGTAGTTGAAGTGGTATACATAGTCAATCATTTGTGTTTAATATCATACTACACACTCATTAGACTCTTTAACATGAAACCAAGCTAGAGTGCCGAAAAATCTAGGAAGGCTTTAAAGCCAAGTCCATAAGAAGATTAAAGCAAAGATTTAATATAGAAACAAAATCAAAATATTTTGCGGATAGTATTTACCTGCAGACTTGCAAGAACAGCTGATGGCACTTCTGCCAAATCTTTCAAATTTCGCTCTGGCAGGATAACTCTCTTAAGCCCATACCGGTGTGCAGCCAGCACCTGTTAAAAAATATAAATCGTTATATAATGTGGAAAAACGGGTGGGTTGGTAATGGGTCAAAACAGGTAAATTTGAAGTGCCAAGTCAAAACATGTTTCACGTCACATTCACTTGCCAACATTTCATGGGTATATGGACGCATGGTGCTCACATGTGTTATGCTAAAAAGCAGTTACTAACTTGCATGTGCTATGTTAAAAACAATTACTAACCTGCGTGTGATATGTTAAAAAAACAGTTACTAACCTTATCCTTGATACCCCCTACGGGCAAAACTAAACCACGCAATGTCATTTCTCCTGTCATTGCTGTATCTGATCTGACCCTCCTGCGACTGAAAAGGGAAACAAGTGAGGTGACAAGTGTCACACCCGCTGATGGTCCATCTTTTGGCACTGCCCCTGCTGGAAAATGTATATGAACGTCCCTTCCTTCTAGAAGATTAATTTCTTCTGCACTTGCCAAATGAAGTTCACTTGCCCTAGCTCTTACCTGGAATGTTTGAATTTTATGGTTAATTGAATCCATTCTGTGACTCCACATAATAACAAGACACACATGTTTGAGTTGAATGCATTAGCAGTATTAAACTTTTATTGCCACTTTAGGATTAAAAGAACTAATGAGAATTGGATACCCATGTGAGTGCTATCTGGGCTGATTCTTTGATGACATCACCCAGTTGCCCAGTGAGGTGTAGATCCCCTTTTCCTGGTGTCGCTGTAGCTTCCACAAACTGGACTTCACCACCAAAGGCAGTCCAAACTAGGCCAACAGAAACCCCGGGGGTCACGACCCTCTCTGCAGCTTCTTTATCATCATACTTTGAAGGCTGAATCCAAATTAGCAAACCAAGGAAACAAGTAAAAGTTAGGCTTAGACCCGTACAGTCTGTCAAGATTAGAGGTAGTGGGTTAAAATTTGTTCAGGTTATTACGGTTCAGTTTAACATACCCCTAATACTTTTTCCAGCATTTCTTCATTAACAATCAATGGAGACATAATCCTGAATACATCTGATATTTCATGATTGTTAACACCCATTGGTATGACTTCCATCTCTACTTCACCCCCTCCTCCCTCAGCAGAAATTCTACTCTCCAACAATGGTGAAGAAATGGGATGGTTAAGTGGAAGATTGTTATGCTCCTGCTCTGCCACTGTTACCGCTGCTGCACGAGCTAATGCTGCTAGCTTTCTCTCCAGATTCCTTACACCAGCTTCTCTAGTGTACCGCTCAATAACAAGTTTCACCATTGCCTGCCATAAAACAAAGTCATATATAAACTGGTGTTAAGAGGGGTTAAAACAGGTCAAAGCAGGTCAACACTTTCTTGTCTATCAGAAATAAATTACTAAAATTAATATGATTGCACAACTTATTAATATTTTAATGAGTTAATTTTTTCGTATTCATTTAGGAGGTTGTAAACACTTATGGGGGTGATTTTTAAACGTTTGGACATGTTTCCTTTCTAATAAAAGTTAACCCATTGGACATGTTAGCAGTATAGCATACATCAAATTGACCCATTTTCCATGTATATGAGTTGAATATTTGACTGTTGCAAATGTGAATATATAAACTCAATTGAATAAAAATAGAAATTAAATAATTGCATACCTCGGGAAATTGAAGGAAATCAGAATTCAAGCCATGCTGATTGAGGACTCGTGGAATTAGATGGCGCATTGCGATTCTAAGCTTCTCTTCAGATGTATACCCAGGAAGCTCAATGACTTCCATTCTGTCTAAGAGTGGCGGAGGAATTGGTTGTGCCCTATTTGCAGTGGCCACAAATATCACTTTTGATAGATCAAAAGGAACATTTAAATAGCTTAAAATTATAAATTAAGGAATTATGTATGGAAATAGATTGTTATTTGAAATCTTAAATTGAGGAATCATGTATTCAAATGGAAGATCACTCCATGAGTCAAAGCATACAATCAAATTTATCTGGAAGTAATCATCTATGTTATGTACGTTTGGAGGTGGCAATTTCAAACCATTTACTTACAAGTGTGTATATTTGGGTTACATTACATCTCAAACAGGACAAATGGGTAACGAATAGCTAAAAATGAAAGAAGTCAAACTGGTCAAAAGTCATTAACGTGTGATTCTAAGCATAAAATCTTATAAAAAAGAAGACTACAATTGACATTATGTTACTTTTGTACAAGCTTTTTGGGTAAACACAACCTGACCCATGCCAAAAGGTCTGTTTTCATCCCTACTCATTTTGCCAAATTTACAAGCATATCAGTCAAGCTTAAGGAAACCTATTATGCATATGACAGTAATAAGCAAGCAGTGACAGCATCTGTTAAAAAAATTCCTACATAAGGATACTGATCACTAAATGTCTTGTTTTGTTCGGGGTCAAGAACCTCAAGCAGTGCTGATGCAGGGTCACCGCGAACATCAGATCCTGTCTTGTCAATCTCATCCAGCAACATAACGGGGTTGCAAACACCCACTTTCTAAAAGCCAAAAAAATTAAGAAGTTAAAATAATAAACAAATAGATAACTAATATCATTTAAGATGCTAAAAATGGAAGAAATATGGCTAGTTAGAATATAGCAATATGTGGTCTTAGTTACAATCGCATATATGTACATATGCACACCAAATAACTCATGGTAGCATGAACTTCTGTAAATTAATAAATTCCACCTCATATAGCATGCCCAAGTAAAAAAATTTTAAATGAAAAAAGACACGATCTTCAAAATTCAAATTTACCTTTAGCCCATCAATAAGGCGCCCTGGCATGCTTCCAATGTATGTCCTCCTATGCCCTCTAATATCAGCCTCATCCTTCACACCACCAAGGGATATCCTTATGAACTTTCTACCCAGTGCAGCAGCAATAGATGACGCTAAAGATGTTTTCCCGACACCTGGTGGACCCACAAAGCATAATACAGGGCTTCTGGCATCTGGCTTCAGCTGCATTCGGATGACTTAGTTAGTTGCTTCCAATTAGAGGTGCCAAACTGGGCAGGGCAGGCAGGTTGCATATTGGATCAAAAAGTATAATAACAAAAGAAAATTAATAAATCAATTTAGGAAGGTTTAGGAATTTAAAACACTTTGAGTGACCTGGTCAACACATTAGACCTGTTTCCCTTCTAGCTAAGTTGTGAAAGTTTATTTGTTTGTCCCCTTGGAGATAACATACAGCCCAAATTGTAGAATTTTCAGCAAATTTACCGAAATTCCAACCTATTATTCTGATCATCACAGCAGTGGTGTTACAAAAATAAAAGTTAAGTAGATAGATGGTCAACCTTGCGAACGGCTAAATATTCAATAATCCTTTGTTTGACTTTTTCTAAGCCATAGTGGTCACTGTCAAGCCGCTCTTTCGCAGCTTTTAGGTCTAACTCAACTTCTTCACTGGTGGTCTGCCATGGCAAATCAGCAAGAAGCTCAAGGTAAACACGAGAGCTATTATACCCAGGTTGCTGAGGTTGCATTTTTTTCAGTCTCCTGATAAAATAAATTACATGTTAAGGTTTAAAATATCTCAAGAACTTTGATCATTGCAACTGGATGTGATAATAAATAAAAGTTAGCACTACAATTTCCTTATAAAAATAAAGAAGTTAAAATGAAAGTAGACGATGAAACACCAAGAAATATGTAAAATCACAATTCATCAAAATAACAGGAAATAATTATTTGTCAAGAGCTAAAAAAACACCTTAATTCCCTCTGTGCATGCTTCCAAATATTTGGAGGCATTCCAGCATCTTGCATCTTTCTTTCAAGGGCGGCCACATCATCATCTTCATCATCATTGTCACCGAGCTCTTCTTTAATAGCCCTCATCTAATTTGAATTCAAGAATTACAAAAACAACCTTTCATACTAAAGCTGGTTATAAGAAGAAAAATACCTGCTGGCGTAGAAGATATTCCTTTTGTGATTTAGACAATTGACCTTCAACCTTTTGTGTAATCTTTTCCGCCACACGAATAGACTGGTACGTGTAACAAAAATGTCATCATAGGACTAGTAGTTACAAAAAGCGAAAAAATAAAATATACCTGTAAATGGCGCTCAACTAATTCTGTTGCTTTTGAAAGCCTTGCTTTTAAATCAACAGAATCTAACATAGACAGCTGCTCTACAAAGCTAATCTCAAAACTAGCAACAAATATATCAGCCAGTTTGTGCACAGGAACGGTCTCAAGAAGAACTTTAGTTCTGCCACCAGTTTTTTGTTTCTGTACCAAGAAGTCATGCAATTGTTATAATATTATATCTAAAGAAAGGAGATTGAAGTACCATTTATTACTCATACCTGCTCAAGAACAGTAATAAGCTCCATGGCAGTTTGTTTGAACTGACGAGACAATGCTATGAAGTCTGCATCTTGTTCTATTTGCTCCATCTCTAATCAAGATTAGAAAACTGTTCACAAACCTAGAGGATAAACTCAAATTCAACATATTTATACTCAAGACTTGATTCAGTTTTATGCTTAATTTGGAAGTTACATCCCTCCATTACTAATAATGAAAAGTTAAACACTTAGATTGCATGAATTAGTAAGCATGGTGAATCTATGTGTAATACCAAAATAAACAATGAGGTTGCGTAGAATACCAGATTTTGTCACATCAATAGGGGAAATTTTTGCAGTAGTGTATGTTCCTCTTGTGTTGAGCTCCTGAACACTAAATCTGCTCAAACCTTCCAGAACAACTATATACGTTACCCTCCCACTTGGTTTTTCAACTCCTCTTGATAAATGTAATGCACGAGCAGCAACTCCTCTTCGATTGAAAGTCAACATTAAACATAATGATAAAAAGCACTTTATCATAAACTACCACCAAAATATACCTTGTATGCCAATGTAAGGGCTCCTGTTGACTTTTCCCATCAAATTTGCTAGATTCTGATGATTGATTCTTGGAGATCTTATCACCTGAATCAGCCCCTACATTCAATAAGACCAAAAGTTAGCTCTTAGGTTACTTTTTCCCAAAGCAAAAGATACAAACCATAACCAATTCACCTTGTGTCACCATAGAACCCACTGCCCTTGTTTCCGCAGCATCTCGAACCGGCAGAATGCCGATCAACCCCTTCTCCTCCCTCTGCCACAGCTCTTGTTCCACCAATTTCACACTAAATCAATCACAACATCAAGCAATCAAACCACAAAACCAAAGATACCTAAAAGAGTAAAAGTATCAACTGAATTCAAACTCCAACTACACATAACATCAAAATCCTCCACCAATCGCATTCAAATCACATATAAAACACCATCAAACAGTTAAAAACGATCAGATGTTCAGCAATTCACGACGATTTAAGCTCGTTATCACCCTGATCTATCATCTCCACTAATTAAGTACAATAGAAACCAAAATCAACACGTAAAACAATCAAAACATGCTAGAATCATAATACCTGCTTGGAGAAGTGCATTGAATCCGAATAATTGCACCAGGTAACAACACTTTGTTCCTGAACGGAAGAATTCCAATTCGATTCGGAAGCTCCACGGGTTCCACCATCAAAAGATCACTGCGACTGTGTGTGCTTTGAAGTGTGTGTGTAATGGTGATTGAGAGTGTGTGTGTGTGTGTGTGTGTGTCTATATATATATATATATACAGAAAGAGGGTTTTGAAGAATTTTACAGAGAGATGGGGATGAAAGATCAGTCAGACTCCTGACAGCTTCTGAGTTCGTTAGATTTTTGGTTTTGTGTATCAATTATTGTAAGGATCGCTGTATGACCTTTTGCATCCTCTTTATTGTTCGTTCTCTAGTGCTAATGAAATTGACCCATACAAGAACAAATACGAATAAGGTTTTTGGTTTAATTTTTTTTCATCGAACAAATGAACGAATAAGGACGTATTCGGGAGCTTGACTTGATTGTCGTTTTTGCTTAGGGTCAGGGGGAAGGGCAGGCACGCAAATTGATATGATGTACATGGACTTATCCTGCACTTTTGTGCAAGAGGTTATTTTACGTAATTAGAACAAGTGAACGATTATGGACCTTTGAAGGAATGGAATTTCTTGTTTGTGTTTATTCGTTAAGCAAATAGATGTGCACGTTTATTAACGTATTAAACAAATGGTTTACTAAACATGACGGACACAAGGAATTTAAACAAATAAACCTGGTAACAAGAGAACACATAAATGTGAAGGAATGAATATAAACGAAAGAACATCAATGAAAAGTCAATGAGAATATTAAAATGAAAGTCTAAAATGTCACTATTTTTAAAATTATGCTTATTGAATCATAGGTTTATTTTAAAATAGTTTTTCTATCTCATGTGATAGGGATAATGTTCACATCCATTACACCCTCTTGGACCATACTTTATAAGTAATATATTTGCTAGGTATGTTTCGAGCTTATCACAAATAGACTAAACACTTAGTAATAAAATTTGAAAACCAAAGTGAATATAAAAATTACTATAAGCAATAAATGAATTTGAGTAAATCTTATCACAAATAGCCATAAACGAATAGTAAAAAGAAGCGTAAATTAGTGAATACATATGATTGTAATTTATCGAATATAAACAGACGTTTGGAATGTAAATGAAAGAACATTACACGTGTTTATTTTAAATCCTAACCACCGATTTTTATTTTCAACTGTTATTTCAGTTTTATTATTATTATGATTCAGTTAATTGGTTGTTCTATTCTAGCTTACATTAAATGATGGATAATTGGTATTATGGTCCTCAATGTCGGATTTTGTTATCCCTAATTCCTATCGCCAAATCTTTGTTGGAGAGAAGGCAAGCGAACATTTTGATGAGGTTAAGAAATGAATAAAATAAATCTATACTATTTAATGTAAGGAGTATTGTATTATAATATTTAAATTAATAGCATCTTTATTAATAGTTTCATGATAACTAAAATTTGCGGTTCGTCTAAATAAGTAATATTTTCTTATAACAATCTAATATTATGAACCCATATTTCTGTGTTGAATTTTCATAAACGTGTTAATTTGTATATCGACGCCTCATATAGAACTAATTTATTTTCTAAGTAGTTTTAATAAACTCTTTAATTTTTAAGTAGTCGTCCAAAAATACATCAAAATGTGCCATATAAAACTAGGACCGTAATGTGAGTAGTAAAAGTAATAAAAAAAGTTAATAATAATTATTAAATTGTATTTTAGATATATGAATATATTTGAATAGGAGCCATATGGCATGTGGATAAGTACAAATAAAAGTAGAAAATGGGCATCTCATAAACTGGATAAAGTCCTTATCCATCATCATCTTCTACTTGTTTCGGATTTGGATTAGTTTCATATGGTCTACAAATTTCAAATTATACAAAATCAAAATAAGTTTTCTGTAGACTATATTTAAATATACATATATCAAGCTCGACTCTTTTCAAGCTTTATAAAACTCGAATTTAACTCGTTATTAATTATACAAATTCAATTTTGTCTTAGGTTTGGTATGATAATGAAACTCGAGTTTGTTTATTAAATGAGTTTTACTCCAACTTCAAGTACTGCTGATATTCTTTTAAGCTCTATTTTTTGAGCATGTAATAGGCTATTTTCAAGTAACTAACAAACGACAACATTTACAACATTTACTTTTATTTAATTATTTTAAACACAATAATATTAAATCTCTCGATTCATCGAAACCTATTGCAAACCCACATGAAAAGTTACAACTGGGGTTTAGGTTTCGAAGCATCAGGCTAGGGATTTGAAAGCATCTCAAATTAACGAATGGCAAAAATCATTGAACAATATTCATGGTGCCAACAATAGACGTGAGATAGCTAAAGAAATAAAATTCTAAGCACCTTGGAAGCAGGCTATTGATTCAAAACAGTCTCAAATGAACCAACGTGCAGCATCATCGACCTAGCTTGTCGTCAAAATCATCGTGCACAACCCAGAATCAAGTTATTGATTAAAAACAGTCTCAAAAAAAGTACCATCAATAGAAATCATAGACCAAAACAAATCGGATTCATAAGATCTTAGAACGAAGGTATACACTAAAACGTCTCAAAATAAACCAACGTTCAACATCATTGACCATTAGATAAAAAAGATTTCATCGTTTTATGTATTGGACTACCCCTTAAATTGGGTTACCCTTCAAATTTTATAGAGTAAATTTCTATTTGCATCCTTGACGTTTGTCAATTATTACTACTTAAATCCTCAATGTTTAAATCCATCTCTTTTCCCGCTAACGTTTCATTTTTGTTTACATTTAGTACATATGACTAACACCGTTAATGTTTCTGTTAAAAAAACTAAAATACCCTTGGTAATTAAAAAATAATAAAAGTTATACATCCACCTATCTACCTCTTCTTCTTCAATTAACCCTAAATCTTTATTTTGTTTCACCTGCCAAAAAAGATGGTAATCAGTTGACCATAAAAACCCTCCTCCACTTTCCATCGTAAGCGTTCTCGGAGCTACCACACTTCACCATTGCCAATGCAAATGACACCACAAGGTCAACTGAAGAGAGAGTATATGTGTGAGGGAGAAAGAGGGAGAAAGTAGAGAGAGAATGTGTTAGGAGAAGAACAAGATGGGGAGGCTACGATTTGTGGTGATCGGCAAATGTGGTGGTGGTGATAGGGGTTGTGGTAGTGGTGATTTGGTGGTGATTGGAGGCTGTGATGGATTTGGTGCTGATGGGAGGTTGTGGTGGTGATGATTTGGTGGTGATTGGAGGCTATGGTGGTGACGATTTGGTGGTGAATGGGGGCTGTAGTGATGGCGATTTGGTGGTGATGGGGGTTGTGGTGGTGCCGATTTGGTGCTGATGGGAGGTTGTGGTGGTTGTGATTTGGTGGTTGCGGTGGATTTGGTGGTGATGGAAGATTGTGGTGGTGACGATTTGGTGGTGATTGGAGGCTGTGGTGATGACGATTTGGTGGTGACAGGGGTTGTGGTGGTGTCGAGTTGGTGCTAATGGGAGATTGTGGTGGTTGCAATTTGGTGGTGATGGGAGTTTGTGTGGTTGTGATTTGTGGTGATGGAGGGTTGTGATGGTGGTGATTGGGCACTGTGGTGGCGGCGATTGGCGGCTGTGGTGGTGATGCGTGGCTGTGGTGGTGGTGATAGAAAGAAGGGAAAGAGAGAGTGTGTGTGTGAGATAGAGGGGTGGTAATGAGTCTGGTCTAGTTTATCAAGTGATGGATAGGTGGATGGGTAATTTCAAGAGTAATTTAGTCTTTTTAACAAAGGTTTTAGCAGAAACATTAACGGTGTTAGTCATATGTACTCAATGGAGACAAAAATGAAACGTTAGGGGGGGGGGGGAAGAGATGGATTTAAACATCGAGGATTCAAATAGTTAAAACTGACAAAGTAATTTACTCAATTTTATAAAAGCCCATTAGACCAAAATCATATTAAAAGCCCATTAGACCAAAATTTTATTAAACACCCAAAAATTTATTACAAATGATGTTTCATTTTGAGATGTATCCGGCTGATTTTAGTACGAATTAAAGCGAGTGTCTTTTGGGTGATCTTAAGGTCTTTTATCACTATAACAACCCAAACACCATATCATCATATATTGTCTGCTATAGTAGCCAGCACGCCCTTAGACGCCTCCCCCCTTCATGTTTTAAAACGCGTATAACAGGACATAAAGAGGCTTTCGTTCCACTTTCCAACCAATTTGTGATGTTACATCCTTCCTCGCTAGAAGACCAGCAATCTCGCTGGCACACCGGCCTGGCTCCAATTCTAATACAATTTGTAAAAGCCCAAGTAAGTCATACCAAGGTATTATCCGTTTTGTCTCCGATGGGTTACCTATCAAAAAACTTACGATTTTGTTTTCATTCGACGGGTTAATTGTTTAGACAAAACACGTTTTGTTAGTTAAGGTTTTCACCCTCTTATTAAGAATGTTTCATTCTTCCTCTTAATTGATGTGAGACTTACATCTCACATTGGTTGGGAAGGAGAACAAAGGTCTTTTTATATGGGGCTGGATACCTTTCTTATCAAACTCGTTTAAAAATCGTGAGGAGCGGGCGCCTGATCACGAGTCAATAATTCAATGTTTAATTGATCTAAATGCGCGATTTTACATCATGATTATGGTGGAATAGTTTCAAGTTGTTTGTGTTTTGATTTATAGGTGTTTGGAGCTGAAGAAGGCTTATTTTGGAAGAAAAGAAGCAAAATACACAACTACAAGGACTAAAGATATAAATATCAAAAGTTACAAAAAAGGCACAATTGAAGACCATACCGGCGTATGATACGCCTGGTATGGGCATATAATACGCCGGTCGGCGTATTGGCGGTGTATTTGTGGGCGTATTTGACGAAAGTTACAGAAAGTTGGGTCTATGGATGCTGAGGGGGGCGTATGATACGCCGACCCTGTGTGTATCATACGCCGGTTGCTGAACAACTTTCTGGATTTTATGGATCTTCAAGTTATTTAAACACAATCCAACCCTAATTCGAAGGAGAACTTTCCAAGCTCAATTCTTGGCGATTCTAAGCCGATTTGTGGTGATATCAAGCATTCTCATTCATCCCAAATCATCTACAAACAGTATCAAATCAAGATTGAAGATCCGATGAAGACCATGAGTGGCTAGTTCGTTCGTGATTGCTTTCGGGAGTACAATTCGTGTTAAGTGAAACAACTGGTATGTTATGATTAGTTTTTTTTTTGTAATGAACATTGAGTGATTGAATGAAGTTTTATGTTTTGATTAATTTAAAAGGTTTACTTATAAATAAAGTTGTGTGCTTGATTATCAGTTTTCGGTTTACTTGCATCGTAAGCTCATTAAGAAAAGTAGACAACGTGATATAGGTGAATTGGTAACTTTGTGAATGAACAAGTCTTAAAAGATTGTTCATTTGTTACCACTTTAATCAAAAGCTAAGATCTTGAAGTATTGTTTCTTACAAACCCTAATTTAAAAGTATCAGTTGTGGATTTTGCGGAATTGGAAACCCGGAAGTGATTGTTTCTTATTATTTAGTTAAATTAGTTTTAAAGTTTGTTGCTTTTTACAATTGTGTTCATTAATTCGTTCAAAGTTTTAATCTTTAATTATAAAGTTTCTGTCTTTTCGTCAATCGTAGTGTAATTGTTAAACACTTTTCATATATTCCATGTGGAGACGACCTTACTTACCCTTACGCAATAAATGTAGCTAAGACCAACATAATAACTTGTTTTTGATCGAGTCTCGACAACCAGATCAATGCCTAAGGGTATGTCGGCTGCCAAAGCAAACAATATCTTACACGGTGCTTGCCTTGTTACAATCACTCTGTAAAGGAAGATGATAGATGTGCATAATTGTGACCTTGCTCGTATAATGGTTAAAACCAGAGATGATCTTTATTTTCCATTGGTTTATCAGATATTAAAGATAGAATTAATTTTACCGGTTGCAATCGTAACTGGTGAAAGATGTTTTTCTAAATCAAAGCTTATCAGGTAGGATTTACGTAATCAAATGAGTGAGGATTATCTGAACAAGGATTTAATTTGTGCGCTCGAAAGAGAAATTTGATAAAGTAACACATGACAATGTATTGGTTCGGTTTTAAGCTTTTAATTTGCGAAGAGAAGTGATTTGAGATCATGTAGTAGGTATTTGTTTAACTACACTTATAACGTATTTTTATTTGTTTCATTTACATGAATGTACGATAAAAAAAATTTAGGATGCCTTGAAGTTTTGTTCTGATCCGCCACTACTTTTGGACACTAATTAATAGTGACTTTTGAATCACCAATACTGTAACAATGTTTGAAATTAAAAGACTTAATAGAGTAAATTACGTCCTTCATATCATTGAAATAACAACCGTTATAAATTTAGTTATTTATTTTCAATTTACGCTAACAATATTTGATTTTAATTTTTGGGCACCCTTTTGGTTCCTGTGGTCCATAAAGTGACGAAAATAAACACCACGTTGGTCAAATTTCAATTTCACGATTTATTTTTGCCAAAATTCAAAAATCATATGCTTTAAGTTTTGAGGATCCAAATCACCCTTCTTTTCCAACTTTCTAGATGCACGTATTCACACATGCATATTTCTTCGTTGAACATATAATTTGAATTAAGGTTTTCTTGAGTTTCAAGTTTTAAGCAACTTTGAATATGTAAAAGAATACTTTGAATTAAAAGTGATTGCTTCTTAAAACTTTAGAAAGTAAAATAAGTGGTTTAGATATCCTTTTTGTCGCTTTTGCTAAAGAATTTTATATTTTAAACATTTTAATTTAGAATATCAAGATACTTGGAGGTTGTTTAAATTAAGACGGTGTAGATTTTTGAGTTTACCACTCATAAAGTGTTTGTTAGATATTCTAGTATAATTAAATTTACTTGTTAACCAATGTGATCATAATATATTGCAATACTTGTTAACCAATGTGATCATAATATATTGCAAATAAATCAGTAGGTGTGAAGAGCATGCTTATTTAAGTTTATTGTGATATTTGATATTAGAATTTTATAATTTGTCAGTGGCGAAACCTAAGCAATAAGAGTTCCAAGGAGGCACGTCTAGGGACGATGCCTCTAGGAGCGAGGTCCAAGGGACTGAGTTCCTAGCTGGGGTAAAAATACATTAAAAGATAATTTTTCTTGAATTTCACATGTGAAATTCAGATGTAAAAAAGACGTATTATTATCCTTTTTTGTTTAAAATGAAAACTATGTGACGACAGTTTCACTCCCCATCTCTAAAAATTAAATTGTATTCTTTTTTGGTCATTCACTTTGATTTCTTCTTTTGGTTCACGAATATCTCATAAAAATCCGTACTTGTTTTTGATGCTTATGTGAGTTGTATCCTATTGATTTATTCATATGAAACACCCGATAATTTTGATCGGAAAATTTTACGTGACTCTCATATTATTCTGGTTGTTGATTTCAAATTCTCTACACTATTTATATTTTTCGATATTTATTCAATATTTACAAATTATAAACCACCAATTGGTTGGTTGGAACGGTTTGTTATTGACAAGACGTTTACTTTTATTATTTTAATTATTATCATAACAAATGCCATTAAATACTATGAGGTTATTTTTTGATTGATTCATATATTAATTTGTTAATATATTAATTTGTTTTGAATTCTATGAGGTTAAACACAACTAAAATGTATAGGAGTCGTTATTTTATTGACAATCAACAACTTGAACGAATAATAGTAGTAAATTGCTTTCAAATTGAATAATATATGTAGTTGTGTGTGTAATCATGAATCAGAGAATTAAAGAAGACGACCAACAACAAATTAATCATTTTTATAGTGATGAGGCAACCAAAAACTCTGCCTTTTAAACTCCACTATTAGGGACGCTGCCTTCAGACATTTAGCATAACTTAAAAGGAAGATATGCTAATTGAAAAAACGTTTAAAAACAAAAAGGACAAATAATAAACTAAGAAATTATTAAAGCAAACAATGTACTTTTGCAAAGAGAGAACTTATTGGGCATATTGTTGTCGAAGCCCAAGCTGATTATCTAACCTAACCAGTGTACCATACGTCCATACCATCTTCTCAAAAAGTAAATGGCCCAATTAAGTTTCTACTGGGCCCAGAAACATTTAATGTACTTTTTCTCTTGCAACTTGCAAGTACCAAGATCTTTTTTGGCCCGGCAACATTTAATGTCCTATCAAGTTTTTAATCTCTTTTCAACCTAGCGGTTTGACACCCGAATCCGTATATCCGACCCGGAATCGGTTTCGGTTTCGGTTTCTACCCGCCTAACACAACAACTCGGTACTACGTAACAACCCGGTTCTACGTAATGACTATACGGATCAGCTTGAAAAAAAAGATATCACAAACGGATAACACTTTTCAAATTTTGGTTAATCCATGTAAATGTAAATTATTTTGATACGATAAAAGTTTAATTCTTATATTATTCGTTTAATATTGTTTATTTTTCTTTCTTGTTTTCCACGTCTTTGATGTTTATATGTGATTTTTGCTAGCTATTCTTATTCTAATTATAACATGTTAATATAAAGCTAACATTAAGGACAGAGTTATGTTTTTTTTTATTAAAGTGCACTTACGTACGAAATTTACAAATTTGGAATGTTTAGTTTAAAAAAATTATAAAAATATAAACACGATTACGCAAACACACCTGACATTGACTTTATGACTAATATAAGGTATCAACCAATACCATCAACGGTTTTACAAAAATTAAATTTTACGAAGAAATTAAAACAAGCAAAACCAAAAAATATAATACTAAAAAACAGGCGTAGCTACCACAGTGACCCCCTAGATTTTCGTTGGGTTCTATGATTCCAATTCTTGTTATAAACACACAATCATATTGCTTTCGTGCAAAAACGATATGGCAAGAAAGTCGATGATCATAGCCGCTGTCGTCCTGGTCCTTGGATTGCTATCTGTCGGGGCGGGGTTTGCTGCCGAGCTCACTAGAGTGAAGGTATGTGTTTTACGGTGGAGCTAGACCTTCTGTCCAGATAAATTCTTTACTAAGTCTAAAGTTGTTTTTTTATCGATGTAACTCATGTAAACATGTAGCGATAAAATTTTGAAAATCTGAAATTATATATACTATAGATTATTGTTAGATTATATATATTATATGAAGTAAGAGCAAATAGAGCACATTTTAAAACCTTTCTATTGAGACTTAATTTTTTTTTCCTTTTAAAATCATCCTCGATTTAAAACTTCTTATCTATTCGATTCTAAACGAATGAGAGAAATGTTGGTTATTTTGTTAAAATGTTTGCAAAACCCCCTAAAATGTAAATAATAATTATATTTTTTTAATTAGACGATAAATTTTATGACACTTATTTATTTTAACATTCAAAACTGATGTTATTTTAATGTTTTAATATTATTTTCAATTATGAATATTGCTTAAACAACAAAAAGAGAAATGTATAATAATATTATTTTTTGTAAAAGTATTAGATAAATCAGGTTAATGCGTCAAAATATGATAAGCAACGTGATAAAAAAAAAAATATATGCCCATAAATATAAATGGGCAATTAATAACTAATATTTTTAACGCAAAACACTACAAGAAAATGAGTTTGTAGCTGGCAGAGCTACAGCAACGGCACAATATAGTCGGAATTGTGAGGTCTGTGGCGATGTCATCAGCGTAGGCAGTTTCAGATTATTGGGATTTTTTCAAGTACACTGACGATATGTCTTCGACACAGGAATGGAAACCAAACAAAAAAAGATACTTAATCCGATTTTGGTGTACACATTTCTAGTGTCTTGTTTAAACAAAATTATTGTACATTTCAGATGATATTTATTCATGTTATGTCTACACTCATGGCAGGGTTCTCAAATTAAACTTGTTGATGGCAAATGTGTACACCCAAGTAATCCGGTCATGGGTCTTACCATAACTGCAGCCGTGGCTATGTTCCTTCTTCGTGTTGTCGTTAGAGTTGCCACCGGTAGCGGCTATGCCTGCTGTCGCACGCGCCCAAATGTACCCAAATTGATACGATACTGTGTCGTTATAGCATGGTACATACGCTGTATGTTACAACCATAAAAGTGATCATATCGATCAATATCATATCTAACTTAATGTTAATTTATATTAATTGTCTACTTTTAAATGTCTAAAAAGTCTTGTGTTATACAGGCTCTTGTCCTTTGCAGCAATTGGGCAGTTCATCGCGGGTGCAAAGCTTTGTGATCAATCGAGTCCACAAGTCTCAAATTTTTTAGAATACAAGTGTTATGTCATAAAACCTGGATATTTCTCAACAGCTGCAGTTATGGCTCTTCTGAGTCTGAGTTTGACCCTTTTTTATTATCTCGTGATCGCTTCATCTCAAAACGTGCCGGTTAAGCAACCAGTGTCAGAGGTCGAGGCGCCGTCGGTTACAAATGAGCACCTCGTGCCACCATTGCCTCCCCAGATGCAATGACACTTAGATGTATTTTTATTGTTTGTTAAATAAGTGGGAGTTAGTACGTTTGTAATTTAAAACCAGTTACTTGTTAGAACAGTATTAATTCTAAGTTGATAAAAATAAAATAATAATAATAATAAGTCTTACATGTTACATATTTGTGAAAATTAAGTTATTATGGTCAATCCTTGTGAAGATTCTTGTCTTCAAGACCAATGGTGCGAATCGAATTCACAATGCGCTTATGAATAAGAAAGAATAAGCGCTACACTTGCATATGTTCTATCGTCCAAAATACGCATGCTTATTCACGGGTTCACATGAACACCGTTTTTTTATTTGACTCTTATTTTGTTTTGTATTATGCTAAATTCTAAAATTATAACTTTACAATAAACATTATAAATGTGTGATAAGACAACTTTATTAAACATAACTTACGAACGTACATTTCTCTTTTAACATATACATTCTATTGTAAATACTCAACCATAAAAAAACACATTTTTTAGAAGAAAAACTATAATAATAAGCGGGTGAATATGTGAAGCTGACAATTTGACGTGAACAGAGTCCGTTTATGTAATCCGAATCATGGTGAAATAACACACAATCGTTTAGATTAAAACTAAACCTATAAATTTCATGTCGGGTCAATCATTCACACTCTTGGTGGTAAATGTGTGTATACAGTATATTGTATAATTTGACATGGGCTCCAACATCTGTGTTGGGTTTGAACAACTGTTGCAAACAAGAATGCATAAACATAGCTAGTGGAGATGAAGTATGGTGTTTAGTTAATAATGGAGTGAGTCAAGTATTTGTGTGGTTGGGTGTTTGGTGATTGATGGTTGAACCCATGTCTTGGTGTGTTTGTGTGTCTTAGCCAATGGGGCACCATGTTCCTTCACATTCTTTGGTGGATGGGTGAACTGTTTTTGGTCCCTTTATGTCTCCCATTTCCTTTAAGCCTATGTTTGTTCATTCTTTCAAGACAAACAAAATATTATTATTGGTTACCATACAAACTTTGTCTAACAACCAACCAAATCATTATCATTTAAAATAAGGTTAACCAGTTAAGTTTTTGGGTGCTTTTACGTTTAGATGCATTTCTTGAACGCCAATTTTGTAAACTACTATTAAATTTAATACGATAGTTGGTTGTCTTACTTGTTCCAGCATTAAGCTATATTCCTAATATGTATATCAACATCATTTGCAACTATTAGACTAGATTATTATTATTTTTTAATTCGACGGTGCAATTTTATTCACCATGGACTAGCGAGAAGCTAGACGATAGAAACCAACTTCAGGTATAAAACAATTAACTGAATCGAAAAATTGAAACTGCATCAAGCATCCCAATCTATGCTATAAAACTTTCCGTTACTGAGATCCACATATAGCTCAAAACCTTTATCTCATCCATGACTTTTGTAGTAGACATGGAGATACCTTTGAACGTATAGTCATTTCTAGATCGCCACTTGCACCATAACACAACAAAACAGATAGCATGGAGGATTTTAGTCATCGACCGGGTACAGGTCGAGTTGGGTAACAGTTGGAGAATATCAATTCAAAATCTTGGACTAGATTTTGTAGAAAGATTTTAGACCTTTTTTTTAATGTTGTTCTTTAATTGTTGTTATGAATGTTCAAAAGCTTAAGGTTAATTTTCCTTATGTTTTCTATCCTTTGACTTCTTATATTGCAAGTTTCTCAACTTATCCATGGCTTTAATTAGATCTACATTGTACCAAGAAGACGCTTAGATTATATAGTTTAAGTAAATTATTGCATTAGTGGAATTCAATGTTGTGATATTAACACGATCACTCAAACAATACTTCAAAGATGCTATTCAATTTTATTGAATTGATTCTCTTTAATTCTTTGATACAAAATCAGTGAAGAAGATGATTCAAATCATCTACCAGATGACCCATATATCCTCTCCATTCTAACAACCAAGTAACTAACTAATCAAAGCATGATTAGTAAACTACACATACAACCCTCTAACTATTAGATCTTGACACATTAATACCCTATACTTACAAATACAGAACAATAAAACTTATGCACTACATTAATCTTCACATTCTCCACCTTAGTGCATAGAGTAGATCATTAACCAATATCCAAAATCCTTAAACACTTTGAAAACTTATCACCAGGCAACACCTTTGTAAACATATCAGCAACATTATCCAATGTACTAACACCTTTAACTTGTGCCACCATTGCCTCCCCAGATGCAATGACACTTGGATGTATTTTTATTGTTTGTTAAATAAGTGGTTGTTAGTATGTTTGTAATTTAAAACCAGTTACTTGTTAGAACAGTATTAATTCTAAGTTGATAAAACTAAAATAATAATAAAAATAAGTCTTACATGTTACATATTTGTGAAAATTAAGTTATTATGGTCAATCCTTGTGAAGATTCTTGTCTTCAAGACCAATGGTGGGAATCGAATTCACAATGCGCTTATGAATAAGAAAGAATAAGCGCTACACTTGCATATGTTCTATCGTCCAAAATACGCATGCTTATTCACGGGTTCACATGAACACCGTTTTTTTATTTGACTCTTATTTTGTTTTGTGTTATGCTAAATTCTAAAATTATAACTTTACAATGAAAAATTATAAATGTATGATAAAACAACTTTATTAAACATAACTTACGAACGTACATTTCTCTTTTAACATATACATTCTATTGTAAATACTCAACCATAAAAAAACACATTTTTTAGAAGAAAAACTATAATAATAAGCGGGTGAATACGTGAAGCCGACAATTTGACTTGAACACAGTCCGTTTATGTAATCCGAATCATGGTGAAATAACACACAATCGTTTAGATTAAAACCAAACCTATAAATTTCATGTCGGGAATCATTCACACTCTTGGTGGTAAATGTGTGTGTACAGTATATTGTATAATTTGGCATGGGCTCCAACATCTGTGTTGGGTTTGAACAACTGTTGCAAACAAGAATGCATAAACATAGCTAGTGGAGATGAAATATGGTGTTTAGTTAACAATGGAGTGAGTCAAGTATTTGTGTGGTTGGGTGTTTGGTGATTGATGGTTGAACCCATGTCTTGGTGTGTTTGTGTGTCTTAGTCAATGGGGCACCATGTTCCTTCACATTCTTTGGTGGATGGGTGAACTGTTTTTGGTTCCTTTATGTCTCCCATTTCCTTTAAGCCTATGTTTGTTCATTCTTTCAAGACAAACAAAATATTATTATTGGTTACCATACAAACTTTGTCTAACAACTAACCAAATCATTATCATTTAAAATATGGTTAACCAGTTAAGTTTTTGGGTGCTTTTACGTTTAGATGCATTTCTTGAACGCCAATTTTGTAAACTACTATTAAATTTTATACGATAGTCGGTTGTCTTACTTGTTCCAGCATTAAGCTATATTCTTAATATGTATATCAACATCATTTGCAACTATTAGACTAGATTATTATTATTTTTTAATTGTGACGGTGCAATTTTATTCACCATGGACTAGCGAGAAGCTAGACAATAGAAACCAACTTCAGGTACAAAACAATTAACTGAA
Source organism: Flaveria sonorensis (assembly GCA_025506505.1). NCBI lineage: Eukaryota > Viridiplantae > Streptophyta > Magnoliopsida > Asterales > Asteraceae > Flaveria > Flaveria sonorensis. The sequence continues at coordinate 3,291,981 of CM046433.1, read as the reverse complement.
TCGAAAAATTGAAACTGCATCAAGCATCCCAATCTATGCTATAAAACTTCCCGTTACTGAGATCCACATATAGCTCAAAACCTTTATCTCATCCATGACTTTTGTAGTAGACACGAAGATACCTTTGAATGCACAGTCATTTCTAGATCACCACATGCACCATAACACAACAAAACAGATATCATGGAGGATTTTAGTCATTGACCGGGTGCAGGTCGAGTTAGGTAACAGTTGGAGAATGTCAATTCAAAATCTTGGACTAAATTTTGTAGAATGATTTTAGACCTTTATTTAATGTTGTTCTTTAATTGTTGTTATGAATGTTCAAAAGCTTATGGTTAATTTTCTTTATGTTTTCTATCCTTTGACTTCTTATATTGCAAGTTTCTCAATTTATCCATGGCTTTAATTAGATCTGCATTGTACAAGTCTACAAGAAGACGCTTAGATTATATAATTTAAGTAAATTATTGCATTAGTGGAATTCAATGTTGTGATATTAACACGATCACTCAAACAATACTTCAAAGATGCTATTCAATTTTATTGAATTGATTCTCTTTAATTCTTTGATACAAAATCAGTGAAGAAGATGATTCAAATCATCTACCAGATGACCCATAAATCCTCTCCATTCTAACAACCAAGTAACTAACTAATCAAAGCATGATTAGTAAACTACACATACAACCTTCTAACTATTAGATCTTGACACATTAATACCCTATACTTACAAATACAGAACAATAAAACTTATGCACTACATTAATCTTCACATTCTCCACCTTAGTGGATAGAGTAGATCATTAACCAATATCCAAAATCCTTAAACACTTTGAAAACTTATCACCAGGCAACACCTTTGTTAACATATCACAACAATATCCAATGTACTAACACCTTTAACTTGTACCTGACCAGCACTAACAATATCACAAATAAAATACAATTTAACTTGAATGTGCTTTGTCCTTTCATGAAACAAAGGATTTTTGGTCAATTGAACTGCCCCCTGATTATCACAATATACTAATGCAGACTCAACATTTACAACTAATTCAGACAAAAAACCCTTTAATCATAGAGCCTCTTTCACAGCCTCGGTTAATTCTACATACTCAGCTTCAGTAGTGGACAAGGCCACTACCTTCTGCAAGGTTTCTTTCCAACTCACCATACTTCCCAAGACCTTAAAAACATAACCTATAATAGACCTTCCTTTATCTAAATCTTAGCAAAATCTGCATCAACACACCCTATCACAGGTTTAGACTGTTCATCATTATGATTATCTAATACCAAACCAACTTGCCTGGTATTACTCAAGTATCTCATAATCCACTTCATAGCATTCCAATGAGCTTTACCTGGATAAAAAATGTATCTGCTAACCAAACTAACAGCATAACTAATGTCAGGCCTTGTGCAGACCATGAGATACATCAAGCTCCTATCTGCATTTGCATAAGGAGTCATACTCAGTGCTTCCCTTTCACTAATTGAATCAGGTGAGTTAGCAGTAGATAACTTGAAATGTTGACCCAATGGGGTAGTAACCAGCTTACATCCTTCCATATTAAAAGATTTTAAAATCTTCTTAACATAATAAGATTGCGTCAATCTTATCACTCCATGATCTCTGTCTCTTTCAACCTCCATCCTAATAATCTTCTTTGTAGGCCCAAGATCTTTCATATCAAACTCAGATCTTAACAGTTGTTTAGTACTATCAACTTCACCTTTGTCTTTATAAACAGTAAGCATGTCATCTTCATATAATAGAAGATAAACACACTCATCCTCATTGTACTTACTGTAATACACACAACTATCAAATAAACTCCTGCTAAACCCATGGCTCATAATGTACTCATCAAATCTCTTGTACTATTGCCTTGGAGATTGCTTCAACCAATACAGAGATCTCTTTAACAAACAAACTTTCTCTACATCCCCTTTAACTTCAAACCTAGGTAACTGCCTCATCAAATGACAAAGGCTCATGAGTGGCTTCTTGTTCAGCAGCTACAAACACATAAGCTGAAAGATCTTGAGTATCTCTGTACCTTACTGGCAACTGTATGGATCTCCTAGGTCTGTCTTTAGCAAGCCTGTATTCACTATGTTGAACACCTTCTTGTTGTTGATCTGAAAAGCCACTTGCAGCCTCTCTATGAGTATCAAGCTCTACCTCAAGATGAATTTCTTGACCCTGATCAGTAGAATCACTTGTCACTTCATCCTCAACACTCCCAACATCTATATACAATGTTTCTTCTTTAAAGATGACATCTCTACTAATGATCACTCTAGGACTTTTATTATCCAACTCCACAACTTATATCCTTTAACTCCTTTCGGATACCCCAAGAACACACACTTAAGAGCCCTTGGCTCCAACTTACCTTGTTTCACATATGAATAGGCTAGAGATCCAAACACCCTGAGATCTCTTATACTCATGTCTTTCTCCAGACCACATCTAACTAGGTGTAGACATATCAATGGCAGATGATGGTGACCTGTTCACCAGAACTGCAGCTCTAGTGACAGCCTCGGCCCAGAAACTTTTGGGCAACCCAGAACTAGTGAGCATGCATCTGACTTTCTCTAACAAAGTCCTGTTCATCCTCTTAGCTAGCCCATTCTGCTGGGATGTACCGGATTGTAACGCCCTGGAATGTTGAAGCGAGCAACTTAGTAATAATGGTTGAGTTCGGGTTATGTATAAAAAAAAGAAAAGGAAAGAAAATGATTATGGGCCAAATTACCTTATGGGCCAAATTACCTTATGGGCTTAGGGCTTGATGGGTTTAAGGGCCTAACTACCCATTAAACACCCATAATCAGCCACATTCTCCATTTCTTGCAAACCAAGCCCCTACCAACTTAGAGAGAGAAAGTAGTGAGAGAAAGTGAATAACTTGAAGATTTGGAGTTTTGTTGATTGAAGGATTGAAGATCTGGTGTTTGAACATTAAATCAACAAGAAAAGAGCAAGAAATCCAGGTAAGAATCACCATCTAAACATCTCTGTAGATCTAGGTTTGATTCTTGAGTTTTGGGTTTTTAGGGTTTCGAGAAAGATTTAAAAAAAATCACATTTTTACGTATGAAATGGTGTAAAAAGCTTAGATCTAGCCTTAGAAATGATAAACTAAAGGTTTGGACGTAAAAAGTATATATTTTGGTTGAAAAATGAAGATTTTTGATGAAAAACGAGCTGAAAAACTCGTCCAGCTAAACTGCAGTTTCATCATGCGAAACTGAGTGAGAAACTACATGCGAAACTGCGTGCGAAACTAGCTGCGAAACTGTAGTTTCGCTGGTAAACTCCAACAAAAGTTGGCCCGAGATCTCATGCGAAACTGCGTGAGAAACTGCATGCGAAACTGCGTAAGAAACTGAGTGTGAAATTGCGTGCGAAACTAGCTGCGAAACTAGCTGTATTTCATAGAAAATGATAGATTCATGTGGTAATTTCCATGCAGATTGTGTGACTTATTTGTTTACCTGAATTCCTCTTAGACTGATAGCAATCTACTCATCAAGTGAGTTCTAGATCCCCTATTTCATACATGTTTTAAACGTTTTGGGGCGATATGCATACTAAATGACCAGTTCTTTTAAAGCAAAGTTTTATGGACTATCTTATAGGAAATGGGGTTTTCTAGTGAATTCATATCATGCTTTTTTTATTATGATATGACCTTGGTAATGATGATATATCTTGTAATATGCTGTGTTATATTATGTATAACCTAAAGTTGAAAGTGAAACCTAAAGAAATGTTATTGGGCCCATAATGTGTACCTTTGTAAAGTAAAGCCTTGCAAGCAAATGATAGAGGAGGGTTGTATTTATTATGCCCTCATGACAGTAAGGCCTGGATTGGCATGTCAGTAAAGTAAAGACCCAGACAGGCAGGTCAGTAAGGCCTGGATTGGCATGACAATAATGGCGTGTACAGGGTACGACAGTAAGGCCTGGATTGACATGTTAGAAAAGTCTTGTGTTCATCATAGGCACCGATAATGACTGGGAATTGACAGATAAAGAAGAGTAATAGAAAGTAAATAAGCGAAAGCTTTAATGATAAAGTATTAATAAAGTTACAGTCTGTGTATAGTAAATATTTGTTCATGTGATGACTATTTAGAATGATAAAGTTAACATACCTCACTAAATGATTTTCTGATAAAGTAAACCTAGAATTCACTCAGCGAAGCTGACTTTTATATGCATATTAGTTGACGGGTGAGCTGCTAGATTTAAGTGAATGTGGGCATGGATTCTAGAAGCTACTTGGCATCTGAAGGCGGACATCCCTGATTAAGAAGATCATTAAGAAGACTTTTTTTAAAGACTATTTGATGTTTTAAAGACAATGTTAATATTTTATTAGAATTATATCGTAATGGGTTGAGACTTAATGTATTTTTTCGTTGCAGATGTTTATCTAAATGAATGTTTTAAATCTATGTTTTGCTGTGAATGACCAACTGTGAGATTTCCTGGGATCAGGGCCTTACACAGATACAGTAAGATGCCTTGCAATACCATGCTTTCTAAAGAAATTATTAAACTGAGTGTTGTAGAATTCTAGTCCATTATCTGTCCTTAATTTCTTGACCTTCTTTTCAGTCTGAGTCTCAACTAGAACCCTCCATTCCTTAAACTTGTCAAATGCTTCACTTTTGTACTTGAGTATTTGCATCCATACTCTCCTCAAATAGTCATCAATCAAGGATAGAAAATACCTTCCTCCATCTAGTGAGACTTGCCCATTACACAATGCTCATAGAAATCTAAAGAGCAATCTATCAATTTACCTAGGATTTGTTGTCTCTTTAACTCTACCAATCCCTGATGGCTGATATGGCCAAGTCTTTGATGCCATAGTTCAGCCTTGCTCATGATCTTGTTGCCACAGAAGCTATTCATGTCTCCACTTCCCTATCTATTATGTAGATGTTTTTCTCCCTTCTAGTTCCAGATAGTACAACCATTAACCCTTTGATGACTTTTGCTTTCCTACTTTTCAAGCTCACACAATAACCATTCTTTTCAAATATACCTAAAGAAATCAAGTTCTTCTTCAACCTTGGGATGTACTTGACTCCCTTTAACTCCACCTCAGACCCATTATTCAACTTAATAATCACAGTCCCATGTCCCTGAATGTCATATAACCTATCATCCTTAACTTTCACAGTTCCTTGGTTTTCATACTTCAAGTCTTTGAAGAAATCTTTGATAGGGGTGATGTGATATGAGCACCCTAAGTCCATAACCCATCTAGTGTTCATATCACTAATGTTTACCATCAACACATCTGAGCTTTCATATCCCTTAGAGACATTATCTGGAGAGTCAATCCCTCGACCCTTTGCACTTGAGTTCCCTGTCTTCCTCTTATGCCTTTCAGGACTCTCCTTCTTGAGGTGCTTTTTCGAATTACATAAGTAACACCTACGTTTAAACTTGGACTTAGACCTCCCTGTAACCTTCCCCTTGACACTTTTATGTTCGAACCTTCCTCTGACGTATAAGCCATCACCGGATTCCTCTTTCACATCTGTTCTTCTTTTTAATTCTTTAGAATTCATTGCAACGAGTACTTCTTCCATGGAAAGAGATTCCTTCCATACATCAGCGTGTCTACGAAGTGCTCATATATTGAGGAAGTGAGGTCAAGAAGATAATCGCCTGATCCTCATCCTCTAGTGTTACATCAATATTTTCAAGGTCAAGTATCAACTTGTTAAATTCATCAGTATGATCTTCTAATGATTTACTAGAAGCCATCTGAAAGGTGTATAATCGCTTCTTCAAGTATAGACGATTGGATAGTGATTTGGTCATGTAAAGACTTTCAAGTTTAGACCAAATACCTGCTGCTGTCGTCTCTTTTGACACCTCATGGGGTACTCTATCTCCTAGACTAAAGATGACAGCATTGTGCGCCTTCTCCATTATGTCCTCCTTCTCCTTTTCAGACAGATTGTTTGGCAACTGTGCTTCACCTCCAAGGGCATCTACCACACCCTGATGAGTAAGCAAGGCCCGCATCTTCAATCGCCATAATCCAAAATCATTTTTCCCATCGAATTTCTCAAGTTCGAATTTAGTTGACACCATGATTTCACTTCCGATTCTTCTTGTTCTTCTTGATCGAAGTTCTTCATTTTAGCCTTTTGTACTTGGCTCTGATACCAATTGTTGTGATATATCACTCAAACAATACTTCAAAGATGCTATTCAATCTTATTGAATTGAGACTCTTTAATTCTTTAATACAAAATCAGTGAAGAAGATGATTCAAATCATCTACCAGATGACCCATATATCCTCTCCATTCTACAACCAAGTAACTAACTAATCAAAGCATGCTTAGTAAACTACACATACAACCCTCTAACTATTAGACCTTGACACATTAATACCCTGTACTTACAAATATAGAACAATGAAACTTATGCACTACATTAATCTTCACATTTAGATGACATGACAAATGCATCCATAATTTTTTAACTTGTGGATATGTGATATCCTAATTCGGAATTTAAAATTTCTAAAATGTACTAATCAATTAAATTATATGTATTAATTATATCCTTAATCTTTAATATATAACACGATAGATAGAATACGTCTAGTCTAATATGACATGAAACTAGATTATTATAATGTGTCACATGAAACATATCTAACAATATAAAAAAACGTTATAGTTAACCATATAATTTAACAACTTATAAGATATTCAAAGAAATAAATATTCTTATATATAAGTATTCAATATGAAAGCAGCAATGAATTCAGGAAAAAATTTTATGGGGGGCAAAAATAGAGCGATTTCATAACTTAAGGGGGAGCGTTTGGGATTTTTACATACATATAACACTAATTTTCTTTTACGTGCCCCCCCCCCCCCAGCTTTCTACCTATGTCCGCTCCTGTTCGAAAGCTCTATTAATACTAGTGTGAGTCTATATATAATAAACTAAATAATATATATATTATAAATTACTCAAAGTTATATAAAGAAATTGTTAAAAGAACAAATATTAAAAAAATAAGTGAATATCGGCAAAAAACTTGAGTTTTGGTTCGCTTTCGAACAAAGTTCGTAAACGTAAATATTAAAATTTAGCACGATTCGTTTTTGGCGGCAAATTTATGGACCAAGTCATGAGCTATATTTTATGAGCCATGTGTGTAATGGGCTGTTCTCTTTTGAGACATCTACATGACTACATGTAATTAAATATTTAAGTCTAAGCCCAAATGTTTATTAGTAATAAGAGTTATATTGCTTTATTAATTTATCAAATGTAATAAAAAAATATTCTATAACTGTTTTAGGTTTGAATGGTGAAAATTTTAATACTTAAGTTATATATTTTTCTTCTAATTTTCATATAAAAGAGTAATTCGGCAAAATAAATTGTTATCACATACATTTGAGTATTTGACTATATTGGGTTACAAATTACTACAAAATTTTTGTAAAATATTAAAACACCGAAAAATCTCAAGTGTTATATAATTAATAGCCATTTGATACTCTTTGAGTTTTTAGTGTACGTCTTTAAGATAAAGAGAAATGAGTGTTTGTACTGAAAAACAATTGTTAAGTTAATACTAAATGATAGTGTATGCATAATTTTAGTCGTGTATAAATCTTCACTCAATAAACTATTGTAAAAGACTACAATCGTTGTTTGTTAGCATTAAAAATACCACACACTCGTATAAAATGATATACCTAGTACTTAACTTACTTTTCTCTTTACGCATGTCTTGTCTGAAGTATGCAGTTTTATCCCATACTTATGTGCACGAGCTGTTTCTCACAGATTGATCATAACCACAAGGTCACAAATATTAATATTATTATTTTTCTTTAAAATAATTCGGAGTTGAGGTCACTTATTTGTGTATTATTATATTTATAACAACCAATTACATTAAAATTCATAAAATCATGGGATCAAACGCTTGATTCCAAGATGCTTTGATATACTCGTGTTAATGAAAATGAATATCCTCATACTCGGTAAACTTTCTTATGTTGCTTATTGTTTTATGCTTCTTATTTCGTCTAGACTTTGATTTTTTCTAATTATAACATTTAGCTTGCATGAAATATAATGTTTTGTGATCAATATCCATACTATATGGTTGAAAATTATTTGATTCGACATATAACCACATGATTGATGGATGTCATATCCAAACAAAATTCACAAGGAAACATATTTCCTTTTTTTATATGTTTTTCTGTGAACAAGTAATTGTTGAAACGTGAGTAGAAGTTTCCTTGATCTTCACAAATCTTCACATCCTAATTGGTTAGATTTTGACATGACTCATCATATATGGTCTATGTCTAACATTTATATGAAATAAACCATTCATTTTCTAAATAGTTGACAAGCTAAAACACTTATGTTTGCATGTTACTCATCTCACAACTAAACAATAGTAGAAAAAGAAATAACGCGATATCGTGTGTATATTTATTGTACAAATTTTGTCTTCAAGATGGCAATGATTTTGACTCTTGTAAGTTAGCATGGTGTTAATAAGTCTTATTTCTTATGTTGCCTATGTCAAATCCTCTTGTTTAATCTAGCCATCCTCTCAAGCGAGCATGGTGACATGAGACGGACATATAAATGAGTTGGGCGAGCAAGCGTGGCCCATCTCGAATCCTCTTGTCTAAGTCTTTTTCCAATTTTATTTATAATATATTCTAAATGTTGGTTTAATATAATTAACATAAAAACTATTTCCAATAATAATAAAAATTTATAAAAATAAAAACCATAGACACTCATGCGAGGGCTAGCTCATTGCTATCTATCTACACCAATGGCCACCGCCATGGGATCGCCATCTCCCTCCCTTCTTTCCTTCTCTCCTCTCATATCTTGGTTCGTACCCTTATCTCCTTTTCCCTGTATCACAACATCTATGAATGGAATTCTACAACGTTTCTCTAAACGTCCTGATTTAAGTTCGAGTTTTCACTTCTTCTAATTAGCTTATTATAGGTCCACAGGGTGTAATTGAGGAAAGTTTTCAAGTTTATTTTGGAATTTTGAGGGTTGGAATTAGTAGATGCTTCTTTAGCTGAATGTGGTGGTTGGAGATGATGGTGTTGGTGAGTCTAAAAGAAGTTGTTTATCAAAAAGTAGTCTATAAGATATGTTAACTTAAGTCTATGATTTTTAGTCTACTGACAATGATAATTACCTTAGGAATATAGTGTGACTCTATGGGTTCAATTGAATGTGTAGAATTATGTGATATTTAAAAGTGAAAAAAAAATATATTGTTAAGAAAGGTATATTTATAAATTGTTGAAGTTAAAACCATGAAACTCAAAAATCGAAAGTTGAAGGATTTTCTCACCGCGTTAGCAATATAGCATTACTTAAACATTACATATACACTAAAAAATCACATAGACGTCACCCAAAAGTACTAGACGATTTTAAAACACAAATTATTCTTAGAGATGCAATCCATTTCAAATACACGTAATCTTCACCCTTTTATTCTCTCCTTTTTCTTTTGTATGATGGTTTCTCTTTTTCTTAAATTCTTACATCCTTCTTGATTGAATGGAAATTACCACCCACAACACCTACTTTCTTGTCATATACTCCATCTTTCACACACACATATTGGAGTCATATGCCCTTTTATTCTTTCCCTTCATCATTGAACATCACACTGTTGTCAGTTTTCTTTATGCTATGCTTTATTCTACTATATTCTAGTTTGTTGATTGCATTTTGAAAACGCTTTTATATAATTAAAGATGTTACTATTTACAATATATCAATCTTGGACCATAATCTAGAAATAGAGTTTCAATGCGCGTATTTTGTATGATTTTCAACAATTTTTTATTTCAAATATAATATTAATTACAAATTCATATGAAAATTTCCAACATAAATGGTTAGGTATCGGATCGTTTTCGTGCCGATTGAAGGCTATCAAAATATTTATTTGTAAATATCAAGATAAAGTTTCAATTTGATTCTCTTTATTTCTAGTGTGCAAGTAATGGTCACCCAACATATATTCTCCTCAAAAGAAGTATTCATATTCAAATCAAAATAAATAAAGAAGAAGAAAAGAAAGAAAGGCAAAAAAGAAAAAAAAAATTAAAAAAAGTCAAAGTCCATAAGACGGTAAATTGCTACTTTCATGTTTTAAAAAGGGGAAGCTTGATTGCACATATAGTCTAAACTACCATTTATAAAGCATGTATAAGGGTAAATTTATTTATTTACATTTTCTAATAGAGCTCACTAACCGTAAACTGATGAGACTTAATAATACCTTAGTAAGGGTGTCGGAGTGGTGTCAGTGCATGCAATCCCACAAGATGGTTGGGCGATTCTTGATCATGAATACCACTCCTAGACCCAAACCGCCGATTCACTAGAACACAACCAATGCTCAATATTGGTTTTTAACTGTTATAAACCAGTTGCTGGGCTACTTTTTAAAAAAATGTTTGCAATTTTTTTTAACTATATATGCTTATCAAATAACTAGTACTTACATCTAAAATCCTCATTATTTTATCCCTTGTGAATTTATATACTTGACAACGGAATCATCATCTTACACCAAGAAAATTGCTTTGTTCGGTAAGCCCCACAACAAAGAACAACAACCATTCACCCCACATTAACCGCCACAAGCTTCACATCAAGAATCCAAACCCTTCATCTTGCACTATTTTTCAACTTAAGAGTTCGTGTGGAGTTGATGCATTCACACAAGAAGCATTAAAGAGTTCACAAAAACATTTCGACTTTGAGTTTTTTATAAAATCAAACAATGACCACTCGGCCAGTTTGGAGGCAATGCTATCATGTAAAAGCGAAATAGCATCAAAGTGGGGTTGCCAATGGTTTTATTTTTAGTTTTAACCTTAATTACTGTTCTTTTAATTTATTTCAAGTAACCTTGTATTTTTTATTTTAACGAATGTATAATTTTTTAAATTTTAGTTAGTGGTTTTTTAAATTCTTAAAATAAAATGTTAATTAAAATAAATAATTACAATTCAAGGATTTTAACCAGGGGACTTCAAAGGTGGCTTTGGGGACTTCAAAGGTTGAGAGAACCACTTCTCCTGCTCTAATAAGATCAAATAAATCATAGTTTGTGTTAAATATGTGACATTTAACAGGTTATGACACAAGCTAGTGAAACCAGTTCAGCACGAACTTTGGTAAGTTTCTTACCACGACATCATAAAATATTTTTTTTGATGAAGTTAAAAGATTACAAATTTAATTAATAATTTCAATAACTAAAATATGCAATGATTCACAGTAATATATTTGTTATCATACTCATGACATCCTTGAACCTAAGTAGATTTGATATCAGTTTCAAACATTTAAGATAACATTTATAATATAAGTATTTATATGGAATACATGCATCTTTACGAATAAATATAAAATAATTAAACAAGATCACATTTATATATTAAGTGCTCAAATATTTAATCATACCGGTAACGTAAAGGTGTTTTGTGTTTATCTTACATTATCATCTCATATTTTATTTGATTACATTTATATCTATAGATTAAATGAATTATTCTGCTAACTTCTGTTTAATACACACAGGAGTTTTTTATAAGCCCATATAGTCTTTTATCAATTTGACTATTTAAATATAAAATAAAATAAATCTCAAATGGTTCAATTTGATTGATCTAAAAATATTATTTATTAATTTATTTGTTTTTCTCAACTACTAATTTGTGTATTGATTAAAAGAGCAAAAAAGTTTGGTAAATGGACTTAATAATCCAAACATTTGGTCGTCCACCTAAACCACGCTTTAAGCATTGGAGTTGGGGCGTTTGTTCGTTGATGTAAAACAATTCTCATAATCAACTAAATGTCACTTATCACAAACCAATCACCCATACCTTTTTTTTATTCAAAAATCAATTTCTAGTGATTTCCAGACTGCAAAAATTAAAATAATAAAATCAAAAGAGTTAACTAGACCAAAAAAATTTATGGAAGTTTTTAGACAAAAGAAAAGGAATTGAAAATCATATGCATTTTAGCTTCTAATTTGTAGTTGACATGACTTTGATCATGTTCAATTCTCAACACGACTAAAAATAAACCTGATTTAACAGAACAATTATATCAGTTTGATTATATTTTTATCTGAGTGGATTGTTTAGTGAGTTTGGTTGCATCTCATGTGATAGGCCTTAGGCAAATTATCAGTCTTATCTAATCATATAAATAAATATCAAAAAAATCTAATTATAAAATAAGATAACTATAGAACATTTAATTTCCACACACTAATTTCATCTTTTATACATGGTAATAGTTATTTTTAAAATTCATATTCAAACTAACCGTTTGGCAATTTTAATATTTGGTTTGTTATTTCCTCATGAATTATAAAATTTTATTATGATTGGAGAATTAGTGGCACCGAGTGGTTTAGGATGCATCAAATACTTCTGACCATTTAAAAAGGCCTATAATGCCCATGCCTCCACCAAATTTTAGACTTTAGAATTTGAAGTCGTCGACTAGGTGTAATATCCACTTTTTTATGCAAGTAGGAACTTTCTTATTTTTGCAACCTATATACACCCAAATTTATATGTCTACAAACTAATCTTTTATGTTAGGTTAAAACTTGCATAAGAATGATATCTTGATAAACTCATTCTTAATTTAGTAAATTTGCAAGAAATGACACAAAGGATCATTAAATTTATATTTTAGGAACAAAGATCCTTTCTTACCTAAAAGAAGAATTCATAAAATTGTGTTACTTGTCATACTTATTACCGTTTTAAAGATAACTATTAACAATAATAATGACCTTTAAAAGAATAAAAAATAACAATCCATGTTTTTTCTAACCTGATGATAACTATTCACGAGTTTCTTCAATTTAGGGGTTTGCTTTTATGTTGTTGGTGTTGGTGTTATCCGTTGGTAGTTAATGGCCATGGTATTGGTATTGATGGTAGTAGTGGTAGCGATGGTGGATAATGTCAATATAGATTGCAATGAGGTCGGAGATCCCACGAGACACATTCCCATCCAAACCTCGATCCATCCTTTCCGAGAAATATCTTGCATCTTTATCTCCATCCATTAACTCCATCTTGCATCGTTTGAGCCAAGGACGAAGGTTATAAGGGGCCGGGGGGCTCTTTCTTTCGTCAGTAGTGTTAATTTTCGGTTCGGTAGTGTAAATTTTGATCCGGTGGTGTAAATTTATATATATATATATATATATTTCAAGTTCGCCCCTCTTAAAAAAATTTAATTTCGCCCCCAGCTTCCTCTATAGGAGTGCTCAAGCTCCGCCAATGGTTTGAGCATATTTGAAATTTTTTTGCTTGATAGTTGATTGTTATACATATAGTTATCATTTTACTTTTATCAGATATTTTATTAGATATTAGATATTTATAATAAGCCTTATAATATTAACCGAATAAAAAGTAAAGGGCATCGATGAACAATTTAACTAAAAGAAAAAGGGAAACAAAGCGTCTACGGTTTAAAAGAAACTAGGGCTTTAACCCCCGCGCTCCGCGGCGGGGCGGACTTGCAGTTCTCTTTCTTTGTCCTTCAAAGCCTTTAACAAAACTTCATTGCCATCAAGATTTGACACAGAAAATAATCATGAAAAGATAAAATAATAAACTTACAAAATGTAAATGAAAGAACATAGAGAAGCAATATTAATAGAAAAGTCCACCGAGCCATTCTTATCATAGAAATCCGGTGGTTCATCACAAAGAAATGAAAGCCTAGATTTTTCCCCTTTCAATCTGCAAAAGTCAAACAAAACATGTATTAGAGCAAGAACATGAAGTTAAAGAAAATATGTTGATAATGCAAGTCTTATTAAAACCTTATCGTGTTGCCTTGCTTTTATCGATTTCATTAGCTTTATGTTTCATACATATATAATCCTACATGAGTAAAAGTGGCTAATGAAGCTCGTCGACATATATTATAAAATAATTATACAATTTTGAATAGCAAAATGAATCACAATTATCTTAAATGCCAAAATCAGAGTAAAAACACAAATTGTCACTACCAAAGCTGGTGTTTTGCATTGTCGTATGAATTTAAATGCATCGCAGCAGCTTTTAGTTGTCCATATGTGTTTCCATCCCAATCAAATCACCTAATTTAGTAAAAGAAAACATAAGCCCACAACCCTCCACTCTAGGCATACTGACTTTAAAAACATCATAAATTATCCACAAATAAAGAACCTTATTTGTTAAACAATTTAACCATGTACTCTATCTCATTCTCTGCCTATCCAAAGGTTTATAAATCATATAAAGCATTGAAGTAATCAGCTCCATCATGTGCTTAGTTATTCCTACATAAACACAATTAGCTTAACGTTACTTAATTAGTAATGCTTTTTATCAAACTTATTAGTTTAAGCACACCATAGTCTTGCGAAATCAGCAGGGGGTGAAACTAAAAAACAGGTAGGTTTGATCCAGATCCCTTAAATTCAAAATGAAACAATTTGACAAGCAATTTCAAAGTAAACATAGGAGATTACTTGTTCCTTGTCTAATACAATCAGCGTTTTGTTCTTGGCAGCCATCACAAACTGAAGAATTTTACATAAACCTACAAAATAAGAGCAAAAGTGGTAGGTTTCATCCAGATCACTAAAGCTCAAAATGAAAACATTCAGATCATTTAATCAAAAAACTCTAGCAGAGAAAACTTAATCACCTGAAAAAAGACACCTGATGGTTGAAAACAAAACACCATTAGAACAATTGCCGACGAAAACCTAATACGTCTGCCAAGATTCAAATATTAGGGTTGGAGTTGGCCGATTGCAACTCAAAAAGGAACATAGATGATGATTGTCAACCTATTACTTTTAATTGCTACACAAAATCAAAAGAGCATGATGATAATACATGCTCAAACACACAAATAAAGATGATCGGTTAAGGTATCAATGGCACAGCTCATTAAAAACACACTAAACGCAGAGGATATGGTTGTGATGATCTGCCACCGCTGAAATAAGCGGAGAAAAGAGAGTTTTCTTGGTGATTAAATTGAAAATCACTATTTAAATGTTGAACCTTAAAGCCGGTGATGAACTCAACAACCCTAACTACGCATGGCCGCCGACTGAGTTGTGTGAAGGCCACCTATCGTAGATTAAAAGGCCACCTCCTCCACTATAGATTTGGGACTAAGAATAAAGGAACACAGATATGTATCAGGCTTTGGCTTTTCTTTCTCTCCATCTTTCTACCTTCACCGCTAACAGGGAAGCCCGACACGTGTGGTTGGCTAGCCACCTGTCATACTCTCGTTCGATTAAAAACTACCGTGAAACTACAGCGTTCGATCTAGAATGAACGGCTCAGAACCATAAAAACACTATTCATTCCTTTAGTTTATTAACATATAGGTTAATGATGCAGTCTTGTCATATTTGCACTCAACCCCCACAAGTATAACATTCAGCAAAACTACTCCCTCATTTCAAAATTAGACGCTACTTAAACGTTTCTTCCATGGATATAACTTTAAAATATCCAAACCAATTTAAATGATGCATATCAAACAACTTCTCATGCAGCCCATGGCGTTTTTCTTAGTGTCTTCTGGTGTTTATTCATATCAAAATAATACAGATTTAAGTCTCATAAAATGAGTAATAGATGTGTTTCATTAAATATTTCGCCTATAAAATATATTAAATTATATCTTATATATGCATCAAAACTCACGTCAAAATTAGTGTTAAAAAGGGCATATTTACACCAAAATTAGTCCTTGTTTTTGTCTTTGCTTTATTTTTCTAATGTAATGAATTTGTACAACTCTATGATTTGATGTAAGATACCAATTATAGTCATAACTATGAAAGTCTAGCGAGACGAAATGATTCTCCTGAGCTCCGATTCATCATGTTAAGCCCTTTGATTCCTGCCCCAATCCCTTTACATACAATCAAACAACACCAATTGAAACATCACAGGAAGAGAAGCCTTTCTGAAACAATCATGCAGTGTGAGAATAGAGATAATGAAGTATGTGTGAGAGAGAGAGACAGAGACAGAGATTTGTGCATGAAGAAATCATTCTCCTTTACTTGCTATATATTTATAGTGTTGATAATGTATATGTGATGCTCATGCATGACGATTGGGAGTGGTTCCTAACGTAAGTGGCCCCTGTGACTCACACAATGACTCAATGAGGGTGGCATACTTTAATGGCTCGTTGGTGATAATCTTTACGCCTTGGATGACTGACACGTGTACTGGATGCATATCAAGGCAATCCGACCTGGCTCTGTTATCCTCGAGTCCAGGTTTTTTAATACCATATGTCTACATTAATCTATTAGTATTTAGTGTGGCTATTATCTATCTTGTCATTCGAATGGGACTTTTTTCTTCAATCATCTTTTTATTATAGTAAAAATATTTTCTTAAATCCGACCATGAGATGTAGAGAGGGATTCGTTGAAAAAGGTTGGTTTAGCGGAAAAAACTTTAGAAAGAAAAATTGTGGTTAGTTGTTAATTGTTTTGTAATGGCAACATGTCATTTTAAACAATAATAAAACTTAAGAAATAAACCTGAAATTATATACAGAATACAATCACAAGTTATGTGAAGTCGATTACATTACTATTCAAAACTTACTCAAGTATCTTAATGTTATAGTTTTAATAATAAATTTTGATATAAATAAATGTTCACTATTACAAAGAATATTTAATATCTACATATAGAAGTGGCTAAATTAACAATTAACAAATAATAAGTTAAAATGAAAGTCGGCAAAATTTGGTGAGATAAATGATGTTGCACTCATTTTTGGTGTAAAATGACAAGATAAAAAGTGATGTTTCAAAAATTACACCAAACATGTTAAATGCATTAAAGACAATAGTGATCACTTAGTTAATCAGTCTTACATGTTAAGCTATTCTGAATGCTTGAGTGAGAATATACATTTGTTATTTCATTGAGGCTTGTCTAAAATAGATTACTTTTTTCTATTTCCACGTAAAATCTTTTAATTTATGTTGACAAAGAATAAACAAAATTAAGCATAAAAATATATAAAAATTATATTCACCCTCACACATATTTGCCATTAATCTAACTATTCCCTACTTTCACACAGCCAAACATGTTAAGTGCATTAAAGACAATAGTGACCTATTGGTGAAAGTGTCTTGATAACATCACCATAATCCATGCTAATTTTTTTTAATGGTAAATGTACGACCCTGTTTCGGATAATAGTTGTTATCTTAATCGGGTCCACCTATCCGTATCCCAGCCGGGACCACACCCCCAACACCCTCAGGAGGAAATTCGTTGCTGAGAAAAACCACTGGCTCAACTCTGGGCATTTTGCTCAGAGTGAGACTTGAAACCATGACCTTCCTTATTTACATGTCATGGGTACCTTACTTTAACCAGTTAGGCTAATGATCATTGGTCCATGCTAATCCATTGTTGAATATCCTATCGTTGATACTTCGGTAATTAATGTAGGTAATCTACTGAAAATAAAATTACTCACGCTCCGATCATGGATGAAACATCACTGACAGATTTTCGCCGGCGGGCCCTGACGGGTTTGCATGTCAGTGAAAGTAAGTGGTTTTGTCGTGATTTATTTATAATCAACAAATAACTTTTATATTATTGAATTATTTTATCCTATTCTTTTTTTATGTTTAGAGTTAATTACACGAATGGTCCTTGTGGTTTGTTCAAAATAACAGGTTTGAGTACTAAGGTTTTTTTATAACAGGTTGAGGTATTGTGTTTACATATTGTAATAAGTTAAGGTATTAACACTAACAAACGTTAATTTTCTGTTAAATCTAAGGGCAAATCTGTCTTTTCAACTTATAAGGACTACTAATGTAACTTAAGGGAGTGTTTGTGTTATTTAACATATATAAAGAGTGTTTATGTAATTTACTATATATACACACAGTGTATGTGTGTTTATCTCCTTCACAGGGCATAACAATTTCACCCCCATTGCAGGTCACCATCGTCGGCCGCCACCCAAGGCCACCACCGCACGACCACCACCCCAGGCCACCACCGCGCGACCCCTACTGTCAGCCACCACGCCATCACAACATCTTCACCACCACCTTCTCTTTGAATGAAACAACAACACTTTCAACACCGTCTTTATCATCGCAACATCACAACAATCTCACCATAATCATCATCATCATCGTATCATCATCGCACCATCCATCGCAGCTTCATCTCTATTGAACCACCACTACAACCAATAAGCCCTAAATCAAGAATCCCCAAATAGGTTATTCTTAATTAGGGTTTTGAGAAAAACTCAAAGGTGGGAGGAACCTTATGTTTTGATCTAGTTGTGGTGGTGTAGTCGGATGGGTGTGGTCAGAGAAGAGTGCCGAGCAAGGTAATGGTGGCGGTGTCGGTGGATTTAGTGGTGGTGGTGAACTGAATGGGAGTGGGAGGGAGACGACAATGGTTGGGGTGGGAGTTTTTCTTATTGGTGGAAGTGATGGATTTAGCGGTGGTTTAGCGATATTGACCAAGGTGGTGGTGGCGGGTAACAACGTTGGTGGTGGGCGGCTGTTGACCAAGGTGGATAACAATGGTGCTGGTCTGATATTTTGAAAGAGATGTGGGTGGGGTGGGTGGGTGTGGGTTAGCTGTTTTTTAAGTTGTGGGTAATTACACAAATGGTCCCTTGATAAATAAGAGATATAAAATTACAACAATAATCTCTCAAAGGGTATTTTAGTCATTTTATTTAAATTTAACAGAAAAATAACGTCAGTTAGTCTTAGTACCCATTCTCGTTACAAAATTAAAAACACAATACTCTAACCTGTTACAAAAAACTCTTAGTACCTAAACCTGTTATTTTCGATAAACCACAGGGACCATTTATGTAATTAACTCTTATGTTTAATTAAAAACTTATGCATATGAGTGACACATACGAAAGTATCTAGATGAAAAAAGAAACTAATGAGCCCTACGAAGTGTCATTTGACAATGTATTTATTTATTTTTTATTATGTAGTATAGATACAATACACACCTTATTCTCCGATTGATCTATCTATAGAATGTTCATATAATACACATGTTTGTAATCTAGTTAATTGATCGTTATAAAAATTAAATTAGATTTGTAATGGAATTTTGTTTATTTATTTAACTTTTTTAAAAACAACTAATATGATATAAATAAAACCTTAACTAGCAAGAAACTAGTCACAAGGAAAAAAAACAATTATGGAGTCATTATGGAGTTTTTTAACCCACTTTTCTAAGCTTATTCTAGTCTTTTGATAACTACTAGATCAATGCCATAAGTGTGAATAATAAAGAATAGAATAAAAATACCGTCCCATATAGTACACCGTTATCAAAGATCTTGTTGTTTCTATATCTTTAAATCATCGTTAACAATGGAATTTTGTCTATGATGTTTTTATATTTTATCTTTGTTAACTAAGTTATAATTTTTAAAACGTAAATATTAATTAATAAGAAATTTTTTTCACAACCGCTAAGTGTCTGTTCACAAGGCCGGAGACGATACCAACGATCGTTACATTCTCCAATCAAATGAAAAGGAGATTAATTTTGTAATTATTGTTTATTTTAAGACCAGCTAGCTATTTTTTATTTTATATCATAGTTTATTTTCTTTCTAACTTACGACATCCATTATTAATTTTGTTAATCTTATTTAAGTCATGTTTAGAGGGGTCGGAGTGGATCCTCGGAGGAGAAAGAAGGTGGTGAAAATCTGGTCTCTAAAAACACAATCGCGGTTCACTATTTTCAAAACGGATCTAATTTATCACGTCTAATTTTATACATATATTTTTATTAAAAAAAATAAAGAATAAAAAAAGTAAACTCTTTTAATGGTAGATATCTTAACAAACCAACACCATATAACAAACAAATAGTGGCGGTGAAGCTGACGCAGGGTAGCCTGTTAATTATTCCACCTTTTCAGATTTTTTTTATTTGTAAGATAGTATAATTTTATAGGATAAGGTTATTTTACAAAGTGTATTTTTGCTACAAAGTGTGAGAAGACACGATAAGGCTAAAAAAGTCACAAAAAAAATTATATATCATAATATAAATCAAGTTTCAAAAAAGTACTTCGGAGTCTCTGTTCCTCTCGTCGTCCTCTTTCAGAAAAAAATAAAAAAAAAACTTCATTGTGTCTTTTATGACACAATGATGTCATTGTGTTTTTTATAATGACACAATGACGTCATTGTGTCTTTTATAAATGACAATTAAAAAAACGTTAACTTTTTTTTATTTTTTTATTTTTCGTTTATTTTTTTTCTTAGTGAGGACGGCTAGTAGAACAAAATCTCGGAATTACTTTTTTGAAATTCTATTTAGATTGTGAGATATAATTTCTTTTGTGACTTTTTTTGACTCATTGTGTTTTCTCACATTTTGTAGCAAAAATACACTTTGTATTTTAACCTTTTTCAATCTTATATTTGATGTTTTACAAAACTTAAGAAATTTAAACGCTTTAAGGAAACGTAGAAAACTTAAAGTTAAAATGCATGTAATAATAACGCGCTATAAAGTTCTATCGAAAGGTATAATAGTCAAGCAGCAGGCCCTATAGTTTTATAAAAGAAAAAAAAAATTAGGCCCCGTTAATTTAAAAGTTTCACAAATCTAGAAGGCTATAGAAAAACTAGTTATAAAGTTTGGGTTGATTAGTTTAGTGAAAAAACATTTTATTTAGTAGTTAGTACAACTTTTATTTTATAAGCCATCATGTGTAATATGTATTTTTTGCATCATGCTCACTATTCATCTTGTTTTAGAGAATTTATTATTGTTATTTTATAAAAACCAAAATATACTTTTAAGTTTTATTCATTAAGGATTATGAGTTAGGGCACATCTTAAGGTGTATTAAAAGAGCTTGAAATATCTGTTTATACCGAGAAATGTATTTAGTATACGCTCATTAAATCGTTTTACTTTTATTCATACTTTTAATTTGAAAATAGAGTTTTAATTTATATAATGTACATTAAAATATGTCCTTAGAACCTTGACAAATTAACAAGTATTATTTACTTTAAATGTTTTACATGGTAAGTTGATGGCTAAACTAATGGTTGTTTCTCATTATAAAATCAAGGATATGAGGAATTTGTAGATGATAATCTTATAGTAACATGTCTAATTTTTTTTTAAAGGTTAAAAGTTTAAATCATACAAATTATAGGTAAGATGATTGATAAAATATTTTATTAGCTATATATTCTAGAAGAATAAGAATAAAAATCATGGAATTTATAATCAAAGTTAAATACCTTATATTATTGCATTTATAACTTTAAAGATAAAACACATTGATATGTAACTAAATTTATCAAATCATAATCAATCTTAAATACATATTGCATTAATGGACATGTACCTAAATTTAACCGATAACTTTTACAAAAAAACAGTATACTTTTTAGCCACAACTAAAAATTTGTAATTTCTATATAAATTATGGAAAGAAAGATGATTATAAGGCCTAACTCATCAAATTAAAAACCACCTTAATTAATTCAAAATTTAATATACGACCTTTTTCCTTTTTCTTTCATCACATTTGACTTTAATTGTATCATTTCTCTCAATCAAGTCTTTAATTTTACGTGTTCAAAATTTTAATCATTTGTATACAATAAAGGTGAAATAAAGCTATAAAACTCAATGTAATTTATTTAAATATGTTAAAGCTACAACCTTTAGTTTTTAGACCTATGATTTAGAGTACTAATATAAACATCCACTTGGATAAATCGACACTCCCATATACGTCGTGTATGGGTTCATACGCGGCGTATGGGGACGAAAACACTGAAAACGAAGAAAATTCAGGGGGTGGGCTGTCAGAGGGCTATACGCCCCATATATCCCTATACGAGACATATGGGGCGCCTATACGACACGTATAACAATTTTCGACACTGACTACGAGAAAAAATTCATGGGGCTGTCAGATGAGTTATACGCCCCGTATAGGGCTATACGACCCCCCTATAGTACACGTATAGGACTATACGACACGTATAAAAATTTGGGATGTTAATTTATAATTTTAAGATGTCTAAATATTTATACCCTTGATTTATTAGAAAACCTTGCCATTATTTAACTTCCATATTTGGATAATATTATACCATCAGTCCTTTTCTTTTTATTGATTTTCTTTTCAGTACTCTCCTTACACCATTTCCAAAATTAAATTTCATTTTCATTTTCATTTTCACACACAAGCACATACTAATATTAATAAAAGTTTCCGCCTATACTGCGTGTTCTCCAGAGCCTCAAGGCATCTTCTCTTTCATGCTGTTTTTGTGTTAGCGTTTATCACCTCTCATCACTATCCTCTGTTTTCTTTATGCTATAATAATAATAATAATAATAATAATAATATCTTCAACAATCAACAATGGCGGTTCAAGCTCAATACCCATCAAATGTTCTTCAAATCAACAGGTTCAACTTCCATCTTTTGATATTCTTTCTTTTTTCTCATGATTCTGTTAAAATCATGAATTAAATTGGTTTTTATTTTTATAATTGCAGAAACAACGATTGTTCGTTGCAATTACAACCACAAACGTTTGTTAACGATCAATCGCGTAATCATCTAATTTTCAGCGATTTCCCAGGTGGGTGTTTGAATTAATCATCAATTTTATTCACGTTAAGCTTCAATTTACGTTATCTGATTGAATTGTTGTGTGTGTAGTTGCAAGTGGTGGTGGTGATTCAAGAAAAAGAAGAGAAATCGATATGAATGAACCGATGTCGCTTCTTCATCATCATCAACAACAGTTTTATAATCAGAACATCGATGTTTCCACAGGCCTCCGATTAGCTTTTCACGATCAACAGAAACTACAACAGCATTCTCTCACATCTCAATGCTCTGTTTTATCATTCATATCGGAAGAACTAACGTCACAAATCAACCAACAACGAGAAGAAATCGATCAATTTCTTCACGCACAGGTAAAACCCACATCAAAAATCAAACTCATAATCAACTTTCGGACGTTAATTTGCTTTTAAGACAAGAATGTCTAAAAATTGAGTTTTTGTACAACAGGGAGACGAGCTCCGGCGCATGTTAGCAAGCAAAAGGCACATGCACTATCATGCGCTGCTCCGGGCGGCTGAGGAGTCGATAGCGACTCGGATGATAGAAAAAGACGCCGAGGCGGAGAAAGCGCGGCGGCGCAACGCCGAGCTGGAGGCTCGAGCGGCGCATCTTAGCGCGGAGGCGCAGGTTTGGCAGACTAGAGCGAGGGCTCAAGAAGCTGAAGCGGCGGCGTTGCAGTCGCAGCTGCAGGAGGCTATCGTGAGCCGGGGTGTAGGCCGGAGTTGTTCACCCGAACCGGAGCTCCGGTGCGGTTCGGGTGAACCGGAGGACGCCGAGTCAGCGTACATTGACCCGGAGCGAGTCGTGTTAGTGAGTGGACCCGGTTGTAAAGCGTGTGGGAAACGAGTCGCCTCAGTGGTGTTGCTACCGTGTCGGCATCTATGCGTTTGTACAGAGTGCGACGGCGTCGTTTCGGCTTGCCCGTTGTGTCTTACATTTCGAAGCTCTAGTATTGAAGTTTACATGTCATGATGTGGGCCCACTGGGCCAGTCCCCTGCACAAGCCCAGTTGTCAACAGCCCAATAGCATGGTAACGTGAAGGGTAAAGCTGGAATTTGGCTGCGGTAAGAAAGGAAAAGTGAATAACTGAATATATCCCAAAGAAATTTTAATAAAGATAAAATTAGATTTTTATTTTTTAATGTTTATTTTATTGACATTTTCTTTGGGTTCTTTGGTTTCTTTGGTCTATCTATTTCCTCTTTTTACTTTTCACCCTCATACGAAGAAAATGATATTTTGTTGCACTGTATGAGGTTAAGGCTGAAATTTCTAGTGGAATTGTGTAATATCTGATTTTTTTATTGATTTTAATTTAAAACTTTATTCTTTTAAATTTTGTACCTTTAATTCGACGCTTGAATATTAGTTTTGTAGTGGGAACTTTCCTTATGAACCAAGTAAATTAAATAGATGATTATATAAGATTTTTATCTTTAACAAGTCAAACATATGCAATAACGAAAAAATATGAAAAGATAAACGAATTAAATGCGTTGAGACCTGTCCAACTGTCCAAATGCTACAATTAGGTTCAATAAAAACAAACGCACTACTGGTAAAGTTTTCACTTTCTAGCATACATAGTTGTATATGTTGTCACGACCTTTTTTATCTTTACTGATAAACTGCATGTTTTGACATGTTTGTTTTCTTATCTCTAACAAAGGATGATTATACAATAACCGAACGCATGTTCACACATATGTTACGTATTGGATGCCCGTTCATAGCCACGACGAGTAGGTGCTTGTGAAAATCTACTTGATTAAAAACGAGGCGAAAGTTGAGGGGGGCAGGTGAGAATTTAAAATTGTTGAGTAAACTTAAAAATTGAAATAATAAAGGCAAGACAAGACGATGAAGGCCAAACCACATGATAATAGTTGTACAAGCCTTTCTGGAATTCAGGCCCATGTCAAATGGGTTAGTTGTACAGTACAACACCCACACTTATTATTGTTTTTTTCTCAACCACCCTTCTGCCGTTTCTGTTTAAGAATTAAGACCATTTCACATTAGACTATAATAATACACATGCGTGTTATTTAAACCGTAAGACATGAGACGGTTATTTAATATTCTATTTTATTTTTTTCCTTTCTTTTGTTATATTATTAATTCGATACAGCAGTTAGTAGTAAGTGCAAATGTAATATGTGGTTCCTGTAATTTTTCATTTAGAACTTAGTAGCGGTCAACAATATGTGCAAATGTAATATACGATTCTTATAATTTTTTATGCTCAAATGTAATACACGGTTCTCATAATTCTTTATATATAACTTAGAAGTGGTCATGGGGTTTGGAAGTTTCTTAGCAATAGTTTTGATTGAACATTTGCTTCAACTAATATTGTTTGATGTCTTTTAATTCTGAAAGATATAAGTTTGAAATTTATTATCGACACCGAAAGGACATGTCCTTTTTTTTGTTTCTATGATTTTTTATTCTTAAATGTTTAGCATGGTTATAATTGAGTATGTTAATTACGGATAATGATATAACTGTTGTTTTGCAACTAAAATGTCGTTAGAAATCGTAGTTAGCAATTTAGCACCCTAACTTACTGATCTACAATCTATGTTAAAAACAGCAGAAGAAAACTAATTCTTGGCATTTTTAACAGCACCCTAATTTCATGATTTTTAACTCTTTTTCTTATTGTAATCTATCAGCAACCACAAATTAACACATTTTATAAAAGTTTTATGTTTTTTCAACTTGTATTGTTTCTTACTGAAAACTAAATTAAAACATATATAAACAAATTAGCTTGCTTGCTGATATTTTTTTTTACATAACCTGCTCATGTGTATATAAAACATACATAATTTGAAAATATAGTTTATTGAAAGAAAATAAAAGATTTAAAATGTTGGTTTTAGTTTCGCAATAATTTATTGTTCTAATTAATTTTCCTTTTTCAACAGCATTTATTGTTCTAAGTTTTATTTAAGTGACTTGAAAAAGTTATGATTGAACCTTTGTCACGTAAAGTATTATTAAAGTTTAGAACGTGAACTATATTTTAACAACCATCATTATTTACCTTGTTTGTCCTTTTACTACTTCTTTAAATCAATCAATAATTTCAAATAAATAATTTATAATTTGTAATATATTTTCTTTAACCATGAGAATTCATCACCAAAAACTTCAGATGGTACTAAACAATAGAAATAAAGAAAAACACATTTTATGCGAGGTTAAAATGAGAAAACAAATAAAAGAATGGTTGGGACTTGCAAAATATTCTAATACTTAAAACATAAATTTTTTGATGAATTAGATACGGTACTCTTTGGTGGATTTGAACCTGAATATTAACTCGGGTTTGATCAGATGTTTTTTTTTTCTTTTACCATATATTGCATCTTTTACTATTAAAATGTATTCGTTTATGATAAAATTGAAAAAGTGATTTTATTAGTGAATCTAATCTACGAGACAGTTTCATATAAACTTTTGCTAAATTGAAATTTACCAACATATTGAAAGAAAGTAGTAATATTTTAGAGTGTAATTTCAATGAATTGGGAAAAAATTGAAAATGTGGACACATTCATCATTAAACTTTACCTACGCCACTTTGATTATTAACACGAATTTTTTTTCCTTATGTGTAATAAAATTGTTAGCATTCATTATAGTGATTTCACTTTAATTATGCAGTGTTTAGTTTTATTCTTAAATATTAAGTTAAACTTGAAAAATGTAATTTACATTATTATTTATCAAGAAAATATATTTTTATTTAATTCTGCAGTGTTTAGTTTTATTCTTAAATATGTTCTAGGCTTGATAGTTTATTAATTTATTATATCCATCTTTTATAAAAGATTGTTTAAATAATAGTATGGTATATAAAGGTGATTTATAAGACTAAAAAGACAATGCCAGAGAAACAGTTAGAATGATAAAGCGTCATGTCTATATATTAAACATCAATAGTTCAATCCCGTAAGTAACTGATAATAAAGTAAACTAGAAGTCATTAAAAAAGAATAAAAATACGCTAACTTTATGGTTTTATAATAAACGAAAACAATTATTTAATTAATTACGTTGATTTAATTTTAATCGTATAGTTATTCGGTCTGATTTAAAATGTGGTTTTAGTTTTGTAAAAAGATTGAGTTCTAGCACTGACGTGCTCCATTAAGTTTTTATAAAATGATTATTTCACTCTTTAACCAAAAATAATAATGAGAAAATAACACGTAATAACCCAAACATGCCCTCCCCCCCCCCCCCAACGAGTCAACAACCCCTCTTCTAACATGATTATACTTCCTCGTCATTTCCATTGAGGTTATTGTAAAAGAGCCATACATTTCCCAAATTTAAGTGTAAATAAGCCATTTTACACAAATTTATGTGTTATTTTATATAAAATTTGGTGTTTAGAGCCTAAATTTGTTTCAAATAACATGTCTAAATCATGAAATTACTTATTTCTCTTCTCGAAAAGAAATTTGTAACTTCTTTTCTTTTAACAGTTTTTTCTACTATAATTGAATAAAACAAAACAAACAGGAACATTTTGTGAATGTTTACACATGATTTCAACTTCTTTTGCACATGTTTGACAAATGTACGATGAAGTTTAATAAAATCCAAGTTAGCTATTGTTCAAATTATCTTTAGATACAAGACTTGCAAGGAGATGTTAAATAGTTCAATAGTTGTCCTTTTCCCCCTTGTTTTACGTCAAACAGAAGTGAATATCTTGAAATTTGCTAATGGTATTTTACTATCAGGGTACCCCTTAAATTTTCTTCATGCTTTCCCAAAAACATCAAATTAAGGAGATCTATTTTACTTCTAGTACGACAAACAAAAAATAAATGAAAAAAATTCTGATATGATAAATTAAAGAGAATGCAACAAGTAAAAATAAAGAGAGTATATTTAACATCGTTGCAAGAAATTATTAAATGTTTTGAATGTTGTCCTTTAGTCATACCCATCATCGTTGTACCACGCACCACCTTCCTCTTCATTGTCACTAACAAGTTAACAACCTTTACAACAACCGAAAATGTTCCTCGTCTTCAACATCAATAGGGGTTTTTATTCTTCTATGAAAACTTTTTACTTCCAACGACAAAGGTGAAACCCTTTTTCTCGAGGATATTTTCTAAAATTCAAGTTTCCAGTCAATATAAAGTTTGAATATTTAGTTAACAACCATCATCCTTTTATTGCTCCGCCTTTTAAAACACTATCATTTAGCCTGTTAAATAAGAATTTGTTGTTCTCGTATGGTTAAGAGTGTAACATTTTTATAAATAAAGAAAAATATCATTATAAAACTTTAATTGATCATTTTATCTTCTTTTTGCATATATTCCAAAAGTCGGGGAATATTATTTGATATAATATCTTTACATTTTCTAGAAGTTATATAGACCCGAATATTCGAGTAAACTCCGAGACAAGTTGACGGGTCTTAGTCGGCATGTGATATACATGTACGAGACCTCATAAGTTGCATCATATAATGTTCCGACTTTAGAAAGTAACTTATACGCTACTGTTTTCTATTTTCTTTTTATTTGTGTATTCTTATAATTTTAATATTTTACATGAGTTTTCTGTTAAATTGCGTTGAAATTCTTGTTTAAAATGAAAATTAAGAAAAGATATGAGAAACCATCTTGTTTCCAATATCATTAAAAGCAAATTGTATCACATGTCTATGTTTATAAACAATGAAATTATTAAATAGCATCTCTAGACTCTGATACCAATTAATACGGTTAAACTTCACAAAATTTCAGGCATCTTGAATTGCTATGCACACTTAATCATTAAATTTTGTGCTAATCCCAATCAATGTGAACAAATGTGTTAACTGAATTCGAGATCTGAAATTTCTTATGTCCAGGTACCACTTTTGTAAACGAACGATATGAAATTTGCTACGATGATACAATTACTATGACTTAACTACCTAAAAAGTAAAAATATTTTACTGATCTATTGCATATTGGACATGAATTATGTTTCTAAACCCAATGATCCCTTGGTCTAATGGTCCAAATGGAAGGTGGAAAGCTTTGCTTATCTTAGACGTCATGGGTTGAAAGTTGAATCCCTGACATGGGCAAATAATTACTAACTTTGTGTTTTTTTTGGAACGGTCGACAAATATTGTAAACCGGTCATCCGTGTAAACCTATTGCTGAAAGTCCACCCATGCCAGCGAACACAAACAACCCTGGTTACCCAGCCCGCCTACCATTATAGGGGAAAACCACCCCCTAAAGCCCAGGTGAACCCATTGGTGAAAGCCACCTACGTCGGCGAACACAAACAACCCTAGTGACTCAATCTGCCTATAATTACAGGGAAAAACCACCATCTAAAGCCCACTGTGGTAACACCCCTGGTCTATTTGGAGCAAATTGCACCAAGTAAGACTCGAACACATTCCTTTACTTTGGACAGTCATGGGGTGCCTCCCCCCCCCCCCCCCGGCCCCACTCAAACCAATTGATCTAGGACTCATTTGCACTAACTCGGTGTTACTAACCACTAAGCTGTCGTTCAAAGAAAGTGTATGTTTCTAATATACATTAATAGTTTACGGAGTTTGATTTTTAGCCACTACCATATGTGGCTAATATAACCTAAAAATTATTGTTATACGTATGTGTATATATATTTTTTGAGCAACAATTCCTAGATTTTCTAAGATAAATATATCACAACTTGTACCTTACAAGATTAAAACATCAAACTTTTTGATTGTAGGGCACATCATTTAACCTCTAATATGTTGGTTAATGTCGTGTGTTCGGTAAAAAAATATTAATAAAAAGGTGTCTATCATTCTTAATTGTAAATGATAAAAAGGATGTCGAGTCTACAGGAAATCACAGAAAAATACTAGTAACAATTAAAAGAAAAACATTAAACATGGTAAAGAAAATTGTGTGATTGATTGATAAGTGAAATTATGAAATTAACAGAATTAAAGTTTAGGTTTTTAATAATCTTAGGGAAAAAAACCATCCGTTTAGGGATTTTAGTTTGGTAAAGTTATGTTCCTTTAGTTAAACCTACTAAGAGGTCATTAATGGTGATTTTATGCTTGATAAGATCTAAGTGATGATTATGGATTAAAGTTTAATGGACTTTATTTACATAATCATTGATTCAAGTTATGTAATCCTACTTATAAGGATCAAACACATAATTATTAAAGGTAATCAAGGTTATATGAAACTACAATTAAGGCTAAACATAATCAAATTATTTAACTAATCAAATCACAAATTGAATCCAATAGAACTTAAAAGGTTCAAGATACAATCCTAAAATTAGGTTACAAACTGAAAAAAAAATAAAAACTTACACAAACTCGTCCCCCCGAAGTGAATCAAGGTAATCAAGGTTATATGGAACTACAATTAAGGCTAAACATAATCGAATTGTTTAACTAATCAAATCACAAATTGAATCCAATAGAACTTAAAAGGTTCAAGATCCAGTCCTAAAATTAGGTTACAAACTAAAAAAAAATAAAAACTTGTACAAACTCGTCCCCCCGAAGTGAATCATGCAGAATTAGCCTTGCCTCGTCATTAATCTTTAAAGCATATGAATTCAGATGATTTTAATGTTAGGAGACCTTTGAAATGATGAAAGATGGTTGTTTTTCGCCAAAGATTGATGTGGTAGAAGGTTATTTTCGTTTTAGGGTTAATCCCCTTTTAAATCCGTCAAAACGCAACGCCTGACGTTGTTGGCGCCTCTAGTAGTGTCGGTGTCTCTAGCTTGTTGCCAAGCCAGGCGTCGTTCAGCAGGTTTCGGATTTACTGATGTTAGTGGCGTCGAAGGTGCCACCCCTGCAACACACTTGATTCTCACTTGTAAATTTTCGAGTCCTTTTCATTGATAGGTCGTGGGTCCCGTAACTTCTTTTCGAGCTCAAGTTATGTCTGTTTTAAGTTACCATGATCTTCCAACTTCTCTTTTACATGTGTTCGCCTCTCAGGTTCTGATTTCCATCCTGTTTCTTTCATATTCTCGGTATTCTTCATGTTTCACCTATAACATAATAATATCGTAAAAGTAACTCCATTTCTCATAAATACATAAAACACGAGAATAAAGCACTTAAACATTGATTTTTCACCACTGGATCAAATGTACACTTGGGGACCTTGTTATATACGAGGAAAGCTAGTCTGGTGACATCATATGCCTGGTTTTTGGGGCTTCTTAAGGCAATAGTACCC
Source organism: Flaveria sonorensis (assembly GCA_025506505.1). Classification (NCBI taxonomy): domain Eukaryota; kingdom Viridiplantae; phylum Streptophyta; class Magnoliopsida; order Asterales; family Asteraceae; genus Flaveria; species Flaveria sonorensis. The sequence continues at coordinate 3,260,908 of CM046433.1, read as the reverse complement.
CTTGGATTTAAAGATTAACCTCATAGCACTTTTGTTGAAAGGAAACTCTAGAAACATAAATTTATAAAAGAACTATATGAAAGACTTTATAACCTTATATAAAGTGAAGTAATCTCTTACAAATATCATCTTATATACAAACTAACTTTAGTAAACCCGTGTATTACACGCGTTGAATAAAAATATTAAATAGAATAAAAATTTATTGATTATAAATCGATATTATAAGATATCATATTATTTAAATCTTTCTTATTATATATAGAATGAAAACTTTTGTTTCAAAAGAAATGTTTGAAAAATATGGTATACTTTAAAAAACTTATTTATTATAACTCTTAATTTTAATTACTTTTTGTTTATAAAAAATAATTTTTTTTATAAACACCAATTTTAATATATTTTATATTTTTAAAAAAATTGATGTTTTAATTTTTTTTCTTATTTTATAAAAATTTATTTATATAGAAATAACATTAATAAAAAGATCTTTTTCTTAATTTATTAAATAATTATTTTAATCTAAAAAAGATTTAAAAAATATTATTAATAACTAATGTGATTATTAAATAGGAGATAGAAGCGAAAAAAAAAACTGTTGAGAAATAATATGATGTTGACACGTGTCCATTTTAGTTATCCTTTTATTAGAGTAGGGGGATTAAAGTGGGTAAAGTATGATAATTATAATCTTTAAAAGCTTCACTTTTGGGCACCATTTTAAGTAAGTAACTAGGTGTCTTATCCAAAACAAGAGAGTAGAAACCTTTATATATTTCACTAGCGGTCATTCTAGTAATAGATCATGATCGTTCATGTAATTAAAAAAAAAAGTACTGTTAGATTTAAGAAGAAACTAAGTCATACATTTTTGACCTCATTTCATCCTTTAATATATATGCCATAACCAAAGTGTGGCACCCACCGACCTTTAATTTTAAGAGTTAGTATAATGAATTTTTTTAGGTAAAGTAACAAAGAATGTATGTTTCTCTCCAAAGAATTAACTAATTAAGAATGTACAAGACAGGCTTGGGCCGTAAGAACATGTATAATAGTAAACTATATTATTAAAAGTAATGGAAGTTTGGGGCCTTTTGTCTTTATTATTTCGGCCCGTACATTTTGAGCCCATGTGCAATCTATTGGGTTGGATTGGAATAATCAAATTATGTATTTGCTTTAATTGGCTAATACAAAAACAGTATACTAAACTTACTATGATAAATATATAATTTGGGTGTCAAATAGCGACCTTTTATGTTAAATTTGTTTCCCAACTCGTCTTCTATTAGATATCTAAATTATAAAGCTTCTTTTTCTAACAATTTATATTAAATTTACTAAATTATATTTTTTTTAATTATACCTTATCTTAAAAATCTTAAATTATAATATTATAATCATTAAATCTTCATTATTTATTAGCTATAATTACCAAATCTTCATTATTCCTATTTTATGGCATCTAATATATAAAACCACATAGTTTCCAGCTTCATTATTAACATAACTTTCTAACCTAGTATAATAATAAATAAAGTAAAAAAATACTTTAAATACATAACCTGAAAAGAAAAATACTCGTATCCAACCTTAAAATAAAGTAATTAATGAGATTTATTCCGATTTTATTTGGACGCTTAGGATCCACGTCATCGATACATTTTCTTTTGGGAATCTTGTCACATTCTTTGCCTCCTAAATAGCATTTTAAAGTTAATATTTTTCATGAACTTAAAAATAAAATATTATATATGCTTTGTCATATATTTTCACCACAACAACACGTTGATACAAACCACAAACCACGCCACCCCTACGTCTATGTGATCCACACGTGTCGTAATCGAACGAATCTCATTTTTATTATTTTATTTATTCTTTAATATAATTGTTCTTCTATTTTATTCCCTATTCCTTGCCATATCTATTATTTTATTAATTTTTAATACATTGTTTTGACGATAGAGGTTCTATGTCATGTGCACGGGACACGTATATAAGTATATTTTAAATTTTAATCTGGGGATATATATTTGTGTAATAAAGAAGTTGCTTGGGCGTATTTTTGCCATTGTTTTAAACGTATCATTAAAATCAAATAATTGTTTATGCATCACACATGAATAGTTTAGACGTATCATTAAACAGTAGACGTGTTTTGTAGTTGGTTTCATGCATTGTTCTTTAAAAGGTATGCTTGAGTTGGGCAAATGAACTAGGAGTGTTTATGTTCTAGTTTCGATGGTACTTAAGTTAAGCTGCGAGCCAACCCGTTATTAACGGTTTTTGACCGCTGTAGACGAAACCAAAATGTTGAAGATTAAATTGAACCGAATCAAATCATTATGAACGGTTTGGTTTTGCATTAACCTCGAGAATTGCACCTTTTGAGTCGTTATAATAAAATAGGATATAAAAACGATAACATTCCACAGTAAAACTTAAAAGACCGACTTCTCGTATTATATTGGTAGTGTTGTGTATAGCATACCTTAAAGTAATTAATACAATGAAAGTTATATATGTATATCCAAGCCCTCCTTTATTGAAAAATATGTTCATTACAACATAACAACAATATGAGACCAAAATATAAAAGTATAGGAAGACTAGTATGATGTCTCTAGCGTTTTATTTTAATTATCTATTTTGACTGGTGCATGTTACTAATCGTATCATTCGTATGTTTTTATCTAAGTTTTGAATCAAGACCGATCACCTAAACTTATGTAAAAAAGATTAGACCCTTTAAACGAACCTTCAAAGAAAATGAGCAAACATATAACATATATTTCAAACATGTGAACGAATTTAATTAAATCGTATTAGTCCTAGCATGAATATGACAAAATTAGGAACATCTTTTATTTTGTAGGACCAATTTTATTTTGAAAAATACTCATCTCAATTATTGAGATGTTGACTTAGACATAAGTAGTGGTTGGGTTGTTTCGGGACGGGTCGGGTCGGGTCAGGTATTTGAGCTATGAGTTTCTATCATTGTCTCGTTTGAAAATGGATGTTACCTCTAGATGCCCCGATTGGTACAAGTCAACTTGATTGCAATGTTTGATAATAATTTTCCCATATATTTACGGTCTAAAAAAATTGTATTTTTTAAATAACATTTTAGTGACATGAAACTTATAATAAAAAACTAAAATGTTCTCCATCCACCGGCAATTTTGACTAGGCAAAAGTTAAAACAGAAGCTATTTAACTATTTCATGTTTATTGTAATATTTTGGTTAAATTACTTAAATACTTTATGGCCGAAAGTGACCCCGTCAAGGTCAAGGTCTACGGTTTTAGTCTTCGCTTTGCTTTTAACATTGAAAAATTGTGTTTAAATTAATACATTAAAATATTGTTAACTTATCTTTCACAAATCTTTTTAAATATGGTCAGTAATAGTAAATATTGAAAAAGAACATCATGTTGCCATCGGCTTTTAATGGTCTTACTGTAAGTATAGCTATATTATTTTCTTATATTATATTTAAAATCTAATAGTTTTTTATTTTATATTTATGAACTTTTCTTCTAGTTATACCGTATTATCGTAAATCTTTTTAAATACATTAAATATTGTTAAATTATCTTTCACAAATCTTTTTAACTATTGGCGGTAACAGTAAATATTGAAAAATAACATCATATTGCCATCGCCTTTTTAATGGTTTTACTGTAAGTATTATATTTAAGAATATGTAACTTTTTTGACGGCAGGGAGGAACACTTTTTTATTAAAACCAAAACTTTAACGCAAAAAGGTATATCCACATACACCGAGCAGGCAGAAACAAAATCATAGGTGGCTTAGATTATTCACGTTAACTTCTTCATCCCCATCTCATATTTACATTAAAAATATATTTTTTTATTATCTTTTTTAATTAAATAATATTTTTTATATTTTTATTATTAATTTTTCTCTCACCTTCACTCATAACCACTTTTAAAAATATTAAAAAATTTATGTGGGTTGTATCGTGTTTCTCCATATATATGAAATCACGGTACAATCCCCAAAGATTTTATTTATTCTTCACTCACAAACACTCACAATTATCCTTATATTATATGACACACACTCACATTAAAATAAGACACCTACTATAAATGCTCAACCATAATACTAAAAAAATACCATTTCTCTTAATTCTGAACCCTTAACTTTGATTGATTGCTCGTCTAAGAGAAAGTCAATTCTTTAATTAATAAGAGTAGATTATGAGTTATTGTTAAGAACGGATTTTTTATTGTTCCATGGAATTAGATACAATACAATATTAATTTAAATAAATATCATATGTTTCATTTAAAATTTTACATTCATATCCTCTGTGACTCTTTTTTGCCATATTTAAATTTAAAAATGCTCCTTTTATAATGTGTAATATGTTTATGTGATTTAATTTAATGTGAAAATTTTGTTTCTTAATTTTTGTAACTTTTCACTTAGACTATACATATGAGTATTTTGGGGGCTCCAAACATCATAATATGGATACAAGTGTGGCTCCAAACATTATTACAAATTAATTAAAAAGGCATAGCGCTCCAAACTCTTAACGGATACCAAACACAATTTTTCTTAAATTATTGTATTAATAGGAGCTTTAAATATTAATTAAAAGGTTACTTCTAGTATAAAGACCAAAACTCAAATTTCTCTCATTTTCTTTTCCTTAATGTATAAGTAAATTGTTGATGATAATAAATATGAAAGGAGATATGGAAACAGGTACCACCAACTCATTAAATACGAGCACAGTACACATCTACCTATGCTCGTACATAAACACGTCAGTACGTCACCAATTTCACCATTTCTTTGGTGTTTCTTTTTTTATTTGAATTCGCGATGTATTATTTGTAATAAACTAGCAAATAACTAGATGAGTACATAAAAAAAAAACACCACAAACATAGAACACTATACTCCGATGATGAAATTACACTAATTTTGCCAATCCAACTCATTTTAGTTAGACCTAGAGGTGTGCAAACCGGTTTTTGGGGCCAAACCAGTTCGGTTTCAAACCGGTCCGGTTTCAACCGGTTTGAACCCCAAACCGGTTCGGTTCCTAAACCGGTTTCAGGGCTAGGATATTCAAACCTATCGAACTGGTCCGGGCCAGTTTGAAAACCGGTTCGGACCCAAACCGGTTCGGGTTTTTATTTTTTTTTTTTAAATTTAAATTTTCCAAACGCCCTACAGTCCAGAGAAGAAACGCCCTAACAGATGCGTCCGAACAGTACTCATGCGCCAAAACAGTGCTCATGCGCCCAAACAGTGCTAATGCGTCCACAATGCTCATGCGCCTGAACACTTACCCAAATTTCAGAAGTTTTTCACACTTATTAAATTGTTCAAAACTTGTTCAATTGATCTAAAACATTATTTATTTTTATCAAATATTACACATTTATATAAATTATTTATAAATATTAAAACATAAAACATAAAATATTAAATAAAAATATAATTATGATTTATGATGCATGAAAAATTAAATATGATTATTTATTTTTATCAAAGATTACACATTTATATAAATTATTTATAAATATTAAAACATAAAACATTAAATAAAAATATAATTATGATTTATGATACATAAAAAATTAAATATGATTATTTATTTTTATCAAAGATTACATATTTATATAAATTATTTATAAATATTAAAACATAAAACGTAAAACATTATATAAAAATATAATTATGATTTATGATACATGAAAAATTAAATATGATTATTTATTTTTATCAAAGATTACATAAAATATAAATAAATATACTATTCAAAACATATAAACAATTCAAATGACGTAAATTTTATTCTTCGCCACCAGAACCCGAGATATTACAAAGGAACTCGTCATATGCCGCTTCATCATCGGTCATTCCAGGTGTCAATCCATCGTCTACTTTGTCTTCATATATTTCGGCTTCATATTCTAATTCTCCTTCAAGTGAGCATTTGTCTTGTATTCTTTCAGCTGCATCCAAATAATCCTTCAAGCAAATACACATTTCAACTGCTTCGGGAGTGAGTCGGGTTCTTCGTATTGATATAATCCTGTCACTAACAGAAAAAGCAGATTCCGAAGCTACCGTGAAAGCTTGGACGGTTAGTAAATCTCGGGCCATGGTGGATAGGATTGGAAATTGATCTTCCTTACCTTTCCACCAAGCGAACAAGTCAAAATTTTTAAAATCTCGTGGAGTCATGGTGGATAAAAAGTTTGTTCCACCATACCTCCCGATTTCACTACTCGGAGTGTTACCACGTTGACGTTTATTGCATTCATCTCTTAAAGTATTATACAAAGCAAACATTGGATCACTTGAACCTTCGTCATGTGCCGCATGCCGCATAGACTCATGTATGTTTGATATTTCATCATATTTTGCTAAATAAACATCAAACATTTGGTTTAAATGTGTGTTAAAATTATTTTTTGCACTTATAGCATAATATGGGTTTTCTTCTTTTAAATCCAAATTAAAAGTAATTTTATCAAGTAAAGTTTCAACCCTCGACGTATTTAAACAAGGGTTTAAGGCAGCGGCACATGTAATAGCCGGAGACATTTCTTTAAAATATTTTTTAATTTTTTCTTTCATTTGTGGTATCATATCCGAATAAGGTCTACCCCTACACGACAACTCATTTAATTTTGAAATCATTAAGTAAATTTGATGAAGTACTAATGAACTCGTTGGATAATAAACTCCAGAAAGACAAGAAGTTGCGGTTTTAAAAACATTAAGCATTTTGGTTATTTCTTCAATAATAGCCCAACCCGATGGATGGTAAGTCGAAGCCTTTCCACGACTCACCAAAGCATTATGAAAGGCTATTAAACTTTCTTTTTGGTCAATAGCCTTTTCAAACATGTTACAAGTCGAATTCCATCTTGTAGGTATGTCCCAATTCGGACCTAAACATTTGAAATTTGCGTCTTTACAAAACTTGCGATACCTACTATATCTTTGGTTACTGCTAAAAATATCACGTAACATTCTTTTAAAACTATATTTTACTGTTTCAATAGTTTTTAAACCGTCTTGAACGGCTAAGTTTATGATGTGCGCAACACATCGACTATGAAAAAACACACCGTCACAAATTGGTTTATATTTTAATTTTAGATGTTCTATCGCAAGCGTAGTATTTGACGCGTTATCAAAAGATATAGAAAATAATTTGTTTTCTAATTTATACGTTTTAATAACTTTATCAATAAGATAAAAAATGTTTTGCCCGGTGTGAGGATAATCAAACAATTCAAACGCAATCGTACGTTTCATCATTTGCCACGAACCGGGTTCAACCCAATGGGCGGTGACACAAATGTACGAGTCCGGTGAACCGTGCGGAGTCGACCAAACGTCATTAGTTAAGTTAACACCGGTTTGTAAATTTTCAAAATAAGATATTAATTCATTTTTAATTTTTTTCCATATTTTTAAGCAATCTCTTCTAAGTGTAGCACGACTTACATGTGTGTATCGCGGTTGGAGAGTTCGTTGAATTAGTCGGGTCAAATGTTCATTGTCGAAATGTTTGAATGGCAAACTTTCTTGAATTACAAAATGCGTCATTTGCTCACGAACAGCATCAACGTCATAAGCCCAAACATTCCCTTCGCTTGTCATCAAAGCTTGACCTTGAGATGGTTCACCTTTTAAAGCCTTACAATATTTATTCGCAATGTGGTTTTTCAAAGTTGTATTTGCATATTTTTTGAAAAACTAATGACAATACTTGCAACGAGCTTTGTTTAGACCGCTAGCCATTTGACATAAATCGTAATTGCACCATATTTCGGGGGTCTTATTCGTAGGAAGGATTGCTACCGCCACGTTGCTTGAAGACACATCACAACCAACGGATGATTGAGCACTTGATAAAGCCATTTTGAAATGAACGAGAGTATTGAAAGTATTTTTTGTATTGAACGAAAGTATTGAGCGTATTTGAGAATAGAGAGCGTTTTTTGAGAGTAGAGAGTGTTTTAACTTGTTGTGGTTCAACCAAAACATTCAATACATATTTATACTACCTTAATGGGGGTATAATGGTAAAAAACACAAAAAAGGTCATAAACGACTATATAACAGCTATCTAGCCGTTTTATAACGGCTACTTTTTAAAAACCGGTTTGTGAACCAGTTTTGATGAACCGGTTTGAAAACCGGACCGGTTTGAAACCGGTTTCAACACATGAAACCTCAAACCTATTAAGGAACCGGCGGTTCAGACCGGGTCGGTTTGGGCCAGAAACCGGTTCTGTTTTTTTGCCCAAACCGGTTCCCGAACCGGTTTTTTTGCCCACCTCTAGTTGGACCTATGCTTGATCCAAAGGAACGCTATAGCCTTGATATCATCTATAAGCTTTGTTGGACTGACCGTTTTGTTTGAGAAAACCGCCTCATTTCTTGATATACAAATGCACCAACACTGTCGCTAAAATTAAACCTTGAATCACCTTCTTTTTCTTATCATTCACCCCAAAAATTGATGCAGCATTAAAAGATCATCAATGGAGAAAGCATAAATTGAAGGAAGCCGACACCAATGACTTAGGCATCTATATGAGATGGTTGTTAGTGGTTATAAGTGAAAAAGTGAGAAAATTTATGGGGATTTTACCGTGATTCTCCATATTTGGGGAAACACGGTACAACCGGCATAATTTTTTTAATATTTTTAAAAATGGTTGTGAGTGTAGGAGATAGAAAAGGTAATGATAAAAATATAAAAACGTATTATTTAATTAAAAAAATAGTAAAAAATAGTGTTTTTACTATAAATATGGGGATGGTGAAGGTAGTGGTGAATACTCTAACAATACAGATAAAGAAACTATTATTTTTTTCTTTTTTCAACAAAATCTTTTCATGCATTATTTATTATAACTTTAAACGTTTTGTTTATTATTTATCATATAATATTAATATTTATGTCTGATATTTTTACTTAAAGTTTACAATTTCAACATTTTTCTACATTCATAATTATCGTTAAGCAAAATGTGTATAAAGTAAATTTCGTTTTTCTACTTTTAATTACACATCCATAACAACATGATTATTTAATGTATTTTATTGATGAAGTTGAGTTAAATGTATGGGTAACTTTGTTTATAAGTTTATTTTTACATTTTTTATTTAGTATATGATTTATAAGAATATTTGATTTCCATCAACTTTATCAGAAGAAAAAGATTCCACTAACATTACACACAATCGTCAATCTTCTGTATAATATATTAAATGAATAACAATGGAATTTCGCAACAAAAACGTGACACTTTTTTGAAAATTCTTTCAGGAAGTACAGAAATATAAATCTATAAATTTGTGAACACTATATGTGGAGAAAAATAAACAAAAAGCCCTAGTGGTGTTACTAGATAGCACGTTTGGTTCTCAAATTTTAAAAGTTAGTTCAAAATTTTGTGTATACATTGCATGTTTGGTCCTTTTATGTTAACATCCTGTTAGTTTTTATGTATTTTAAAACAAATTAACGAGATATAATTTCAGAGATCAAACGTACGAATCACATATAAAAGTTTGAACTAACTTTATAATTTTTAAAATATCTGAGTATTAAATGTGTAATCAGATCAAACCACATAATTACCTATGCAATTTTCTCGTATATATATTTATAACATTTTCTCATCCGTTCTATTATATTAGTGGTTAAAGGCATTGTTTTACAATAGTATTATGTTTTTTCTTCTAATTTCGACGCTACTAGTGTCAATCTTGTTGATATTTTTCCAACCTAACCACACGCAACTAAGTAATCTGAACCGTATCCATTGATTAACATATACTTGATATGTATTATTGTCTTATTACCCCGTCAAGTGTATGATAAAATTGGTTAACTGGCTCGTCTTAGGCACTCGCGACTAACTATATAATCAATTTAGCAAATTCAATTTTTTCGTTTTGCTCCAAATAACCTAAATTAGTGTATAAATTTATTGTTGCATGAAAAGCATTTTCAACTACAAGTGCTATGAATCTATTTCCTGTTAAATAGATGATACAAGCTCATGAGAACAAAAACTAATTCAATAGTAAACTATCACTTTATTGAACTACTTATATATTGATTTCAAAATCAAATAACTTTATATATAAAATATCTTAATTTAATACCTTTTTACAAATGAAACTGCCCGCGGGCAACGGTCACATCCTCCCATTTGGGGAACAATTCTCCATCATAGTACACCTTTAAGTTTGTAGAAAAATATCCTCCACCACCACCGCTCCTATACTTTTGTCATGACTTAGGCATAAAGTAAGGGAAAATCAGGACATATTTTTTAATTTAAAAATGACTAGTTGACGTACAAAGAATTATAAAAGCATAAGAAAAGTAGTTAAACGAAAACTTAAAAGAAAGAAAACAAAAACAAAATTTGAAACAAAAGAGACAGGAAAAAAGTTGTTATATATTTGAAATCTCATCATCACTTACCACTCGCTTCCGCTTACTCTTCTTGGTAACATCATTTATGCTGAACTCACCAGCTCTACCTTTCATTTTAGCGCCAATAACATAAAGAAGAAAACCTACACAAGAACAATAGTATGAAATTGACTTAATACGAGTTTTGATCTTTAAGTATTTGTCATAAGAACGTAAGCAAATAACAGATTGTTCGGCTGTTAGATCGTCCAATTTGTTTCTAGAAGGGTTGGTTCGCATTGTGATAAGCCAAGTTAGTCAAATCTATGAAAACTATCTACAACATTTTTGAAAGACATATATAATATATCAAGAATATTGTTAGATATGGCCTTTTTCCAAAATCTAAATCACTAAAACGACAAAATGCATGTTGATTTTGATAACTTACGATATCTTTTCAAGAAACATTACTTGGATTAATCTATGCATTGAACTTATCTAGACATAATGATCACTTCTTCTTCTTTACTCCGGTTAGCTAATATACACCTTGAAACTACACTTCACTTTATAGTAAACACTCTATGTGTCATGTTTTAAGATTCATATTATTAAAGGATCACACAAGATGTTTGCTATAGTACAGGGTAGAAAGTGAAAAGAATGAGAAAGATGAAGGGAACGGTGAATGAAGTTTGATGAAACAGAGGGGAGACGCATCTACTTGGTGGGGTCATCATGACATAACGTTTTGATTTGTCAATACATGGGGCCCATGAGACGTGAGGTGTGTTGTGATCGTTTAAAGGAAAACGACAAAATAATAAGACGTAAAGCATGGATGGAAGACTTTACTAGTTTAGTGAAGGACGCGTTTCTATAAACGGATTCGTCTTAACGTCACGGACACATTTATTAGATATTATTTTTGTATCTACCATCTTGTAAATGATTACGAGCAGTGTTTTCAAGTTCGGATCGGACCGGATGGTCTGACCGACTAGTTTTGTAGTCATCAGACTGACTAGTTTGAATCGGTTTGGTGGGTGGACCTGAAACTAGGAACCGGTTCGGACTAGATTTTGGGTTTTTTTTTTTTTTTAAATTTTATCAGGTTTAACAGGTGGGTTGAATGATTAATTGAAGTGTTAGACATAAGATTATTGTTGAGATTTATATATAACAATAAAATACACATATAAAATACTTATATTAAATTATATATATAATTATAATATAATATCATATATATAATTATGACCTCATGCGGTTCTTAACTCCAGTCCGATCGGTCTGAATGGTCCGACTAGTCGAACAGTAAGGTGACTGATTCAACGTTTTCCAGTTCTAAAAACATCGATTAAGAACATAACCGGGATGTCTGTGTATGCTTTTGAACCGATGTGGAAGACGGGTGGAAGGACGTGGGATGTGGTGAGGAGGTGATGAAGAATTTTTATCCACATGCTCAAGAAGAAAGAGAATGTGAGACTCGGAGGAAGGATGAAATGTGAAGAAAAAGATGTCACACGTAAAATTTATAACGTGAAAAAGAGAGAGGTTGTTCACTTGTCATCAGGTGTGACGCCAATGGTTTAATGGAGTCTTACTCGCATCCTAAAAAAATTCAAGTGGGTTGAATGAAAGTGTGAATTTATATAAATAATAATACTTGTATTGTTATTATTTCGTTTTAAATGATGTCACCTTTATTAATTTTTATGATACAAGGGCTATAATAGTCTTTTAGTAAAAATATAATAGAAAAATAAGGTTTTTTAGTCTTATTGACCAAATATGTTACGACTTAGTGAACATGTAGGCTTTGAAAAATTGAGACCAAAATCATAATCTGGCTTTACCGTAGCAGCATCCATTTATTTTTAATATATACATTAACTTTATTAAGTTGTCCTTTAAAAATGATTTGGGTACATGATACTCGTCATGCTGTCACAAACACTTGCATATAAAACGAACACGGACAGACTTATGCAATTTTGCGCCCATGGCTTCCTTCGTCATGCTACACCACGGTGCCATCTATAGCCACCTCTTACAACTAAAATGTAACCAATCTATATAGTTATAGATGTTATATTATAATTTTTATCACAAACAATAATATTAGGGCCGTCCAAATAGCTCGCGGCTCGTAACTCGTTCGGAAAAAGCTCGAAAAAAGCTCGCTCGAAATGGTTTGGTTTTAAACTGAACAGAACCGAGCTGACTCGGTATGAAAACGAGCTGAACTCGACTCGATTCGCAACGAGCCGAGCCGGCTCGGTTTAGCTCGCTTGTTAGCTCGGCTCTGTATGGCTCGGATTGTTTTACTTGTAATATATATGTTTTTTTTATGTATATAACATATATCATTGCATTTACTTATTTGTTAAAAATATAATATATTTTTTAATTAATCTTTTTATCAAAATATTAAATTATAATGTTTGTTTTGGAATGTTTCATGTGATGCTTATATATTTTTATATATTAGAATAAATTATTCAAACATACTTTTAATTTATTTACTAAAAATATACTACTGGTTGTATGTGTGTTACGGGTTTTATTCGTTCAATTTAGATAATGTTGAAGTTATTTGTATTTTGTTAAAGTTGAACTTAGTTTCTTTAGAATAATTCATATTTTGTGAAACTTGTTATAAACCGGTAATGAGTTATGTAGTATTTTAAAATTATTTTGCATTTGATTTTTTTTAATTGTGTTTGTGAAATTAAAACCGAGCCAAAACGAACCGAACCGAGCCGAGCTCGAGCCCAGATTTCTAACTCGGTTTTAAAACCGAATCGAGCCGAGTTCGAGCTTGTCCTGACTCGGCTCGGTTCGGCTCGTAAACAACCCTAAATAATATACAAATTCACTTACACTTAAGCTTCTTTCATTTCTGTTACTTTTTACAAACGTTGTACCGTTTTTTAGGCTTAGTTATTTCACAAAAGTTTTTTTTCTCCATGATCTAAACGTTTTGCGTCTCTTTTTCAAATATATGAAGGAAAGTGGGAAATGTTAGATACTTTTCAAAATATCTAAAAAAGTTTATTTGCTTTAGTTTCGTTACCCAACTTCTTTGTTTGACATAAACTCAATAGGCATCCTAGCTTCACTCAATTATTACTTTGCCGAAATTCTCTAAATTCATTTACATTCATTATAACTTTAATTTACAATTTTGACTGAAAACTTTTATTGATAATTATTTTTGTCGATATTAAGTAAATATCATCTTCTATTTTTATCGTTGACCCTTTCAAATGATAGAGGAGAAATGATATTGAGGAAATTATGAAATACATATTACATTTGCGTGATTTATTAATATCATTTGTATATATTTGTTTACATAAACATAATTATGTTTTTAAGCCGGTAATCAAATGATTAAATGGTTCACATGAGTTATTCATGTTATTAAATTTATATAGTTGTTATTATTAATCACTTGTACATCTATATATGTTTATCTGGTTGTTTATAAAGCGTTTATATATCATTGAAACATATCAAAAGGTCTGTATTGAAGTAAATTGGTTGGTTTTATTTATGTGAGTTTGTTGATTGTTCAGGAAATACAATTTATGACCTAGTTCACAGTTGGGAACATGGAATTAAAATGGAAACCGATTCAAACAATAAAATCAATCCAATTGGTTATGTACCCGCTACTTCATAACAATAAAATCAATCCAATTGGAAACCGATTCTATATCTATATGTGTGATTACGATTAGACTTTAATACTTAACCATTGAAAGTAACATCATTCTAACACATTACTATCATTAGATTACAAATACTTTGCTAAAAATGTCATTGAGTGGAGCTAAATATCTCATATGAGATCATGAGTTTGATGAGTGAGAAATAGCTTCTCAGTTCTCACACAAAATGTCAATGTATAAAATAAAGCTGTATACATAAGACACGAAATAATTTGGCCTTTCTTCATACTTTACGTAAAGTAAGAGCTAGATAAAACACCAAATACATACTTTTATTACTAGTGTTTAAAAACAAATACCAATAATTACACGTCCTTAGAAATTTAAAAACATATCTATACAACTATATAATAGAGAACCTATGCGTAAATTTGTAATTTTACATCAATTTTAATATGACATATGAATAATTGCAAGCTTTAATGTGGTAATTTCATAATATTATTCTCATTATACCCTTTTTAAGCTTTAAATACTTATACTTCACTATTTTTTAATTAGATTTAAAGTAAGACTATTACATTTAAAGTTATCTTAATCTATCTATATCTATACTACTATATAATACAGATTTTTGAACAATATTATAATTTTGATCCATTTTTAAGATAGTTAAGAATAATTTTATTTCATTTGGTACCAGTGATCATACATAAACAACTTGTTATTAACAAATTTACCCCTCCCTATAATAATATAGATATGTTTGATATCACATATTGATCAAGTAAAAAAAATAAAATAAGAGCTACTACAATAAATGATAGTTAGCTAAAAACACAATTCTAAAAATATTTATACACCCATCATACCACTCGAGTTTCACCCATATCAATAAACTGTCGGTGATTTAATTAGCCGTTAAATAAACAATTTTAAAATTGATACCAATAATTACACGTGTTTAGAAAATTAATCAAAAACTTGAATTAGAATAGTGGTCTTCCTTAGGCCAATAGATTCTCATTCCCGTGGTTTACTTTATAGTTACTTAACCACCCACCCTCACTCCTCTTTATAACCCCACCGCCTCTCGTCCCCTTTCCTCCACCACCGTCTCCGGCGACATCATGGAGTCTACAACCACCAGAAGACCTTACTTCCTCGAAGAAAACAACGGGCTCGCTTCAATTTCCGATATTCAAAATGGGTTTTCATCGTCGATATCAAGACCCCTGTACTCGCCGAGAAAAGCGTCTCTTAAAAACCTTTCGTCGTTTTCGTCTCCGAGATCTGGGAGGTTTTCTCATGGGAGATTTGAAGAACAACCGCCTCATTTCTTGGATGCTTGTTTTCTCTGCAAAAAACCACTGGGGCATAACAGAGACATCTTTATGTACAGGTAATTTGATTTGAAATTGAACAATTTTTATGTTATATGTCGCTAATTAGATGGATTTGAGTTGCATATCAGATGGGTTTTAACTGTTTACCACTGGTTTTTACGGGTTGTTGTTGAATTTGTTGAAGAAAGAAACAAATCTGTGTTCTCTTTTTAGGGTTTTTGATCAAACAGTTATTGAATTTGGGTTCAATTTGTTTGAGTTTTTGCCTTCAATTTTACATCAATTTAAGTTATTTTCCCAAAAATTTGAAGATTTTGAACCATATCTAAGATGAAACAATTCCTCTGTTTCTCCGTAATTTGGGGCTTTGAATCTTTGATGAACTTGAAGAAATAGAAAATAACCTTCAAAGATTCTTATAATTTCTACTAATTTTAGTCATCAATCAGTGAGATTTTCATCAAAAACGACGAAATTTGAATCAAATTTTAGATGGGTATGTTCTTATTTCGTTACTGATACGTGCTCTTGATGAATTTGAGATAAAACCGTTTAAAGATTATTAAAATTGTTACTAATTTACTCACCAATCAGTGAGATTTTGACCAAAACTATGCAATTTGGATCAAATTTTCGATGGGTATGCTTTGATTTCATTACTGATACGTGTTCTTGATGAATTTGCAGAGGAGACACACCGTTCTGCAGTGAAGACTGTAGATCAGAGCAGATTTACATCGATGAAACCAAAGAAAAAAGCAAGAATCTTTCTGCTTCAATGAGAGCTTTGAGGAAGAAAGAACAGAATGAATCTTCTTCCCCTAACGAAACTTCCAAAAATTACCCTTTTCGTTCTGGTGCTGTTGTAGCTGCTTAACCAGTAATTCATCCTAAACCGAGGGGTAAAAAGGGAAATTTTGTTCATTACAGAAGCATGAGACTTGAGGAAGAACTACTTTTTTTTGTTTTTCTGTTTACTTCCTGGGTTTTTACTTTTTACCGTGGTAAGAAATCGAACGAAGGTTAAATGTGGTGGGGAAGTATAGTACAAGTGCTTAATGCATGAGGATACTGTACTAGCTAATCTTGTAGTACATATTAATGCATAATAGTAACATGTCCTTTATGCAACCCATTTTTGTGGTTTTTTTTGGCGTTTTCTGTCGTACAATACCAGTTTCTCTTTGATATTATCATGTTATTATTGGTTAAAATGTTATTTTCTGTGTTTATATTTGATAAAACAATGTTGATCTTTATTAATTTTTTAATATTTTTTAAAAATATTTGTAAATAAAAAAAAATTAATGATAAAGGTATTTAAAAATATTATTTAATTGAAAAAAAAAAAGAAAAAGTAATAAGTTTAATGTAATTATAGAGATGGAGACGAAGAGTATGATGTTAATTATAATAAAGAGTTAATTACACAAATTGTTCCTGTGGTTTATAGAAAATAACAAGTTTGGGTACTAAAGGTTTTTTGTAACAAGTTGGGGTATTGTGTTTTTAAATTGTAACGAGTTAAGGTATTAACACTAACGGACGTTAACTTTTCCGTTAAACCTAAGGGTATTTTCGTCTTTTCACTTGAGAAGGCTTACTAATGTAACTTAAGGAACTGTTTGTGTCATTCAATATATATAAGGGAGTGTTTTTATAATTAACTATATATACACACAACACATACTATATATATACACACACAGTGTATATATATTCAATATTTCACCACCACCGCCAGCCCTCATCGTTGGGCCCCATCGCCGGCCACCACCACCAACCCCCACCGTCCCCACCATCGGGCCCCATCGTGTCACATCATCCTCACCACCGCCATCTTCTCTTTAAATCAAACAACAACACCGTCAATGTCATTTTCATCATCGCATCATCGGCACCATCTCACCATCATCAGCATCTCATCATCACGACCATGGCACCATCCACCGCCGTTTCATTTTCAGTTAACCACCACTGCTGCCAAGAATTTTCAATTAGGTAATGTTTAATTTGGGTTTTAGAGTTTTAAACAAGTCACAGGAGGTGGGGGAACCACCAATGTGTTTGAATCTGGTTGTGGTGGTATGGTCTGAGAAGGAAGGGTGCAACCAGTTGATGGTGGACGGCGACGGTGGTTTAGTGGTGGTGGTGATGGTGATTTGAATGCGAGTGGGAGGGAGACGAAATTGGGTGGGTTGGGGGTTTTTGAGTGGTTCCCAAAAGCCGCATTCAATCGAGATTCAAATCACTCATCACCTATACGCAATCGTTAAAAAACGCAGTCAGAACACATAATCTCAAATTCACTTACTTGGATCAACGATAGCAGTGGTTGAACGCGACGAACTCGACGACAAATAAGAACTCAACGACGAAGATCTCGACAGAATCTTACTATTATACTGCCGATTAACTGCCGCGTAAAGTTCGAGCGCCGGAAAAGCCTGCGAAAGCTTCGGATCCAAATCTCTAGAGAAATCAACACCGAAACCGAAACCTAAATCTAAGCACGCTTTCAGCTCCTTTACATCATTATCAGTCACTTCAACTTCCTTAACACCGTTAATGCTCTTGCTCCGGCGGTGGTGGTAGCGGCGTTGATGGTTGTTCTTCAGCTTCTGCCACTCGATGTCGCGATGGATGTTCGATAACCACGAGGGTTGGGTGGTGGTGACAGTGGGTAGATGGTGGTGGCAGTGGGTATATGGTGGTGATGGTGGCTGACGGGGAAGGGGTTTGGGATTCTAAAAGTTATATGTAATTACACTAATGGTCCCTGAATAAAAGAAATATATAGAATTACAAAAATAGTCCCTCAAAGGGTGTTTTAGTCATTGCACTTAAATTTAACAGAAAAACTAACGTCTGTTAGTCTTAGTACCGTAACTCATTACAAAATTTAAAACACAATACCCCAACCTGTTACAAAAAAGTCTTAGTACACAAACCTGGTATTTTAGATAAACCACATGGATCATTTATGTAATTAACTCTATAATAAATGATAATAATTGATAAATGTATTAAAAGTATTAGAGTTAATTACACGATTGGTCCCTGTGGTATGTTTATATTGCAAAATTGGTCCTAACTTTTGAGAAATTACATGATTGGTCCTATTTGTTTACCAAATCGTAACACGATTGGTCCCTGACACTAATTTCTGTTAATTTTTTCAGTTAAGTGTAGATGAAAAGTCTAAAATATCCCTAACATAAAAAAATAAAAAAATATATATTAATAAATATGTGGACCCCACTTTATTCAGTAATAAAAAATTTAATATGTATAATATACATACATACATACGTTTACATCCATCGCCACTTCCATGTTCATCTCCACAGCTGCACCTCCACCCGGAAATGATTGGGGATGTAGCGACAACGATCAGGCGGTGTTAGCGCAAAAAGGACGTGTGGCTGAGGTGTGGTGATGATTCGCTGGTGGTGGTCTGACTTTGGTGGTGGTGATGACACGGCGATGGTAATCGACTTGCGCTGGTGGTGATGACACGGTGGTGGTGGTGCTGGTGATGACACGGTGGTGGTGGTGCTGGTGGTCGGATTGTGGTGGTGGTGATTAAATGGTGATGGTCGTCGGACGATGGTGGTGGGGAAGATATGGTGGTAGTGGTTGGACGGTGGTGGTGGTGGTGGCCGTGGTCGGACAGTGGTGGTGGTGATTACACGGTGCCAAGGTGGTGGTGGTTGGACGTTAGTGGTGGAGAAGACACAGTGGTGGTGGTGGTCGGACTGTGGTAGTGGTGATTACACGATGCCACGGTGGTGGTGGTGGTCGTACGATGGTGGTGGAGAAGACACATTAGTGGTGGTCAGATTCTGGTGGTGGTGGTGGTGGTCGCACTATGGTGGTGATGATCACATAGTGCCACGATGGTGGTGGTTGGACGGTGGTGGTGGAGATTAAAAATATGAGCATACCACAGGGACCAATCGTGTAATTAACTCAAAGTATTATTTAATTGAAAATAAAAGATAGAAAGTTGATTTAATTTTTATATAATACTAAAAGAGTAGTGTCGATGGACACTTGGTATATTTCTAGCCCCCTAAATTTGTTTTTTCCACCTTTCTCTTCTCGTAAGTAATTACCTAAATTAAAAAATATTAAATAGTTTTAATTTTTTTTAAGATTTAAAATAATTTAATAAATTAAGAAAGATGTTTTTATTAATCTTATTTCTACAAAACAAATTTTTATAAAATAAGATTATTTTCTAAAACATCAAACTTTTTTAAAATTTGAAATATTTTTAAATTAGTGTTTTTAAAAAGTAATTTTATTATAAACTAAAATTAATTAAAATTAGGAGTTATAATAAGAAATTTATAAAAACAACAATTTTAATACGGTTTGTTTTGAAAAAATGTTTACTTTATTTTTGAAAAAAAGTTTAAAAACAAAAGTTTAAAAAATCGATATTATTATTTTATTACTTATATTTATTACTCATATGTAATTTTAATCATATCTTATTTTAGTATATTATTTTATACTTCATAACTTTTCATTATATTTAATATTTTATTTTTTCAACCCGTATAATACGCAGGTTTACTAAAGTTAGTATTAAATAAATATCAATCAATAACTAATAAGAGATATTATGAACATTCATAGCCATATCCATTTTGATTCAATAATGTATCCCTATATTCGATTACAGGGTCAAAACAATCTGAAATTGATCTCATTATTACACATAATTTTTCGGTGTATATAAATCAACTCTCAATTTATTCATACTAATATACTCACACCCACCCAATATCTAGCTCACGATTTGATCTGTCAACGACATGTTCAAAATTATCTCATAATCGATCACTTTTTCAAAAGTATTGATTTTCAAACTTTTTACAATTATGTATCACTTTTATGATCAATATATGTTGTATTCTCCTTTCGACCTTCAATGTATAGGGTTTTCATTCCCAATTGCATTGATTTTGGTTAATTTATGTAAATTTCGTTGCTTTTTGTCGGTATTTGGGATTCTTGACAACTAGAAGAAATTTGAGTATTTTTATTAAATTCTTAGAAATTTGAGTTGTGATTCTTTCTCTGATAAGCCTTTTTAGTAATGAAAATTTGAAAATTAAGTTCATTTATGATTGTGAATGATAGTAGACAATATATTGTAAACGCATCATTACGTTCTTCGGATATTTGACAAAAGTGCAAGGTACATATCCTCACAAAAAACATGAGATTAACTGTTGGTGCCGACTGATGCAATATCGAATAAACAAACAACTTTGTAAATTGGCTATTAAAATTAGGTGAAGGTGAACTCGGCGGCTCGAATGATGGGGAGGGTACGATAGATATACCACACAATCTTCTTATTAATAATTCGATCGATCCTATCTTGGATTTAATCAAGTTTATGTATCCTTCTATCATTAGTAATTCTGAAAACCCAAGTTTCTTTCACGAGAGGGCAATTCTTGCTCCAAAAAACGAAGTTCTTCAGGAAATCAATGATCGTTTTCGTTGTTTCTAAGAGACGAAAAAGAGTATTAGTTCCAGTTCTATAAGCCAAGAAGAGTATATTCACGATACATTCAACGAGAATTTACGCTCTCTGGATTTTCAAAACGGAATAATGGTTTCTTGATTACCAAACCACTCTTTAGTATTAAAGGTTGGTGTTAGGACTAGATCAAATGTATAGGTTTAGTTAACTTATCAACTCTTGTAATTAATCATTGTAATTCTCTTTTTGATAATATATTGTAATGCATGAATTATATGGTAACCCATATTATTGTGTGTGTTAGTTTATGTTATAACAGGAAACATCAGACTTGGTCAATTTGAAAAAATTGACTAAGTGTTAGAACAACCTACGGATGAATAAGTGTTCTTCCGTAGATGTTATCCGGAGCATAACTGAAGTTTGTGATTCCGTAGATCCCCTACGGAAGAACAACAACTGCTGAACAAAACCAAAGATCAAGTGGAGCTGCTGAAGGAGAGCTTGCTGCTGAAGAACAAGAACTCCTGCGGAAGCATAACCACTAAAGAACAAATGCTGAAGACAAAGTGTTGCTGCGGAAGACTAATTGCTGCGGAAGAAGAACTTCCTACGGAAGACCAATTCCTACGGAAGATTAAGAAACGTATTGTTTCAAATCATCAAGTACGTAACAAAAAAAAGTCAACAAGTCAACATGTCAGAGCAATATCATCAAATCAATGACGGCGAAGGATAATTAAGTCAACAGAATATTCCACGTCACATCAACAACATTCTTTATGTAATTTACAATTTTCTATGTAAATTGTGAACTCCTATGCCGATAAACAAGGCAAGGATTCGCACATATAAAAACAAAATATCAAAACAGAATAGCGATATATTAGCTAGAAAATAGGAACAGAATAGGAAGATATCTATACACAATTAGGTGTATATATTGATCGATGAACATTGATCAAGGAGAACAAAATTAACAACATAACAATATCAAGCATCAAGAACATATAGCATTATAATCAATTGTAATCGATTGATTGTGAATGAAGAGCAACTGAAAACAATCTTTGTATTGCATTATTACGTTTAGTTTTTCTAGTTGTTCTATTTTGTTCATCGATTTCAACTTTTGATAAAAAAACCCATTAAACAACAGGTATTGATAATTCCGCGATCAATACTTGTTAAAATCAAATTGATAATTCCTGCAACGATCCTTAGATTATCAGGTGGTATCAGAGCCAGGTGCTCATTGATCTAGATCAATTGATCTATCAGTTTGATTTGTTTAATTGCTGTTTATTTAATCAAGTTAATTAACATGAGCAATTCTGTGGTTGGCGCTTATCAACCTCCGAAGTTGGAAAATAAATCTGATTTTAAAACTTGGAAAATCAGATTTAGTAATCATGTTAATTATACAGATTCTGATTTATGGGTGTCGATTACTGAAGATCCTTATATTCCACCTGCTTTAGGACCGGATTATAAAGACAACAATCAACCCGTAAGTTTAAAAAATCTGTCACATGATGATGCGAAGAGAGTCAAGATTGACATCAAAGCATATAGTATGCTTACTATGGCCTTGCCTGAAGATCTCTTGATCAGGTGTGAATCATATAAAACAACAAACTCGTTATGGAAAATCCTGCACACTTTGTGTGAAGGAAGTGACGAGATAAGGAGCATAAAAAAGGATACACTTCGCTCATAGTATGAGACTTTTCATCATATTGTGGGTGAGTCTGTTCCTCAACAACTCCACAGGTTTATGCAACTTGTTATAGAGATGAATATCTTTAAACTAAAGTACAGCAACGAGGAGTTAAACAAGAAGATGCTTCATTCATTACCAGAAAGCTGGACCCACACTGTGTCCATGTTCAAGAATACTATTGATCTGAAGGCAATTGGGTTGGACACTCTGGTTGCAAAGGTAGAAGCTTTGGAGTTAGACGAGAAAACCAGAAACAAGAGTGTTAAAGCACCTATAGCATCGTACCAATTCAAAGAAACTAAGGGTGTTGGAAGTGCCTTCATCTCTAATGATTATGAAGATAACTCTCGTGTTGAAAGTGATACTGAAGAGGAAACTAGCTTCTATGCTGCCAAGCCGTCCAAGTTGAACTCTCAAAACAATAAAAACAGAAAAGCAAAAGGAAAGTCAGATGACTCCAAATCCAATAAAGCCAGCAATCAAATAGAACTAATTACTGTGGTTCTGGAATCAGAAGAACAGAAGGCAGCCTTTGCAGCTTTCAGTTCAAGCTTTCAAGCCTACTTGGAAAGTACCTTGACTCCTGCCAACTTCTGTCAGCAAGTCCTTGAAGAACTTCATCCAGATAAAGTAGAAGAGATGGATCTACAATGGCAAATGGCCATGATTGCTTATAGAGCCAAAATGTAAATGAAGGGAAACAAGGGATTGTCAATGGGAGGCAAAACAACAAAAATTGGTGTTGACAAATCCAAGGTGAGGTGTTACAAATGTAATCTGTATGGTCACTTCTCCAGGGAATGCAACAACAATCACCAATCAACAACAGAAAATCAACCACTGGTGGATGCCAATTCATAGGACCAAGACTAGTTTTTTGGCAGTGCAAAAAGCAAACAAATATTTCAGTATCCATAGCTGAGGCTGAGTACATAGCTGCTTCAGCTGGTTGCTCTCAAGTCTTATGGTTGCAAAACAAATTACTTGATTATGGTTACAATTTTCTTCAAACACCAATACATATTAATAACTCAGCTGCTATATTCATAACTGTTAATCCAGTACAACATAGTAAAACAAAACATATTGAAATCAGATATCATTTTCTGAGAGATTGCTCAGAAAAAGGTTTAATCAAGTTGATTAAGGTGATACAACAAATCAGCTTGCTGATTTATTCACTAAAGCCTTTGATTCAGTTAGATTTAATTTCTTAATTGAGTCATTAGGCATGATCAATTTAGATTAAGTCTTATTCAACATAATGAAAAGCATGTTCTGTCCACTATAGTTTTAATATGAACATCTACGGAAGAACAAACTTGTTCATCCGCAAATTGTTATTGATATGAAAAAGCCAAAAATATTCTTAAAACATATAAAAATACAAAACTATTGTCTTATTTACATATTTTATTGAATAAGCAGTTCATATAATGGGAAATAATAGTACACTATACCTTTGCTTACTTTTCTCATTTATCAAAAAATTCATATAGACTGATCAGATGTGATTTGATATGTGAGTAGGTTCAGCTTAAATTGAAAATAAACAAGTCATGCATAACATAATGTCAAGGTGACAAACTGTGGCTAATTCCATTTTGAGAAGCAAGGAAGTAAGTGTTATCCTGCTGTGATCAACTTACTCACCTAAGCACACTATGTTGTAACACTTTATAACCTCTATCTTTACGCATCATGAACTCTCTGTTTTATGTAAGCAAAAACCTGAGTTCCTGGGCATCTCTGTTTTACGTAAGTAAAGACCTGGTGTTCTGATGCTTAGTAACAAAAGATTCCAAAAGGAACAACTCTAAAAGAATCCATGGTGATCAATTGTATATTAATTCAGAGCTCACAAATCATATCAGCATTAATAAGATTTCAAAGAAATCTTAAGATAGAGCTTATAACTTACGGAACATAATTTTAAGTGTGAAAAAGTGATAAATTGACTCATCTACGGAGGACAAACTTCAATGTGAATTGAATGTGGAGTCCATACTTGTCCATCTTTAAACAATTTTAAAACATGATAAATAGCATGACAAGTTGAATATACACTCTTGCTTGAATTTATGAGGATCAATATACTTGCAATCAACACTAGATCTGTCTTCTATCATCAACCAAAACTGTCATTGGGAAGTTTCTTAGTGTTATAGTATGATCCCATTATATGATGTCAATGCTTGTAAATAATTTCTGGTTTTGTTCTCTTCTTTGCTAATTAATTGGACAAATAATGTTTTTCATGCTATTCTTTATAAATTTTTGATAAATGTATAGTTTTATGATTAATCACAAATTTAGGGGGAGTACATCTTTAAATGAAGAAAGTTGAAACTTAAGCACTAACTTGGCTGCAGGATATCTGAAGGATTTAACCAAATCAATTTTGCATAATTGCCATGAAGCAGAGTCAACAAGGTCCAATAGCAAACAACAAATGATCTAACATTGTGTTTAAGATCATACATCAAAAAGAACAAAAATTGTCTTTCCGTAGATTGGTAACCTAAGGATAAAACAACAAATTCATAACAAATTTTATCTTCCTTAGATGTTCCTGCGAAAGAATTAATTTGTTAAGGTTAAGAATAAAATTAAATCAAATCAAAAAGGAAAGTTTTAGCCTTCCGTAGATGTTCTGCGGAAGCATAAACTTGTGGATAACCTCGGAAGGGTATAAAGGAAAATGGGTCCCACAATATTAGATATTTTTTAAATTGTCTAAAAAGGCATAAAAGGATATCTCGACCGTTGACCTTTCAACTCACTCTCAACAACCTTCTCAGCCCTAGAAAATCTCTCAAACCCCTTTCATCAACAATCGTTGAAATAATTCATTCCACACAAATAATCCACACATCAGTCAAACATCGAAGCCAGTATGACTAATATCGATTCGTCAAAGATCACAACATATGCGTATTTCTTAATCCAGAATTGGAAGATGAATGCAGAGACATCATCCGCTATCTGAGAAGAAGTAGATTGTTTTATGCGCTAACAGCGGATCCTATTATCTATCAATCACACATGATAGATTTTTGGGACTCTGCGAGGGTCAAGAAAGAAAATGAAGAACAAGTAATTTATGCTTCAATCAGAAATCAACAACTGAGAATTGATGAACGTACAATAAGGAGGCCGCTGGAGTTCGGAGAAGGTGAAGAAGGTCACCCTGATGTATTTGATCACGAATACATTCAGAAAGTTTTTCAGTTAATGGGGTATGACGGAGACTATCAACACAGTGAGATCAAAAAGGGGAGGTTGTGCAAGCCGTATAGATTCCTATGCCACACCTATCTCAAGTGCATCTCGAACAGGAAGTTTGGTTTGGACAGATTCTCGAGGCACATATCATCTGGAATCATCGGCATCTTTGAGGGAAGAAAGTACAACTACTCCAAGTACATTCTTGGTTGCCTGTGTGACCATATAAGAATGCAGAAAGACAACAAGATGTACATGTTCCCAAGGTTCATCCAGCTGATCATAAACGAATATATGCCCAATATTGAAAGAGAAGGTGATGTGTTTGTGCAAACTCACCTAGGAAGATCTCTACTCAACAAATTGACTGAGCAGTATCAAGGAGAAGAGGTGGAGATGTTCCCACATGTGATAGATAAAACTCCTGACATACCTGAGGAACTCATATTCCTTGAACAACCATAACAACAAACACCTTTAACCGAATCACCTGAATCATCACATCATGAACCCAATCCTCTTCACCACCATCCTTTACCAACATACCCTTATCACCACCTGTACATACCATCTCACCACCAAGTGAACACACCCAACCCTTATCACCTGCACTTTCTCAAACATCAATAAACTCTGCTTCAACTGAAGTAGTGTCACTTGATCAAATCCCTCAACCATCACCACAAGAATCACCACCACAACCATTATCTCAACATGAACCACACTTTCCATTACCAGCTACTGTGATAGAATTATCAGATTCATCTTCCAGTGAGCATACCCAACCTATCTCACCCATCCAATCTCAATCATCACTATACTCTGGTGCAACAGAACCCATCTCACCACTTCTCAGTCAAACACCTACACCTCCACTTCAAACTGAACCAACCACCTCACCCACACCTACTAAACCCTTTGATAGCCCAACATCTACTGAGAAACTCAACTTTGATGAGGATGAATATGAAGCTGTTAATAATGGTGATACTGAGGAGATATGTCTGGAGGTTGAAAGGGAGAAAGAAGAAGAAGTTGAACAAGAGGAGGGTAGTTATGTTGTCATCATTGCTTATAATGAGTATGACTTCAATGAAGAAGAGATTGATGTCAGTAAGAGCTACTTGGTAGCAAAATACAATAATTTGATCGTTAAAAGCAACATGAAGTTAGAAAAGTTAAGGAAAATGAAGAAGGAGCTGATAGAGAAAGACAAACTGATAGCTGAGAAAGATGCTACAATCACTCAATTGGAAGGATGAATTAAAAGGCTGAGAGAAGATATTAAGACTGATAACAAGGTGATTGATGCAATGAATGAGCTAATCTCTTAACAATCAGAACAACTGAAAGCAAAAGATGATGAGATTGAGAAGTTAAAGAAAAAATTGTCTGAACGAGAAGTGAGCAAAAAGAAAGAAGCTGATGTGAGTTCAAAAATGAAGGCAAAGGAACCCACAATCATGTATAGCAGAAAAAGAAAATATCTGGGTAAAACTCAAGATGAAGCTGCTGAATCTAAAGATCAACAAAAGAAAACAAAAAGGGTCTTCCCAACTCACACTCCATCAGCTGATCCTGCAGCTTATCAGCAAATTGACATCATCAAAGAAGAAAGTGATGATGAGTTGAAGCAGCTAACTGAAGAAGAATCTGGCATGCTATCAACTAAAGACATTTTGGAAGAAAGAGCTCAATCTGCCATGTTCATGGACTTAATAAGTAACAGATTCCCTTATGACATGGTTGAACGAATGAACATGAATGAGATGATTAAAGTTTTGAAGGAGTTCGATGCTGGGAGACTGATGCTCCCAATTTGCAATTATGAAACTTTTCAAAGTTCAAGGACATGGAGCAAATAAGAAAAGACTTAGGCTATTATGACTCAAAGAAGCTGACAAGGTACAACATAACTTGCTGGTTACAAAGTCACAACTATAAGCAACATGAGCTTAAAGGGAGAACAATTGGTGAGCTCAGAGCTATGATGGAGCATGTGATGAAGGTGGAGCTAGAAACAGGAGTGAAATTCAGGACTGGAGCTCCCAATCCTTCCTACAAACAAGCAAAACAAACTCCTGCTGAACCAACTATAGTTCAAAGCAAAGATATGTATAAGGGCAGAGAAATCCTGATCAAAGAACCAAGAGACATCATTCCTAGCAAAGTATGGCCCCTGGGAACTGCTGTGAAGAAGATAACAGAAGATAAGACTACACTGATACAACTCTTTAATCAGATGACCACTCCAAGAACAGCTGAAGAAAATAAAATAATAGCATGGAAATATGATTCAGAATGGGACTGTGTTGTGATAAAGAGAACATCTGGAATGATTCAATACTTTCCAAGGGTGAAAACACTCCTTACACTTCCAGATACAGACCTCACCACTCTGGAAAACATCCCCATAACAAACTACTCAATCAGTCAAAGAGGAAGAGACTTCTCTGGACTTGTGGCTAAGCTGAGTCACAGGTTCAAGGGAGATGTGCTTCAAGAAGCAAAGAAAGAAGATGCAGAACATAACAAACGGAAATTAAAACAGAAAAGATCTCATGTCAGTTCTTCTCAAGCTTTTGATGATAAATTTTTACAAAGAGTTGGATATGAAGACAGATCTGAAGCATCAGTCAAAGTTATTGAGGGAAATCAGTACTCTTGCCTTATCACAGAATGGGGATATGTAGAAAGGACGAAAAAGCTGGTGTTGTAGAGAAATGATCCACTGAAGAAAGGTCCTAGCATAAGGCTATTTGACCCAATGGAGATCAAGCTGCTTCATCCGAGCTACACTTCATATCTACATGACAAGTATTTTCCCAAGCTGAATGATCAAACTGATCAAAATGACCTGTTCTTGTATGTACACATCATTCAAGTTATTGACAAGCTCCATGCCAAGGCCTACAAGAGAAGGAAGTTTGAGGCTGGTCAACTGATGGGAGCAGAAATAGAACCAATAACAGAACTAAGAATTTCAGAACAGGATGAGCTGAAAGTGGTGTCCAATAATAGTGTTGTTGCAA
This sequence comes from Flaveria sonorensis, assembly GCA_025506505.1. Lineage (NCBI taxonomy): Eukaryota > Viridiplantae > Streptophyta > Magnoliopsida > Asterales > Asteraceae > Flaveria > Flaveria sonorensis. The sequence goes on along the minus strand of CM046433.1, from coordinate 3,231,933 downwards.
CATTAACCACTGAAGAGGACATCCTGGGCTTGAAATACAAAACATTAAAGAGAATGGGAAGAATGAAGATAAAGTATCTATATGAAGATCAAAAGAATACTGTGGGATACTTCAACACTAAAATTTTGATAAGAGTTCAAGAATTGAGAGACTTGAACAAATGATTACAAGAGGCTAAACCTATAAGGGGAGTATTGTTAGGACTAGATCAAATGTATAGGTTTAATTGACTTGTCAACTCTTGTAATTAATCATTATAATTATCTTTTTGATAATATAATATAATGCATGAATTATATGGTAACCCATATTATTGTGTGTGTTAGTTTATGTTATAATAGGAAACATCAGACTTGGTCAATTTGGAAAAATTGACTAAGTGTTAGAACAACCTACGGATGAATAAGTGTTCTTTCGTAGATGTTCTCCGGAGCATAACTGAAGCTTGTGCTTCCATAGATCCCCTACGGAAGAGAAACAACTGCTGAACAAGACCAAAGATCAAGTGGAGCTGCTGAAGGAGAGCTTGCTGCTGAAGAACAAGAACTCCTGCGGAAGCACAACCACTAAAGAACAAATACTGAAGACAAAGTGTTGCTGCGGAAGACTAATTGCTGCGGAAGAAGAACTTCCTACGGAAGACCAATTCCTACGGAAGATTAACAAACGTATTGTTTCAAATCATCAAGTACGTAACAAAAAAAAGTCAACAAGTCAACATGTCAGAGCAATATCATCAAATCAATGACGGCGAAGGATTATTAAGTCAACAGAATATTCCACGTCACATCAACAACATTCTTTATGTAATTTACAATTACCTATGTAAATTGTGAACTCTTATGCCGATAAACAAGGAAAGGATTCGCACATATAGAAACAGAATATCAAAACATAATAGCGATATATTAGCTAGAAAATAGAAACAGAATAGGAAGATATCTATACATAATTAGGTGTATATATTGATCGATGAACATTGATCAAGGAGAACAAAATTAACAACATAACAATATCAAGCATCAAGAACATATAGCATTATAATCAATTGTAATTGATTGATTGTGAATGAAGAGCAATTGAAAACAATCTTTGTATTGCATTATTACATTTAGATTTTCTAGTTGTTCTATTTTGTTCATCGATTTCAACTTTTGATAAACAATCCATTAAACAGCAGGTATTGATGATTCCGTAATCAATACTTGTTAAAATCAAATTGATAATTACTGCAACAATCCTTGGATTATCAGTTGGTGTTCCTGTCATGCTTCTGAGAAACATTAATAAAAAAGTGTTTTGTGTAATAGAACTAGACTTAAGGTTATATCACTCTGCAATCATTTTATAAATGCTGAGATTATATCGAGTTGTAATGTTAGCACATGTACATTCATTCCAAGATTGACTTTAACACCTTCTAACAAAAGGGTTTCTATCAAGTTTAAAAGAAAACAGTTTTTTTTGGCTGTATGTTTTGCTATGATAATAAACAAAAGTCAAGATCAATCTCAGTCCAGAGTCGGTTTGTACTTAAAAAAGTTGTCCAGAGTCGGTTTGTACTTAAAAAAGTATGTTTTTACGTATGGTCAGCTTTACGTCACACTGTCACAAGTCAAGAGTAGAGATGTATTGAAACTCTTAACTTTAGATAATGATGGCATACCTACTAATATTACTATAAATATAATTTACAATGAGATTTTACTCATTTGAGACCTTATGATTAGAAGTTGTTTTGTCTCATGTAATATATAATGCATTTGGTTTTATTTATGTTTTTGTGTTTTCTTTTAGTTTACTCTCCCCTCCCGTGTAATACACGGGTAACTAAAACTAGTGTAATTATAAAAATGAGAATAAAGAATATGATGAGAATGCTCTCAACCTATTTTAATATCTAAATCATATAATGATTAAATGTGAAGATCAAACATCAAATAGATTGAGACGTGTGAAGTATATGTTTCTTTTATTGTTAGAAGATTAAACACCTTTATATACAATTTGGTTAATTTGTATGGATGATTATAGTGTAATCAAGCTATTTTAGTATTTGAGATTTATATAATGATTAAATGTGATGATCATAATCAAACATTAAACATGATTAGACTACATACTGTGTTTTGAGAATGATATGATTTAAAAAATTAAAGAACCATTCGGGGGCAGTGCTTTTGGCAACAAGGTCAACGGGACAAAGCCCCTTGATAGAGTGGAGCTAGACAGTTTATTTTGACATGTTTATGTTGCATTGTAAATCGCTTTGAAATCATTAAGTTGTGAAAAGGCTACTAAAAATTTAAGTTCCATAGTAAAACGTAGTTCGGTAGTAAATGAAGTTCGTTGGTAAGTTCATGATTGGAAGTAACTTTGGTCTTCAATAGTAACTTAGTTACTACCAAATATGGTTCCCACTAATGTAGTTACCAACGCTTGTAGCTACCAACATTTTAATCGTCAATTCAACACTTAATATGGTTCGGTAAACTAATGCAATGTTTTAACCCCATATAAGGTATCATCCGGTCACTTTGAGGCATCATTCTTATGATTTCTAATAAGAAATTCATACCATTTTCGAATTCACTCGTGAAAACCATTCATCTATTTAAAAAATCCAAAGACACTTCCCACTATTTGTATGAACAATAATTTAAAAATAATAATAATGTAGTTGACATTATTGTGAAATTATTAGTACATTATTGATAGTCTTTGTAACAAACTTATGCGTAGTACAAAATATAATGGATGCCACTTATAATGTATATAAAAGTATAAAGCTATCAAAAACAATTTAAATAGTCCAAAATTGGTTCATATACGTTGATGATACCACTGTACCATAACTTCTACAGCGGTAGATTCAAAATTGGTTAATATACATTATACTTTTTAAATTTTATATGTAGTTTGTCTTAATTAGATGGTTTAGGGAGGAGGGGGCACAACCCTCACTACCCTGAAACTCCACCAGTCCCACACAGTCACGTCATTTTTATCCTGAACTATCCTGAAATACTGGAAATGCAACTCTAGACTAACCTGAAACTTTTATTTTCACCCAAAACACCCAAAACCACCACAAACCGCCGAGATTACCTCTCGGCAACTAATACCCGAACTCCACTACCCATGGGATACCCGCAATGGGTCCGGCGGTGTACCCGTGCGGGTAAATGCATACCCGAGAGGGTACCCGAATGCGCCCCCTCCTCCCTTACAAGTCGAGTTAACATTGGCTAGGCTTGAGTCGGTAATAAAGCCAGCTAAGCCAAGTTGCATGACTTGATATTTAGAACCAACCTAGAAACTAAGCTCTTATTCAACTTGTTTCTAATTTGAGCCAACTTGTGACAAACAAGTCTAACTCTTGCTTGTTTTCAAGTTCCAACTTGTAATATTCATGTTTATTAAAGTCTCATGTAATAGTTAACAAGAAGCTTAAATTACACGAATGTTAAAAAGTACAATGTCAACAAGCAGTTTAGCTTTTGAGCCAAATCAACTTCTAGCTATTGTACAAGCGAATTAACTTAGAAGTTTATACAAACTAGCCAGCTCAAAGTAAATCACCAGTGGTGTTGAAGAATTATTTTATATGGAGAGAGGAGCAATATGTTTGACAACTTCTAAATACAATTATCTATTTAAACAACTGTATACTTGGGATAAACAAAACTAAGCGCTATGATTATTAATGATTTTCTTATAATTAACTTAAAATATTTAAGTACAATCATTATAGCTGCTTAGTGGTTTTTGAACGTTAATAAATGATGGTTAGTAATAATTTAAATTTAAATATATATATATATATAGAGGATGGATCATAAGAAAATCACAATTTTATGAGAAAACTAAATAAACCAATGAAATCGATCATATAATTTAATAATTTTTATCACTATCCTCTATGTATATGTGTGAGTATATATAAATAAAAGTATGAATCAAATGAAAACCGTAGCATGATTTTACATATACGTCACACGTAGGTTACGTATACGTAACCATTTTTCATTCGACATAGTGCTACGTATACGTACAACTCTTTATTCTTGTATGTATGCTCAACATATATGTACCAAATACTTAAATAATATTTTAACAATTAAGATAACAAAAAAATTCTGAATTATATTATTGGTTTCTGTGGTTTTATTTGGTTTTCATATAACTATTGGTTTTCTTAGGACCCTCCCCTATATACATACATACATACATATACATACATATATATATATATATATACATACACATATATATATATATACATACATATATATATATATATACATACATATATATATATATACATACATATATATATATACATACATATATATATATATATATATATATATATATATATATATATATATATATATATATATATATAATATAAGTAAAAGTCAACTTTTGAATATATATTTTGGGCTATTATTGTCGATTCCCAATAAAATATTAAACTTGTTTTAAACAATTTGTCTAATTACTAAATCAAATCTCATTTATAAGATGACATGAAATGGGAACAGGAGGAGGGCGGGGAAATCCCGATCACGGGTGGAAACACCACCCCGCAAAATCGGCTTAGGAAAATTCTTACCAACCCAATGAATATTCACCGGCTTCACCAATAGCATCGTACCTCTTTTCCAGCAAAGTTAAATAAAAAAGGGAGAAACCAGAGAAATGATAAAAAAACTGTAAGGTTCCTTGCAAAATGGGGAAAACTAGTAAAAGTAACAAATATGATATGACGTTAACGTGAACAATACGAGGAACCTGTGGAACCCGTGACGACTCACACCCATTTAACAAGTTGATGATGATAAGCATGAAAATCAATGCACGTTTTTGTATGTTTATAAACATGAAGATCAAGTTGGTGATGATAACTTTATTTTATGACAATTAAGTATTTATTTTAATCTCTTAAATATTTATTTTCCTTTTGTTTTTTTTTTGTTTATTTATTGTTAATGTAGGTTGCAAGTTACAAGTCAGCAAGTGGTTTAAGAGTTTGAAAAGTGGATTTTTCACGCATGTTATTTCAGCATCACACTATTGGAAGGAACCGAACTTAAAGTAAGCTACTAAACTTCAGTTACTGATTGTTATTTAAATTACTTTAAATTTATAAATTGAAACTAATTTTAAAACTAGTTTATCATTTTATAAATATTAAAGTATCTTTTAATAATGTTAAAGAAAACAAATGAACATTCTAGTCGTAGCAATAATGCAATAATGTGTTAATGTCATGACTAAACTAATATTGTACGATCGTTGAAGTTTCTAGATCTGTAACGGAAGAAGTTTGGTCACAGTCAAATTAATCATAAGTATTTGTATTAACTTTTCGTGGCTGAATATTTTTTTAGAATGACTTTTAGTACGTCTCTAAATGAGTGAACCTTACTTACACGGGCTTTCAACCGTCTATATTGAATTTTAACGTTATGAGTCTGACTAACCTAAAAACATAATCAACGAGTAAACAGAAGAAGTTTGGTCAAAGTCAAATTAATCATAAGTATTTGTATTAACTTTTCGTGGCTGTATATTTTTTTAGAGTGACTTTTAGTACGTCCCTAAATGAGTGAACCTTACTTACACGGGCTTTCAACCGTCTATATTGAATTTTAACGTTATGAGTCTGACTAACCTAAAAACATAATCAACGAGCAAACGGAAGAAGTTTGGTCACAGTCAAATTAATCATAAGTATTTGTTTTAACTTTTCGTGGCTTAATATTTTTTTAGAATGACTTTTAGTACGTCCCTAAATGAGTGAGCCTTACTTACACGGGGTTTCAACCGTCTATATTGAATGTTAACATTACGAAGTCTGACTAAGCTAAAAACAAAATCAACGAGTAAACCTACCATTGTGATTAAACCCCCTTAAGTCATGTTTTGAACCCGAAACCTAAAACATCCAAGTTTTAACCATCATTCGGCCATACCATTGGACTATAAAGAATTAGATATAAAATCATGTAATTGAACAAGCTCTATATAACTCATTTGTTTAAACTATAAAACATAACGTCCTTAATGTATATATAAATTGGTTTTTAATAATCCAATCTATTAGTGATAGACCAATAAAAACTCATGCATTTAGTATCTTTGGTGACACTCTCAAACTTCACTTTTATTATCAATGACAATTCTATTAGTATAATTATCATAGATTTGCACTGGGTTTGTAATTTTTTCATTCAGTTTGATTTGTATATTTTTTTTATTTCATTTATACTTATTATTGATAATGAAATTGAGTGCAAATTAAACGTAAAAAGTTGATTAACATGTTACTAGGACTGTTATTATTATTAAAATGAAAATTTAATAGTATTACTAGCCAAATTAATAATATAAAATTATAAATTATTATCATCCAACATATAATAAATTAAATTATTAAAATCTAAATTTTCTAATATAATAAACCATCAAATAATGATGTTTTTTTGAATAGTGAATTGTGAAAAGCATGCATAAAAGGGAACAATTGTTTGGACAAATCACAACAGTCCATAGTGTCATAGAGAAAGAAATGAGCTGTAAACATGCTCATTCAATTCAATTATTATGGACCCAATAGTGTCTACCCAATTTAAACATATGAAAATGGTGAGTCTCCAATCAACCACTTAAACAATAAAGATAACAGCATTTTGTTTATTTTTGATGATTGGTCTGATGTGTTATACGTTGATATGTTGTCGTTTTGTAAGACCATAATAACCCGTTCAAAACTCTTCATGAACCGCTCTCCTTCCTCTCTCACTAAAACCTCTTATCACATCATGTTAGATCCCTCAAAAACCCCCAAGTGCGGTATTTGGTTTATCTCTCAACGCCACCCGCTCCTTCACTCACCTCAGTCGATGAACACCCGTTACTGGTCTATGTTTAGTGGTCTAACAAAATTGTGCATTTTATTATTAATATTATTTTATTTATGTATTCGTGTTCGGTTTCTTGTACTTTTAAAGTAAAACTGTCAATACGATGAAATTGAATATCTGGAGGTCCGAATATGAAGGCCTCTTTTTTGGTGTGATACTTGGAGATTAACCCGTGCCAAAAGAGACAATTTTAAGGTTGTGTTTATAAGAATCCTTTCTACGTTGTTAATATCATCTCCTATATATAAAGAAGTTGAAATGGTTTTATAATAAGAAGTTGTAGAGATCGAACGATTGAAGTATAAATATTAAAATATTTTGAAATATAAAAAGGATTTTTTTGTGTCAAGGGGCTAGTTTAGTTGGGTAAAAGCTTTAGGACCAGCTAGGAAAATCAGATCTTTTATATCGATATGCAGAGCGTTCATAATCTGCAAAGCATCAGATTTTTAATAAATACTTCTGAAAATGGACATTTATTTTGACATTATATAAACAAGAAAATTCAGACAGAAAAATAGTAAAATAATATCACCTCTCGTTGGGGGATTTCTAGGGATGCTTATTATTCAAATTTTACTAAAAAATGAAATTCAAAATTGAATATTTATTTTATTATTAAGAAATAGATATATTATGTGCTATTTTTATTTTATTATGCATTTTAATTTATTAGAAACGATAAAGTTGAATCAGTTCAAATTTAGTTCATATTAGTTTTAAAAATTAAAATTCGACTCCTACAAACAATTGGTTAAACATCCTAGCCTCCCCCAGTTAATCAAAGCCTCTCTTGGGTTTAAGTGTTTAACTTAGTTTTTTTTTTAAATGACATGTTTGCTCGAGTTTAAACGAGTCCCAAGTTAATCACGAAATAGATGTCTCCTGCGATAATAAGTTAGCAATATCCATTTACATTTTTAACATTTGTTATCTCCATCATTCCTCTATTTTCTATATTTTAACCCAAGATAACCAACATTATTAATAAGGGTTTAAAAGATAAAGAGAATGAAAGAACTTAAAATATCAATTACCATTGTGTGTACAACTTACAAAGTTACAAGTAGTCAAAAACCATTCAAGGCCGGGCTGGCGGGCTAAAGTGCTAAACTACAGATCAAACCAGATTCACTCGGTTTTTTAGGCCCAATGGATATTAAGGCCCAAAGGAAAAATATCAGGTCCAGTTCATTGCGTTTTTAAGGCCGAAAAGAAGAAACAGACTGCGCATGGTAACTGGGCTCGTTTGTTATCTTTCAACGAGAGGTGGGCATAAAAACCGGGTTCGGACCCGACCCGGACCCGGGTACGGGTAGTACCCGATGGAAGGTCTACCCGGGTTGGATTCGTTTAAACCCGTAGGGTTGGAACCGGTTTTAGATTTTGAGTTTTTTAGCGAACCCGACCCGGACCCGCCCCGGTTGAACCCGATTTGAACCCGGTATTGAACCCGGTGTTCGACACACACACAAGAAAAGAAAAGAAGAAAAAAAATAAACCCGGTATTGGACCCGGTTTCGAACCCGACCCTACCCTACAATGGTATACCAGTTAGGGTTTTGACGATGGTGAACCCGACCCGGGTTTACCAATACCCGGGTACAAAAAAACTTGATTGGGTCCAACCCGGTTTCAACCCGGTTTCGGGTATTGCCCAATACCTGGTTTGTGCACCTCTCCTTTCAACCGTTGTTTGAAACAATAACAAATGTATTAAACACTTTTTTTTTATTTCTTTTATGTTAAAATAACCGCTATAAGGGTGAGACTATGAGAGTGGATAAGAAATAACACAAGAACGAGATCACACCCTTACTAAACCAAAGAGGATGCAACTTATACTCATCTTTCACATCAGCTTTCATCCTGAGCTTTACTCCCGCTTCCTTTTTCATGTTCTTTGTTTTTTATCCCCACTTCAGGCGGTAGTCTCCTCACGGTCGACAGATATCACATCTCCGACTAAAAGAGAGCTTCCAAGTAGGAGAGGAGCGAAAAGCCTAACGCTTTCAAGTCGAAGGCGGGAGATGAGTGGAAAATCTTCAAACGAGCCCTCAATCCCACATAACTCGTACGAGTGTACTCCCTCCTCTTGCCCTTAAGAATTATATTCCTTTTTTCACAAAATCAAAATTTTAAAATATCTAAAAAAAATATTGCTAAAATAAGTTTGCCGACAAAAACAAGATATCACAACCTCGCATATTCTAAACCAATGACTTGTCGCCACGTCTACTCGATCCAAAAAGATAGGAGATCAGCAGTAATCACTTTTTCCACCTTCAAAATCCCAAAATCAACAACACCAACGCATCAGTCATATGTACCCCATGCATAACACTTGCACCCCAGTTCAAAACGTAACATTATCTTCTCTGGAACAAGAAATAATCAACTGTAATATCTGTTGAAATCACTATCGCCATTAACGACATTCAAGTTTGAATCACTCAACTGCAAAACATCGATCTGAAACACAAAAATCATCGGCAAAATGGAAGGTCTTGTGAAAGGTTTACTTGATGTAGCATTAGGTGGCGATCATGGAAGAAACAAGAGAGACGATGATGAAACTGATGAGCGATCGAGATCCACTTCATGGGCGCAGGTTAGCATCGTCGATCAGGATAATTGTTGATTGTTTTGTTAATTTTGGTTTACTGATGGGCTTGATGATGTTCAGGTTGTGTCCGGTGATCAGGATCATGAACAGAACGATGGTGGAAATGGTGATCGGAGGAATGAGGTTAGTATGAAATTGAGTTGTTATGATTAGGGTTTTTGATAATGGAATTGGGATTTAGAGTTTGAGTTTTGTGTAGGAAGGGGGTTATGGGAGGAGTGAGAATTGGGGATCTGATGAATCAAGGCGACATCAAAAGGTATATGTCAGAAGAACATAATTTAATTGCTTAATTTGCTGTTTGAACTCTGAATCGACGTTGATGATGGGTATGATAGCTTAATTTTTATTTGATGTTTTATGTTTGAAGCTTTTGGGCATTGAGATGAATCTCGATCAGGGGTTGAATAAGTTCAGTTTTGTTTATAGTTGAACAAATTACTTTTCTTAGGGTTTAAGTTTTTTTTAAAGGGAAATTGCAATTGACAATCTGAATTTGACAGTAGATGACTAAATAAACGTGTGATTCAATAACATCCATCATTCACACGTTTTTACAAAAGAATCTTAAACGAATCAAAATGGCGAAATTTGGGAGAGCATCTTCAGCGTCAAAATCGAGGCTTTAGATGAAGGAATTTGGGTCTGAGAGTCAAGGAAACCATATACGGTGTTTGTGACAATATCTGGACTGTTTTTTCTTTTTTGTTCATATTTTATGGGCCCCGTAACTTCTGATGGTTCAAAAGTTATGCCGGAGTGTTTTTCTTGCCCATATGGTTTTATCTAGTTGTTTTATTTACGAGTCTGATGGTTCACATGAATCAAATGCTTCACTAGTCATCACATAATGTAAGAACTATGTGAAATGCAGGCCGCGAATGAGGGATATGAAGGTGGTAGACGAGGTGGTTATAATCAAAGCCATCCAGAAAATGAGGATGATAATGATGGCTGGGAGACAGTGGGAAAGAAGCCTCCAAGAAGACACCAACAGGTCTGTTATTATTAACCACATTGATCCAGTTGAAGTCAATTTTATGATATGTAATGATTCTGTGTTTCAAGAACATCTGATTTGAATAAAGTCAAAATTTGACAGGTTCATCAGGACAATTGGGACGATTTTAAACGACCTGCAAGTGAGCAAGTGTATTCTAATGAAGTTGAAGATAATTCTCTAATGGAACCGACACAAGATGAGCTTAACGACCTTGGAAAAGCTTGCAATAAGCTCTGGGAGCTTGATTATAATCGACTAACACCAGGAAGAGATTATGAGATCGACTGTGGCGAAGGAAAAAAGTCATACCAAAAACAAGATATGGCAGAAGGAAGCCTGTTTACATGGCTAAGTGAAGATGTTCTTAAAAAGCCAACAATATCTCGATTTTGTTCACTTTTAGATAATTATAATCCACATGAAGGGTACAAAGAGCAAGTTACATCTCAAGAGAAACAAGAACAAGCTGCTTTTATTGAAGAGATCTGCAGAACCGCGTCAATTAAGTACCTTTATAAGTATTTATGTGCAAAGGGTATTGTTTCTGAAGATTATCAAGAATTTAAGAGGCTGCTGACTAGTCTTTGGTTTGATTTATATGGCCGAGGCGGTACATCTAGTTGTTCTTCGGCTTTTGAACATGTTTTTGTTGGTGAAATCAAGAACAGCGGCGAGCAGGCTGTTTCTGGCTTCCATAACTGGCTTCAGGTTGGGTGTTCTTCATGTTTAGACATGAAATCAACAGTCAAAACACTTATTCTTGTAATGAATTTGTTATTTTTTGTGTGTAGTTCTACATGGAAGAAGCAAAGGGGAGGGTTGATTATCAAGGCTATATCTTTCCTCGAAGGCGGGGGGAGACAGTAAGTATACTAAACTAACACAGCGGAATCACAAAATAAGAGAATACTCTTCATAGAGGAAGACTGATATAGTATTGAATACCAAAACTAATATACCAAGCTCCTTTGCTAAATCTTGAAACTTAAAATTATCAGTCTAGAAATGAAGTAAAAGATCCCTTCTTCTTCTTCTTCTTCTTCTTTTTTTTTGAACAACAAATCCTAGATTTTTAGGATAAATAGAATACAACGTACGTCCTACAAGATTTGAACTTTCAACTTTTAGTTATGAATATACCATTTAACCGCCACGATGTCCCATTGGGGATAGTAAAGGTCTAAGTATCGTGCAAATTAATGCAAACAATGATTTACACAAGGTTACATTCCAAATGGACTAGTTAAGAGTTGCTAAAGTTAGGAAAAATCTTGAAAATCCAATTAGAAGCTCCAAGTGATGAAATTGGGACCCTAGGGTCAGCCCGTTCAGATGTTTTGTCTATTACTTATGGGCTAGTAACTTCAAACCTGAAAATATGCTAAGTTGAGCCCCCACCTGCCTCTGTCTTAGAATATGATCTCTATATGTAATTTGAATCTAATGGGTGGTTTTGAAATGCAGCCTGATTCGGAGGCGCAGTTGCTGACACTTCAGTTTGAATGGAACGGTGTTCTGAAATCGGTGTCGAGCACGATGATTGGGGTGAGCCCGGAATTTGAGATAGCTTTGTACACCCTTTGTTTCTATATGGGTGGTGAGGACAACTATGTTGAACTTGGTCCGTACTATGTTAACATCAAGTGTTATCGTCATGGCAACAAACTTGGGTCTGCTTTTCCAATTGCAGAATCTTGAATCATACGATCATCTTACATATGTGTAATCTAAGACACGATTGTTGTATGATAAACCATATATGTTTCTATGTATTCTGTTTAAAGGTTGGTCAAAATGGGTCGGGTTATTTTAGATAACTTTTATAAACGTTGTCCGTCGAAGAGGTTTTCTAGCTTGACCACGTGTTAAACACTATTTAATGTGCGTTTCGTTCTTTTTTTAATGTATCTGAGTTTTTATTATTATGTTGCTATTATAAAACTTGCTAAACGTATCACATAAAGGTCTGCACCATTTACATCTGCTAATCGAAGAAGTGAATCATTTAGAAACAAAAGTGGTTTCAAAAACTACCTTCAAAAAATCATGTTTATAATTCTTAAACACCTAGAACAAGAAATTTTTTGAGCCAACCCTCTGATTATATCATATCATGTGACCACCTGTTTAACAAAAAAACAGTTCTAATCTTGTCCAACTTAATGACAAAATTGAATACTATTACTATATATAATTCCTAAATCTGTACAAGATTAAACAGCTATGTTTTGACTAAACACGGCCTTTAATTGACGAGTTGACGACCATGTCAAACCTTAACCTTAACGAAGCATATTTGATTACTATATCTACTTTGACTAAATGCATTATATGTTTGTTTTTATTATAAAAAATTACACTTCGACAAATGGATGCAAATTCCAGAGCCTAAATCATCTCATCATCAAGATCAAATACATACATGTCTTTGTTATTACATACAACCATAAATAAAACATAATCATTTCGAAAAATAAATTCAATTAGGATTTTTTAAATTAAGGTTTATGGTAATAAAAAACCTACATTATGTTTGGTATAGAATACATATTTTTTTCATGGCGTTAACTGACACATCATCTTTATTTTTATACTCTAATATAAGAGTAACTTGAGATGACACGTGTCAGCATTACAATCAACCTCACCAAAATTTTTCCGCCTCTCTCTCATATTAAATAATTACTTTAATTATTAATAATATTATTTAATACTTTTTTAGATTTAGTAAATTAAGAAAGAAATCTATTCATTAATGTTATTTCTAAATAAATAATTTTTTTATAAATTAATAATTTTTCTAAAGCATAAAACTTTTTAAAAAATATGAAATATTTTAAAATTGTTATTTTTAAAAAGTCAATTTTTTAAAAACAAAAAATAATCAAATTTAGGAGTTATAATAAGAAAATTTTTAAAAATGACATTTTTATACGGTTTGTTTTAGAACAAAATATTTATTTTTTTGAAAAAAAAAATTAAAATTTTTTTTTTAAAAAGTTGATATCACTGTTTTATTATTTATAGTTATTTCTCATATGTAATTTCAGTCATATCATACATTTGAATATTTATAATTATTAATTTTTATTATATTAATATTTTATTTATTCAATACGTGTAATACACGGGTTTACTAAATCTAGTTACTCATAAACTACATCAAATCCTAAGCTACCTCATATCAAGATTTGAACTTTATCTTCTCTGAAATTTTTTTTTTGAATCTCACCACTAGATTATTATTTCGAAAAAATTAATAATTCTGAACCTTTTGTCGTAATTTTGTTAGACTTGTTATATGTAATATACAACTATACTCATACTCAAGCAAAAGTATGAATCTTTGTTGTTCAATACAAGAAATGGTGTAGTCAAAACATAAAGGGTACTCTTGTTTTGTTGGTACTTCACTCTTTAATTAGTGTTCGTAAATTTGCTAGCTACCTGCTAGGTGCTAGCTTTCAATGATACATCATTGTTGCTGTTTAAAAAATAATAATAATCTTTGTTGTAGTTTCCGTTGTATGTTTCAAGGAAACATCGTGTTTTCTCACATTAAAGATTAACAATTAAAAAGATTAAATTTTGCTTTAATGGTTACACCTTTTTCATGTATATATACACTGATCTCATGTTCAATATATTCCATCAATATACATGCAATTTGTGAGTTTACAAGCTTTCATCTTCTACTAGTCTTTATAGTGTAGACTCCTTCAAGTGTCTTATTAAACACAACATAAAGTTGGTTGATTTGTGTAGCTAGATCGATCGAGATCTGAAATGAAGCATCAAGTGGTGGCGGAGTGTGCGGTTGTAGCGGCCCTCGGAATTATATCCGCTGTTGCTGGTTTTGCAGCTGAGGCTACTAAGGTTAAGGTGACGTACATCAAACACGTTAAAAAGTTCACATTTCCATCACTCTAGCCCATTTTATCTACGGTCATAGCAGAGTACTCACATACACTTTAAACTTGCTTTTTATATACAGTTTTTAGTTAACATGGTATTTTTGCAACAAACGCAGGCATCTGAGGTTCGTATTGAGCATGGATCATGTGTTTACCCAAGTAGCCCGACAGTTGGGCTTGCTATAATCGCAGGTTTATGCACGATAATAGCTCGACTAACAATATTCCTATTAGTTGGGTGTTGTTGTCATCGAAGTCGATCAACTGGTTCAACCGAGTTTTCTAGATTCTTAAATTTCTTGTCATGGATAGCCTCGATTGTAGCAGTGATTCTATTGTTAGGGGGTGCAATGCTAAACAATCGCGATGGTGAGCAACATGAAAATCTTTATGAATGCTATGTGTTAAAGTCTGGAGTGTTTGCCGCGGGTGGTGTGCTTTCAATTTTAAGTGCGTTTTTTGGGATCATCGCTTATGTTTCTGTATCGTCGGCTAAGCGAATAACGACAACATCACAACTTCAATTGTAAACACGATGTTAAGACCTCAAGAAGAAAGTAAAGGGTGTATAATGTTTTCCAGTTCTAGCTCATTGTTTATGTCCAATTAGTCCAATATTATAAAATCATATCATGGGACTTTAAAATATCAAAACAAGAGTATCACATGACTTTAATACATCAAAACAAGATAGCATATTATAGTCTCTTGACTCGTAAAAACTAATATACTTTCTTGTTAAACTCAATGATGTTCGTTAGATGGTTGGGCAAACCTGACACAAAATCAAAAACTTGTCACGAACCTAAAGATCGAAACACATGATCCAAAACATTTCACGAGTTCATACAAGCAAGATTCATTTACCTTGGGATTTTATTTTATTTACATATTAGTACAATAAAACTACAATTTGCAACAAAAAGTAGTAATATATATAAGAACTTGTATTTAAAATCATAGCAGGTTGAATCGTTTACAATATAGTTACGAGTTCAAACTTTAATGTACACAACCCATTTTGACATGCATAACATTTTTAAATAAACGTACGGAGATCCTGTGATCAAATCCAGACAATGGTGTAATTTGGGGATAGACTTGCTGTTCAAAATAATTAAAAAAAAAAACATGACCTACTTATATGAAGTAGTTTTAAGCTTCCATAAATGCATCACATTTTGGCCTAGAGCTAGCAATTATGTATTTTTTTTTCAATGACTTTTAAATTATATTGTTTCATAAGGACTTTGTAATTTTTTCAGGGTAGATTGCTTCTTAAAGATTCTATGAAAGATTCTATAGCTTTATTAACCTTGATATATGTCATTCTTGTCATTAAATTGTTTAGATGTAATCATTTTAAACTATTGTCTAACTGTATAATTAAAATGCCGTGCTAAAGTATTAATAAGTGATACATTGGTAAGTTGATTTGGATTAAACCAATCCTTCTATTGGAGTATGCTGAAATAACATTTAACACATCAGAATACGTTTTACCAGTATTAATTTTACTCACTTAATCATAAAACTGAATTGTAGTCACCATAGGGTTTGTAACCCAACATTATCCAGATGTATATATACATAATACGTCCCTCCTATAAGGTTGATGTTTATGTAATATGATAGAACAATATTATAGATTGAAAATAGGATTTTATTTATGTGTTAGTTTATCATTCTGAAAAATGACATCCACACTCACTTCCCTCTCTCCGTCCCATCACATTCTTCTCTATATCGTACTTTTTTTTTCTTTAAAAACATGAAGAAACATGGTATTAAGAATGTTCATACTAAAATAACAATATTTATATATTAATGAAGAGCTGTGTTTGACTCTGATCTTTTCATGACAACTTTGTTAAACCTTAACTTGAACGACAAATATTAAAGTAGTATATATTATTTGAATACATTTTATATTTGTATTTATTTAATGAAAAATACATCTTTTGTTTGACAAATGGATGCAAATCTGAGGGCTGGATCATCTCATAACACTACTCTCATATACATGTTTTTTGTTATATATTCATTTAAACAAAAGAAAAAAGAAGCATTTTAAGAAACCAAAACCAATATAGCGATGTTTTCTAATGATATTTTAAGATAAAAAAAGGATACAAATTATCATTACCATAAGCAATATATATAAAGATTCAAATTAATTAATCCTGCTCTTGTTTTTTTCTTTTTTTAAATTAATGGTCATGCAACCTATGTCATGTTTGGTTATAAAAATCAAACCTATATGGCGACGACAGAAGTCGATCGCTATAGAGCTCAAATGCCATCACTAGAGGGTTTAGCGTCGACACGTCATGTCCGTAGCTTAGCAACAATAGGCGGCAAAAGTCATTGCCATACATTGATTGGTCAAAAATTTTGAAACCCTATAGCAACGATAAGTCGTCCCAACATTTCTTGATATGATGACAACCTAATGTCAGTTCAAGCCCTTGTCACCACATTGTTGATTTCTTGTAGGGTTTAAAACATGTGTAACATTTTTCGTTTAATTCAAAACAACTAATAGTAATATATATTTTTGATACATTAAAGATGAAAATTCATGGAAAATCCCTACGTAGCTAATCAACTTTTCAAATGGCATGAAAACTGAACATTTGTCGTAGTTCTGTTGGATTTTGCAAAATATATCACTATATAATCGTATTAAAGCAAGCATGATTAAGATAACCAATAGTTATCCTGAAAATTGATAATTAATGATACTTTTGTTGTCTTATATTCTTCGTCCAATTTGTTTTATCTGTGTTAAAGTAACATATACTAATACAAGTTTAGAATACATATGATGTAATTTAGGGGTTTTTTGGTAGCATCTGAATTAGCCTCTTAATGGTTTAGATGTCTGAATGGTTCAGCACTTAATGGTTCAGACTGTTTGTTTCGCGAGCAAATGTCTGAATGGTTCAGACATTTGCCTCTGAATGGTTAAGCATTATATTAATGCTGAATGGTTAAGAGGTATAATGTTGAACGGTTAAGACCTCTTATCTAAATTGGTCAGACATTTGCTTTTGAATAGTTAAGCGATATACTAGCTCTTAATAGTTCAGACCTCTTAATGGTTTAGCACTTAATGGTTCAAATCTCTTATTGGTTCAGTACTTAATCATTCAGAAATTATCAAACAACCCTTAGTTTATAAAAGAAACAAGATGAAATAACGTACTTGAAACCTTTAAGTAATATTTTATCTTCGTATAGAATAAGATATTGATTCAAATTCACACAAAAATTTATGGTTATTAGTTATTATTAGAATGTATATCAGATTTCGATTGCTATATAGTATTGAGCCTACTATACGAGCTTATTAAATTAATTAAAGCTTTCTTATAACATGCGTCTATATATTATGAGGTAACATTCTTGATAATATAGTTAATTTAGTCTTCCATTATCTCACATTTATTTCATATACATTATATTATCTTACACTTGTTTCACATAGATTATATTGTTCTTAGAAAAGTTCAAAGCTAGATGGAATTTTATGGAATATTCCTACATATCCGTAGTTAATCAGAAACACGTACATCTATGTCTATATATGTGTGTTTGTGTCTTATGTGAGTTCACAAGCTTTCATCTTCTACATTAAGTCTTTTTTACTTAGACTCCTAATAATATTCTTATTGAAAACAACTTAAAGTTGGTTTATTTTCCGCCGGAGATGAAGGGCAAAGTGGTGGCGCTGTGTGGGATTGTGGCGGTGCTCGGAATAATATCAGCAGCTGCAGGTTTTGGTGCAGAGGCTACTAGAGTTAAGGTAACAATAACATTAAAAGGTTCATTGTCTATATAGCTTCTTGCTAGTATATATGCATATGGTAATTCTAGAAAGGTGTTCGCATGATACGACGAGAAACACAATATAAAACGTCAGTTTAAATTAACAAAATACAAATATCATAATCGAATTAAAGAAAATAAAATACTCATTATAGTAACGTATGAAAAAGTTATGATCAAATGTTATTTTTGTAAATAAAAAATAAACTATAGTAATACCATACTAAAAAAAAAATAAAATAAAATGCTTGTTTTTATGATGTAATTTTTTTATAAAAAATATTAACGTATGAGAAATTAGAACCTTATAAAAATCGTGGTGATTGTCGTTATTACTACTACTATTGTTATTGTTATTAATATGCTAATGATCATTTAATTACTAATGAATTTAATACCAAATTTAGCTTAAAAGATTGTACTAAAATTTGTAATTACTTAAACCCTTAAATATCTTCATACATCTGTGGCGTAATTTGATAGTCAGTAACCTAGAGTTTGTTTCATACACCAAATGCAGTTATCAGAGGTCCGTATTGATCGATTTTCATGTGTTTACCCGAGTAGTCCGGCACTTGGCCTTGGTATAATGGCGGGGATATTCGCAATCATAACTCGAATCGTGTTATTGATGTTAGTTGGGTGTTGTTGCTGTCGTCCAAGGGGCTCTACATTAACCCCATTTTCCGGTGCCTTCAATATCTTGTCATGGTACGTAAACAAACAATTAAATCATTAATAACTTTAAAACACGGTTGAGTTTCGAAACCAAAGCTTTTTAGTTGGGGCAACACAATTCGTAAGATCATCTATTCTATTTACTACAACTAAAAGATCCAAGTCATGTTTTTCTTTAAAAAATAAGCTAAGCTTATAAATTATAAAAAATTTCAACGAATTCTGGTGACTGAAGGATCAACAAACTCTCTTGATCCTTCCTGGGTTCTGCCCCTAGAAACAAATAATAAGATTTATTAAGAGGCTACACAATTTACAAATTAAATGATTGTTTTTTTTTTTCACAGGATAGCCTCCGTTGTAGCGGTGATTCTACTGTTTGGAGGCGCAACGCTAAATAATCGACAGGTTGGGCAAATAGATTATGGAGAAATTACATGTTATGTAGTAAAGCCTGGGATATTGGCAGCAGGGGCCGTGTTTTCACTTTCGAGTGCAATATTCGGGGTTCTCGTTTATGTTTCGCTATCTTCGGCTAAGCAAATGGCACCGCGACTCGAGTTTGCACTCCCAGTTGCCACCAATGTTGATATTGAGAAAAACATTCCCCCGCCTACGCAACAGCCAACAGTAATATAATACATATGAAGAAAACATGCTCTCATAAACAAATGAAATTCATCATAAGGTGATTTTGTATAATGATTCTTTTTTACAGTATTCTATTTCATTTATAATCATTATTATTTATGTTTTGTTTCTTTGCACACGAAGCATTAAACCCAGTCGTGTCTTTTCTTTATTAGGAAATATAGATTTCTAGAATTCTAAGACTATGTGTAGTGGTTGTTTGGTTAAAATGTCATCAAAATGTCAAATAATTAAAACCTATTTCACTAAAGCATGTTTTAAATTAAGTATAGGTGTTAACTAGTGTTTGAAGCTCCTTTTAATACAATAATATATGAAATGTTGTGTTTAGTGCTCGTTAATGACTTGAAGCCCCTTTTAACTATCTTGTAACGGTGTTTAGAGTCACACTTGTGTCTATATCATCATGTTTGAAACTCTCAAAATGTCCATTACGTCTAGTCTAAGAACATGTTATGAGGAAAAGATTTAGAGAATCAGAATTGATTATTGTAATGAACTACTTAATTAATTAAGTCCAATTTATTTAAATTTCGTTTATAGAACCTTTGCTTTTGTCTAACATAAGATTATGCAATATTTTAATTAATGTAGTAATGATACGTAAAACATCCCTAATTTCTTTGCACTACGAAGCAGTATCTTACTTCTTTTTATAGACGAAGATTTTGAAACCAAAGCAATCTACACTAGATTTATTTAGAAAACGACTAAAACTTAAAATTGATGTTACAAGGGGTACTTCAACGCGGATCAACGGGGTGATGGCTGGAGGCGAGAACGGCGAAGAATCAAATTCCTTCATTATCTTTTGTCAACTACACAATGATCTTTACATGGAAAAGAAAGAATCTGGAGTAATTAATGAACAAAATATTACAAAATCAAAAGTGGCTCTAGTTACGGTGAAATGAATGAACCGCTGAGAACTCGTTTGAGAGTTGGTTTGACTACCCTAACTACGGAGGAATATTTCCAAGAAATTAGTGAACAAGATGTTCTTTTATTTGTTGACAATATCTTCCGTTTTGTCCAAACATGGTCTGAAGTATTCGTCTTGTTGGACAGAAACCTTATGCTAAATTTCTATTCATTTGATAGATTTCAATTTCTAACTCGTAAGTGTTTGATTTCATAGAAAAAGTTAAACTTACGTAACATTTAAAAGAAATGTTTTACATTTATATTAATCTAATAATTCATTTACACTAGTAATTTAGATAGTCAAATGAAAAGTTAAAAAGTATTACATGCATCGTTGATAAATTTTTTTTCCAAGTTCTATTAAACCTATTATAGTCACCAAAGTATACATCATAGTCCCCCAAGTATAACTCTCCATGTGCCAAGTATAAGAAATCGAATGATAAAATTACATCTACACGAAATTAAAAAAAAACGTCCTTTAAATTTATATAAAGTTGCAGGTTTCATCTTTTATCTTTAAAATTTACTCTAGACATCCTTTATTTTACCATTTTGTAACAGATTTCGTCTTTTAAACTAACTGTCGTTAAGTTTTTCTGTTAAGTCAAGGGTAATATAGGTTTTTTACCTCTAAAGGATTATTAATGTTACTTTTTCCAAACATAAAAGACGTCTTCTACAACTTTTTTATCTTTACTTAATTTTTGTATTTTTACAATTGTACATATACATATGATCTTTTTATATAACATAATATATATTATTTAATTATTTTGATCCATGTATTATACATGAATATAAATTATATAACTATTTATATAATCTATATAATTTAAAATACGTGGATGAAAAAAATAATATATGTATTTATATAATTTTTATATATATAATACGTGGATGAAAATAGTTAATCTATTTTAATTATTTATATAGTTTGTATAATTTAATTTATATATGATAATACGTGGATGAAAATAGTAATATATATTTATTTTCATCAACGTATTATATATAAATATAAATTATATACTTTATTTAACTCTAAACACCGTTGTATCATTTAATTATTAATATAATTTATATTTTTATACAATACATGGATGAAATACTTACATAATATTTTTAAAAATAAATGAATTAAGTAAAAGATAAAAAAAAAAGTTGCAGAAAACGTACTTTATATTTGGAAAAATTACATTGATAGTACTTTAGAGGTAAAAAAAGCTAAATTGCATTTAACTTAACAGAAAAGCTTAATGACAATTAGTTTAAAGAACGAAATCTATTACAAATGTTAACATAATGGATGATTAGAGTACTTTTTAAATATAAATGATAAAACCTGTAACTTTATATAAACTTAAAAGACGTTTTTTTTTTGTAATTTTATCTTACATATATTTCCATCTCATACTAAAATAACAGAATATTGTTTTTTCATATAACTTAAGCAACAAAATTTTTTAAAGCTATATATTTTAAACTACAGTTAAAATAAAGTTTTGTAGCTATAAAATTAATTAATACTATATTAAACAGACTGGCGATTCAAATTTGTTCTTTCTTCAATAACTAGTTTAAAACATACAAAAATAGTAATTAAAAAGAGAACATATTTTATTGTTTGTTGCAATCAAATATACACTTTAGACCCACTCAACAATACCATTGCCGTCTACCGCCGGTACCCTACTAGCTTGAACTTTTATGTTAACTCAGAAAGTGATATAAATAGTCAGCAATCGTGTAGCTATTATTTCATCTAGATTCTTATATAACGATCTTTTTTAATTTTCCCCGAGTTAAAAAAAAAAGATATTATTTAGAACCCAAATTATTTTAAAAAATGGCGACGTCCCGTTTGAACATCGTGTTCATGGCAACAATTTTTGTTCTTGCGACATCAATCTGCGCGAAGGAATACATTGTTGGGGATGAATCCGGTTGGACGCTTGACTTTGATTATCAAACTTGGGCTAAGGATAAAGTTTTCTTCGTAGGAGATACACTTGGTATGCTAATTATAATCTCCATCATTTTATTTGGATTCACTACTATAAAACTTGGTATTCTACTGCTTAATTTGACCGTTATAAAACTTTTGCAACTGATATGCGACCAAAAGTGACGTTCCAAAAACTTTTGTAGCTAATTTGTTTTGTGAACAGTGTTAATGATTGAAAAATTGGTCTTGGACCAATTAATGACCTCCTTATTTACCATCGACTATCACGTGGTTGCTACTTTGCGACCATTTTAAAGTCGGTCGCTAATATCCAGTTTTGTAGAAGCAAATCTGTTTTTTACGGCTAATTGGATTACTGACGGGCTATTAGCCCATCCGATCATCTCCGTTACTCAAGTACGGAACCTTAATAAATGTAAGAATTACAATTCTTTTGATGCAGTATTCAACTATGCGGAAGGTACTCACACCGTAGTGAAAGTCAATGGCACCGGTTTCCAACAATGTATCACTTCACCATCCAATGGGATCTTGACAAGCGGACGCGACATCGTCCCACTTGAAACCCCGGGAAGGAAATGGTACATTTGTGGTGTCGGAAAGCATTGCGAGTCGAGAAATATGAAGCTTGTGATCACTGTTCTACCTCAAACATTGGCTCCGGCTCCAAGCCCTATCGCGACATCAACATCGGTCAAATTGGTAGTTCCAACAATTCACGGATTCGTAGTTGCATTATTCGGGAGTATTTTACTGCTCTTGGTTTGAAACATTTATTGTTTTGTTATATTTTCCAGCATTACTTTGGTATTTATTGAGATATACGTATGTTTGTTCAAAATGTTGTATCCGTTTGAAGATTGCCTAATATGAATCCTTTTTTAACTGATTGTTTGTTTTACAACTTTCTTTGAGAAGCATATAGAGTCCTTTATTAGTTTTGGGTTGGTAAGAACAGATATTTGGTAAGTATAAAATAGATTACCATTAGAGAAATGGGTATCATTGGTCGCATTTTTGTTGCAAATCGGTTGGAGATAGCCTTTTAACTGATTTGTGACAAAAAAATGTGGACGTATAACCGACGTTGTTAATTGCATGTGTAGTTGCAAATTAGTTTGCTACCGCATTAGCAAAACAATAGCAATATTGCAACCGGTTTGTAGTGGCGGATCCAAGAATTTGTTCTTATGGAGTCACTATTTTTTTATATGTTTCAATTTTGTAGAAGTAGACATAAAAAAATTTGAGTAGATTCGGGTCGAGTCAAATTGGCCATGTAATAAAAATACGATTCAATAATAAAATAAGATCATCACCAGTTCTTTGAGATTTTGAGTTTAAGAAATATTTAACGCTGAATACTGTCCAAATATCCATCTATGAACCGTCCTTGCCTTTGATTTAAGTCCAAGACTTTAAAGTATTAGGTACAATAGTATTTTAAGTTTTATCATTATTGGATATTTAGTGGGTATATATTAGGAGTGAGCTTGTTAAATTTAATTAAAACTTAGGCTATACGGGCCTTGGGTATTTAGTGAGAATGCATTTATTTAGTTATTAAAATAATTAACTCGTGGACTTTTTCAAAATTTGAGTTTATGTTTTTTATAACTAATGGAGTCACCGTCTAAAAAACATTGTTATCACTCGAAAAACTTGTACTTATATTTCTATATACGCGAGAAAATTCACTGTATATATTCAGGTTACTCCAATGAATACACACTACGTCCGCCCCGGCTGGTTTGTGACTTTCACGTTTTGCTACTGCATGTTTTACGATTGATTTACGGACCCGTTTTGGCAACGAGTTTTTAGCCGGGGCGAATGCTAGTTTTGCCAATCATTTTAAATATATTTCAACGATGGACCAATATGTGCTCTTGGTAAAAGGTTATTGTGTGTTTGTTTAAAAGTATTTTTAACGGGTTTTGAATATGTATTTGTTGAGCCTAATGAGAGTCGAGAAGACTCGATTAAATAAAATATATAGCGAATATAGATAAAACTATGCCAAATAATGTAATATTTAGAATTTTATAAAACACTATAAATCAAAAGTTATAAAATGAAAAACAAGTTTTATGTTAAAACAAAAACTAAAAATATATAATATTTGATATGAGGTGACTCAAAATAAAATTCATAGTAAAACGTAAGTACAACAAGTCCATACGGGTGTGTTCGAAATTTTCTAATATATTATAGATTAAAGTAATTATAATATTAAAGTAATAAGCTAGAAGGATTCAAAAATTATACTTTGCATGCACAGTTGTTTGTTCATAGTTTGTCTTTCGTATAGCATATAATAATTTAAAGGATAATGCATTGAGTATGATCTTATAACTTAACGATACATGATAGCTAGACATAACTACCGGAGATGGAAACAAGCGGAAAAGGACACTAGGAAACGCACTTAGGAAATTAAACATACGGTATTATAAAGATAGCTAGATCGTCATTGTCGCTTACACGAACTTGATAATGAAAGGGGTTCTAACCAAATATTTACCCGAATGCCAGGCCATCGCGCCTTCACCATAAGGAACGTTAACCTCCTCGCTACTAGAACGTCTAAACGTTAGCTCATACGTTAACTTTTGGTTCACCTCGGTGAATTTCAGCATCGCATTATGAACCACAAGAACTATACCTTGTGGAATTACGACATCAGACTCTGATATCGTGTAAGTGGAGCTAGCCTCTCCAACGTTTGTCACTGTCCTTGAGTATGTCTTGTTTTCGCCCCTAGCTAATGTCATCGCAAAGGATGGGTAGTTAAGTTGTCCTTCGGGAATGGTTTTCGAGCATGAAACCGTTTTCGATGCAATGATTCCCACTTGTTGGCTTGTGTAACCGAGCCCGCACAAGTATGGAATGTAGTCATCTGGTTCGATGTCAAAGACTAGCCCGGGATCATTAGCTTTTGATGGATTTACATGGCCTGAACCTATGGCGAACAAGTCCGCACGAAGCTCTCTTTCATCCTCGATTGGATTACTATTTAGGCTAATTTGATCAGCGGTTGTCATGATCGCGGATTTGATAGCCGCAGGCGACCAATTGGGGTGAGCAGCTTTCAGTAAAGCTGCTATGCCGGCTAGATGTGGGCAAGACATTGAAGTGCCTGAGATCATGTTGAATGTAGAGCTTGTTTGTGTGTTGTTCTCAACGGAAATAGGCCATGCTGCTAGAACGTTAATTCCAGGGCCGATAATATCCGGTTTCAAGATTCCGGGGCTTTGCGTGCTTGGCCCCCTTGACGAGAAAGAAGTAACAGCGGGAGCTGAATCCACTCCAACTATAGTCCCTTTGAATAACAAAGTGGCTGTAGGTGAGGTGGTTGAGTTCATATACTTCTTGATCGCAAGTCCTTCTTTGTACCCGACATGTGATGCTGGAAGAACATGTGCATCTGCATTAGTACTATCGCCATCGGTGACTTGGTTCAGTAGAAGCATCGCAGCACCGCCAGCATCCTTTACGACTTGCCCTTTATCAATTCTCGCTGTAATACCTCTATCACACACCACGATCTTCCCTTTCACATCCAGATTATCTAGCGATCCTTCCATGCACAACGATGTGTTTTGTATCCCGTTTGCTCCGGGGTACACCAACGGTAGATACGTCTGTGGGAAATCTTTAGGTTGGAATAACGATTCCCCATCAAATGATTCCTTGTTTCCTAGAGAAACAGATGCCACTATTTTCCTATCAATGGTACTAGCCCCTACTGTAAGAATCCATGGAGCCTCATTCACTAACGTAGAGTTAGAAGGCCCCGCATTACCCGCAGAACAAGCCACAAGTATACCTTTTTGTACCGCGGTAAATGCACCTACCGCAATACTCTCCTGATAAAATGGAACAGGATCTAGACCAAGTGATATCGAAAGCACATCCACGCCATCTTCAACTGCTACATCTAATCCAGCTATAATCGCGCTCTCTGGACAATCCTCCAACGTGCATACTTTATACATAGCCACATGCGAAAGTGGCGCCATCCCAACCGCGGTCCCTTTGGCATTTCCAAACACACTCGCGTCATTAACAAAGTTCCCACCCGCGGTACTAGAAGTGTGCGTACCATGACCATCTTCATCATACCGCGTGTCATTTCCACCTGTAGTAAGATCCCGTAACCCGATCAGTTTATTATTGCACCCTTCAACTTCACACTTCCCTTTCCATTTCGCGGGTGGCGGAGGCATTCCATTGTCATTGAACGATGGATGGCTCGGGGTCGTTCCTGTGTCTAGAACCCCGATTATCACCCCCTTTCCGTAGTTCGAACCACTCCAAAAACCTGCATTCTGGTGCAACCCCAGGAAGTTCGGAGTATGAGTAGTATGTTTTAAATACACTCTTTGTGGCCTTGCGGATAAGACCCCCTCCATATCTTCCATCGCCTTAGCATGCTCCGCGGAGAGCTTCGCAGCGAACCCATTTAGCACGTTATGGTACGCAAAAACCATGGTCGGTTGGTCCTCGGTCGAAGCGGCTGTGGTTCGTGGTAGAAACGAGTGGTACCAGTTTTCACGGTCTTGTTTTTGAGTGAAGTGTTGATCGCCCTTGGGTGCGGCTAAATGGACAATGTAGGTTTGATGTTCAGCAGCAGCGGTGGATGTGATCGTTAAAATGGTGGTTAGAATGAGAAGCAATAATATTGCAGAAGCCATTGTAGCTAATGGTCTCAGTGGGCATGTTTAATGTTCATGTGAAAGTGTTTTTATAGGTGAATTAGGTTCGACGGAATATTGCCGGCCGGCTAAATTCTGTGCACGAAAGACGAAATGATGATTTTATGTTCCGATCAGTCGCCGGATTTTAGTTAGTCGGAAGTATTTGTCGATAATATTAGCAAGGTATCATTGGATTTGTAAAGTGGTGTTTGTGTGTTATATTTGTGTCATTTTCTTATCAATTTCAAGCTTCAATTATTACTAAAAATGTCACATAATGTTTGTTTTTTGTACAAAAGCTCGCTTTCGAATTCCAAAACAAGTTCAATGGGAATATCTTAATTTGGGTTTGACTAGGTCTATGAGACGATTTGATCCAGCTTTAACATGTATTAAAATAACTGCTAATATCTTAAACTATGTACTAGAAGATAAGATAGTTATTTTTACGGGAGACACAATCTTTTACTCTAGATTTATTCTATGTAAAATTTGAATCTACAGTTATTTAGCGGAAAATAAACTGCTTTAACGTCAAAAATTTCTTTTTCTAATTTCTAAAAAGTGACGTATTAATTAGAAAATAGAAGAAAAACATGTTGATAGATTAGACGACCTGTGTTTTTGTCTAAAGTTAACAACCCATAATAAAAGAGGTGTATTCGGTGCTTGATCATAGCTCCTGCTTTTATCATATAGTAGAGGCGAGATGTTTCTTATGGCTTGAATCTATTATCTCAATATCAGAAAACAAACAACCTTAACATCATAAGAGATAGCAAATTATTGTCAATTTTCACAACTCAAAGAGATTGGAAAATAGAGAATAATTATTCTCTTCTTTTTACACGAGTAAATGGAGTATCAAGTAACCAATGTACCAATTTATAGCAAAGTCTAATTAAACACAAAAAATGGTTAAGAATATGTGATGACTTTAAACGACTGTAACTTCAATCATTTATCATTTTAGCTCTATTTCAAAATGGTTGTAACACCACTACAATCATTTTGGCGGGAAATTCTTATGCAATAGCTTGTTACTAGTTTCTTGTAACAGTTTTTGTGAGAAGATGAGTTTTTGATGGAAATAACGGCCGGATAAGTTGTCACGAAAATTCGACAGATTTTTGAATGATCCTATGTGCGATGGATTTGCGACTGATTATTGTTTCAACGGACCAATTTAGCGGTAAATTTGCAGTTGCCTATACATTAATGACTGAATAATTTGTTGCTAAAACATGACAGATTAGGGTGATACTATGTGCGACAATTCGAGGCTAGTGACTATTGCGAGGACCAATAGCGACGCGTTTGCAACCAATTTTATCGACTAATAAAACAACTTACTAATTAGCGACGACTGATAACTACAATATTTATTAGACGGACGACCAACCAAGATTGTCACTAAAACACGACACATTTGAGACATATACTTATTTGTACTGGATTTGCAACCAACCATTAATGTGAGGGGCCACAATATTGATTGATTTGCCACCTGCAATGTTGCTACGAACTTACGGACCTTTTTGCGACAACCAGATTTTTTACACACTGTAAATGCAAGTCCCCAGTAGATCCTAATTGCTCTGATGGAACCCTGATTTACCAAGTCAATTTCCTTTTACTCCAATCCTACGCACAATCAAACACCAACAGTTAAGGCGTCACAAATAGAGAAGTCATTCTAGCTGTAACAATCCTTCGACGTGAGAATCAGTGATAGTTATCGGATAAAGGGTTTTGAGAGAGAGAGAGAGAGAGAGTTTTAGGAAGTATGTGCGTATGAGAAAATCAATCCTCCTTATCTTGTATTTATAGTGTTTTATGATGTATGTATGTCTATCATGTATGATTATGGGAGTAGTCTCAAGGAGTTTGTTACGTAACTGGGGTCCTATACTTCATGCGATTAGGCGTGTGTTATATCAACATGTCTATCATGTATGATCAGGTAGGACATGTGTCCGTGCTTTATTACGGTCAAATATTATTTGTGATTTTCCAGGTCAGGTTTTTTAAGATACGGCCCGACGTCTACATACAACTATAGTAAAATACATCTTTATAAAGGACAGTTTAAAAGTTAACAACTAAACAATGTTGCATTTTTGTGGTTATGTAGGATATGAACCAAATAATCAATTAAGAAAGAATTCATATTAGGTATATCGACCATCTTCAAATGGATGCAACGTTTCAACAAACATACATACATCTCAATAAATAAAGCGTTAATATTGAAAAATATAAATCTATAAACATTTTAAACCAAAAGCAATAAAAGACTGCCGAAGAAGGCAACTACGAATCCGTAAAAATTTCACAACTAAATTTTGCTATCGTAGAAAATTCTGCAAGTTTAGCGACCAAATTACGACTAAATTGAAAATGGTCGCAAAACTGGCTACCACATGCAAGTTGGTGGCAAATCAATGCGGTCGTAAAAGATAGTGATTACTGTTAACTTGATACGAGCGATCAAACACGAGAACTCTTGAACAACTCGTTCGACTCTTTATTGAAAGCAAAGAAAAAACTATGAATTACATGTACCAGACTTATATTTATATAGTACTTCTACCTTGCAGAAACACAATTCTACTATGACTCAACTTTCTACCTAACCTCCTTATCTAGAATATTTCAAAAACAAGATAAGCAGCAACTTGAAAACGAGATAAGTCAAAACAGAAAAACCAAAGTGACACTTTTAACCCTTGGTCTTTAGATCTCCTCCATAACCTCCCCTTGAGATCACCCAATCCTCCTTTTCAACGTATTAATCGTTCACATTAATTAGGTTGGTATTGCCACATGTTTCACAATTACAGGTCATAATATAGACCAATTTTTCACTCGCTACAACCGATCACAAAACAACTAAGGGACGTGAGTTTTACCTCCCGTTTTAATAGAAATTTGATCCTATAAGTCTTTTAGCTACCAAACTGACTAATGTAAATACTTAAGATATATATAATTAGCTTACCAAGGCTATTTCTAACGAAGAAAACTGAAAACCTTATCCTAAGCACAAGTTTGATAATCAAAGTCAAGCGTCCAACCATTTTGTCCCCAATAAATTAGACAAAGACTCCGTTTGCCTAGATCCTGGACAAAGGGATCTTAAGCGTTCATTTGATCTCGATCCATGTGTTAAGCATGCCGACAACGTTCGATCCTGGCTTTGCAGTGATTGATATATTGACGTGACAAGAAAAAAATGGTTGCCATGAATACAATATTTAAATGATGTGGCCATTTTAAAATAAATTTGGGTTTTTTGTTTAGAGGTATTTACATATTTCATCTTACAAAAATTATTGATTAACATATGTCATCAAGTTAAGAAACAAGTTACATGTTTTCCTTTTCAAAATATATAAATTGCATATTTATTTATTTTTTACTATGTATTTCATTTTGATAATATTTGTATGTTTCTTCTTCAATTATGGTTTCATTTTTTCGATTCTTCTGCTCGATCCAAACAATTTTGATTTTGTAAATGAAAATATCTATATCACTAATGATCTTCTTTTCTTCTGCTCGAGTTACGTGGTATTGACATATGATCTTGTTTGCATCGAGAAAAACTACTACTACTCTCTTGTATATGTTTCTTAGTGTATTAGCAATCACAAAGAAATGGACAAATATATAAAAATAAGAGTAAAATAATTATTTAACAAGTTAAGTTTAATGAAATGATAAATATATAAGAGTGGGATCTAATACAAAAGCTAATTTTTCAAAAAAACCATAAAAACCAATATATATATATGTCACTAGGTTAGTACCCCGTGTATTACACGGGTTGAATAAATAAAATATTAAATAATTATTAATAAAAATTAATGAATTATAAAACGATCTTTTGATATAAAATGGGGTTGACATTACGTACGAGTGATAAAAGAACGATATCATTTTTTAAACTTTAGTTTAATTTTTTTTTTGTTTTTTTAAAAAAAGTTGGTTTTTAAACAAATTGTTTCAAAACAAACCGTTTTTATAAAAAAAATGTCATTTTTAATAATTTCTTTATTATGACTTTGATATTTAATTACTTTTGTTTCATGAGAATTTTATTATTTAAAAGCCACAAGCTTTAAAATACATTGTGTTTTTGAAAGTTTGATATATTTTTCTTGGAAAAATTTCTTATTTTATAAAAATTATTTCTTTACAAATTGCATTTGTAGAAAGATCTTTTTTTTAATTTAAAAAAAAATATTTTTAATATGAAAATAATTAAATAATATCATTTGTAGTTAATGTGATATTTATTAGGAGAGAGAAGCGAGAAATTAAAATTTAGGAGCTTTAGAATTGTAACAAGTGGCCTACAAAAACCTTCTTTTATTATTATTAGTATAGATAGATGTGGATTAGTTAATGACTAGGGTTGAAGGGTATATTATGAATTACATAATTGTTTGTTTTTAGCAACCCTTTGATTTAAGCAAATATTAATTGATTTTTTCCTATTATATCTCTAACAAAATGAACAACTAATCTGGAGATTTTTTCACCGGTTCGAGAATCACCAATAAACTTGCATCTTCTTTTTCTTTTATCATCTCAATCATGAGTAAAAATCATGAAATCATCTTAATTGCGAGTAAAAGTTATTGTGTAAAAAAAAGACTGTCCTATTTTATAATGTGTGCTATGTTAAATTATGTGCTATTTTAAGTAATATTTGATGTTTTTAATTGTTAAGAAGGTGATATTTTAAAAAAAAAATTATATTGAATTGCTACTTTTTTTATTAACTATCATATGGTATTATTATGTGTTATTTCAAAACTGTGAAGTGCTATTTTTATTGTGTGCTACTTTTACGAAAGTAGCATCATGTATATTTATCATGTGCTATTTACGAAAACTTTTTAAAAAAATTTTATTGATATTTTTTTTAAAAATATAACAATATTATACACATATCAAAGATAAAAAGTACTTGATTTTATGGTATATTTTTTTCATAAAATAATAAACAATATAAAAGTTATTTTAGTTTAAAAACGTTGGTGTAAGTAGTTATTGTTTACAAAATAATGTCAACATCTTAAATATTTTAGTTTTTATTATGGACGTTATATTATATTACTAATTAACATTAATTACTAAGTTGCCATTTTCCTCGTTAACAACTAGGCTAATTGAAAATTGATTACTTGTCAATAATCTTAACCCTTAATCCATTTAATGAACGCACCGGATCTGTTTTTACGGTTTTTAGATAGCATATTGTTTGTGTCGAAATCATCCTCATATATATATATATATATATATATATATATATATATATATATATATATATATATATATATATATATATATATATATATATATATATGTTTTAGAAGGGAAAAATATATAATTGATTTTTTGACATAACGAATATATGCAAATGATAATATTAAAAAGATGAAATAGGTAAAAGTCCATTTAGTTTATATACTTTTCCTTTTTGTAATGGTTTTGAAAGCATTAATTATATTATAAAATTTATAAAAACATATCTCTCAAACAAATATGACTCCTTTTAATCTAAACACAAGACTTCAAAACAAACATGATCAATTTGTTATTTTTTAGTTAGAGTACCCTCAATGAGCAGCTCTTTGTCTTGTTCGTTTTAAATTGTTAATGTCTGATTAATAGTAAAGAGAAATCAACTGTCCGCCTTTGGTAGAAATATAAAAAAAAAAATCTGATATGACAATCTTATAGATAATTTCAAGGATAATGCATTGTGGATGATCTTATAACGTTACATGAGAAGCAAAACACAAGTACCAGCGAAACCATACGGACTTACAAAGATAGCCAGATATTCATTGTCGCTTAAATGAACTTGATAGCAAAAGGGGTTCTAACCAAATATTTACCCGAACGCCAAGCCATCGTGCCTTCACCATAAGGATCGTTAACTTCCTTGTTACTAGAACGTGTAAATGTTATTTCATACATTAACTTTTGGTTCACATTGGTGAATTTCAATGTAGGATTGTCAACGACAAGAGCTATACCATTTGGAATTACGACATCAGAGACCGATAAAGTGTAAGTGGAGTTAGCCTCACCAACGTTTGTCACTGTCCTCGAGTATGTTTTATTTTGGCCCCTTGCTAAAGTCAGCGCAAAGGAAGGATAGTTAAGTTGCCCTTCAGGAATGGTTTTCGAGCATGAAACCATTTTCGATACAATGATTCCGACTTGTTGGCTTGTGTAGCCGAGCCCGCACAAGTAAGGAATGTAGTCATCTGGTTCGATGTCAAAGACTAACCCGGGGTCAGTAGCTTTTGATGGATTTACGTGGCCTGAACCTATGGCAAATATGTTTGCACGAAGCTCTCTTTCATCCTCGATAGGATTGCCGTTTAGGCTAACTTGATCAGCAGTTGTCATGATTGCTGATTTGATGGCCGCAGGTGACCAATCAGGGTGAGCAACTTTCAGTAATGCTGCTATGCCTGCTAGATGTGGGCAAGACATTGAAGTACCAGATATCATATTAAATGTAAAGCTTGTTTGTGTGTTGTTCTCAACGGAATCAGACCATGCCGCTAAAATGTTAACACCAGGGCCTATGATATCTGGTTTCAAGATTCCGGGGCTTTGAATGCTTGGCCCCCTTGATGAGAAAGATGTCACAGTGGGTGCTGAATCCACTCCGACAACAGTCCCTTTGAATAATAAAGTGGCTGCAGGTGAAGTAGTTGACTTGATATACTTCTTGATCGCGAGTCCCTCTTTGTAACTGACATGTGATGCAGGAAGAACGTGAGCATCCGCAAAAGTACCGTCCCCATCGGCGACTTGGTTCAGTAGAATCATCGCAGCACCGCCAGCATCCTTTACAACTTGCCCTTTTTCGACTCTATCTATGATACCTCTATCACACACCACTATCTTCCCTTTCACGTCCATGTTGTCTAACGAACCTTCCATGCAACACGATGTGTTTCGTTCCCCATTTGCTCCGGGATACAGTAACGGTAGATATGTTAGTGGGAAATCTTTAGGTTGGAATAACGATTCCCCATCAAACGATTCCCTATTTCCTAGAGAAACAGATGCAACTATTTTCCTATCTATAGTACTAGCCCCAACCGTAAGAATCCATGGAGCCTCATTCACCAACGTAGAGTTAGATGGACCCGCATTACCTGCGGAACAAGCCACAATCATACCTTTTTGTATTGCAGTAAATGCACCTACTGCGATACTATCCTGATAAAATGGAACAGGATCTAGACCAAGCGATATCGAAAGCACATCTACACCATCTTCAACCGCTACATCAAACCCAGCTATGATCGCGCTCTCCGGGCAATCCCCTATCGTGCACACTTTATACATCGCCACATGCGCGAGGGGCGCCATCCCAACCGCGGTCCCTTTCGCATTTCCAAATACACTAGCACCATTAACAAAGTTCCCCGCCGCTGTACTAGACGTGTGCGTACCATGACCAATTACATCATACTGTGTATCATTTCTAAACATAGTAAGATCACGCAACCCGATCAGTTTATTATTGCACCCTTCAATTTCACACTTCCCTTTCCATTTCGCAGGCGGTGGAGGGACTCCGTCGTCATTGAACGACGGATGGCTCGGGGTCGTTCCAGAATCTAGAACCCCGATAATGGCCCCCTTTCCGTAGTTCGAATCACTCCAAAAACCAACATTCTGGTGCAACCCCAAGAAGTTCGGAGTACGAGTCGTGTGCATCGAATACACTCTTTCCGGCCTTGCAAACATGAACCCCTCCATTTCTTCCATCGCCTTCACATGCTCCGCGGATAGCTTCGCCGCGAACCCGTTTAGCACGTTGTGATAAGCGAAAACCATGGTCGGTTCGTCCTCGGTCGAACCAACTGTGGTTGGTGGTAAAAATGACTTGTACCAGTTTACACGATCTTGTTTTTGAGTGAAGTGTTGATTGTCCTTAGGTGTGGCTAAATGGACAATGTAGGTTTCAAGTTCAGCAGCTGTGAAGAATGTGATGGTTAGAATGAAAAGCATTATTATTATTATAGAAGCCATTGCGGCTAATGGGCTCAGTGGGCATGTTTAATGTTCATAAGAAGGTGTATTTATAGGTCAATTTGGGCAGTCCGATACTTGCCGGCTGGTCACCTTGATTTTAGTTTGTCCCATGTATATGTCAAAAATATATATATGAACGTATGATTTGATTGGTGTGAAAGTGATGTTTATTATGTCCTATTTTAATTCGTTTTTCTTTTTATCGTCATCAAGCTTCGATGAGTATTTGAAAATGTAATATGATGTTTGTTTTATCTTTTAAAAGGTTGAAATGGGAGTATCTTTGGGTTTGTGGGGTATGAATACCTTTTTAACATGTACGAAAATAATTACTAGCATTTTAAATAATGTTTCTAGAATATAAAAATAGTTTTTTTAAGGGCAGACTATTCTATATTTATTTTACTTCTAACATTACATATGAAACTTTACATATTAACCCTATTCTACCACCAAGATAATTTTTTAAAATTGCACTCAACATATTAATTACAATATTTCAGAAAATAGAATAAAAAAGGTTAATAGATTACCTTAACTATGTTTTCGACTAAAGTTAACACCCTATAACAAAGAGGTATACGTGGTGCTTGACTCACTCCTACTTTGCGTAGGGTATGGGGAGAAGCTAGACTACTTCACGATCTAATGTACGTAATCTTACCTTGAAATTTATGCAGAAGGGTTGTTTTCACGTTTTGAACTCGTGGCCTCAAGTCTACAATACAAGTAAGAAACAACCTTAACAATCCCTGAGAGATTGCAAGTTAAGCATTTTAACATTGTTAATTTTTACAACCAAAAGAGATGGTGAAAATAGGGAGTAATAATGTTTTTGTTTACATGAGTAAATGGTCTATTAAGTAACCATATGTATCAATATATAGGCAAGTCGAAACACGAGAAGTAGTAGACCGTGACAAAACAAGTTTGTCACTAAAACATGATAGATTTGAGATGAATACGTTTGGCATTGATTTGCAACCAACCATTATTGTGAAGGGTATATTTAATGAGTGATTTGCGACCGCTCATTGTTGCTACAAACTTCGTGACCTCTTTACAACATAACCGAAATTCTTACACAAATTACAAATACATCTCTATAAAGGACTCTGTATACATCGGGCCGAGTGACATGCCTCTTCATAGCCCTATACAAACATACATATAATAAATAACGCATTAGTGTTGGAAAATATAAAAACAATAAACGTTTCAAGCCAAGAGCAATAAAAGTCTGCTAGATAATGCCAGTCGCATAGTTGAATACATCACCAATAGCATTGTAAAGGATTATATTTACTAAGCGTGTTGGAAATAGAAAATGTAGGAAATGATATTAAACGAACTTACTTCTAAAAATGGGATAGAAACGATATTAAACAACCTTACTTCTAAAAGTGGGATATTAATAACTAAAGTTTGCTATCGCAGAAAATGTCACAAGTTTAGTGATTAAATTGCGACTTAACTAAAAATGGTCGCACAACGCTACCTCATCCAAGTCAGTGCTAAATCAAGGTGGTCGTAAAAGAGGGCGATTACATGTCACAAATATGGAGACTAATTTTTTACTTACTAGAACCGATCACAAAACAGATAAGGGACGTGAGTTTTACCACCTGTTTTAGTCGTAATATGATTGCAAAAGTCTTCTAGCGACCAAATTGACTGATGTAAATACTTAGTTTTATAGTGAAGATGATGGTGGATGGAGATATATAACTAATATATCAAGGGCATCTCTAACAAAGAAAACTTTATCCTTGGCCCAAGTTTCATAATCAAAGTCGAGCGTCCAATTAACCGTTTATGTGAGGTATGGTGACACTGAAGTCATCGACTTTTGAGAATTATAGACATATAATGTTGGTTTAATAGTAAAGAGAAATGAATCGCTCACCTATGTTAGTAATATATTAAATAAATTTATGATAAGACAATGTTATAGATAATTTCAAGGACCATGCATTGTGCTGATGTTATTGTTGGTTAATCTTGACGGGTCAAATGGTTTTATTTTACGGGTCAAATCCGATATCTAGGATGTTTTATTTTATTATATGTTTTTAATTATGCAGTAAGTTTAGTTTGAGTAAATGTTAGTGGGTCAAAAGAAACATGAGTTGAGTGGAGCATTGTTAGAAGATGGTGGGTGTTAACTCACCCCACTTCATACGTATGTTTCCCATATTTAAGTTTGAGTCTTGTTTATTGATGTTATGCAATTTTAGTGTTTTGAAGTGTGAGCCAAACAAAGTTCCAGTAGTGAATATTTACTTTCTGTCGTAAGTCCTCAAATAGCAAAAAGAAGAGTATATTTCTTTTATAATTTTGGGTTTATACCAACATTTGGTATCAGAGCCCTAGGCTCATACCGTTGGGGTTCGCGAGAAGCAAGTGCAACGGTGTTTCCATGTAAGTAGACCGTAAGAAGGTAAGCAAGCAGCAAGGGAATCGATTGGTGAAAACCGGTCGATTAGTAGCAAGTTAAAGTAAGACGCAGCAAGGTAAAGCAAGAGGCGCCAAGAGAGAGCAAGAAATCGAAAGATTGGATAGCAAGATAGCAAGTATTTCGCAAGAAATGGCAGAAAACGCAGGAGTCGTAAGTTCGTGAGCAAGGAAATGTGTCTCTTCAATGTCCCAAGTTGACCGAAACAAACTACACGTCATGGTCGATCCTAGTCGAGACAATACTTTAGGCTTACGGTCTTTGGGAGGCGATAGTTCCGGTCACCGGAGCAACCGTGGAGGAAAAGAAAAATCATACTACAAAAGCTATTATTTTTTCAACATTACCGGAAGATATTCTTTTGCGGGTTGCTAAACATAAGGATGCTAAAGACGTATGGGAGTCGATCCGGGTTCGGTACTTAGAAGCCGATAGAGTCCAAAAGGCACGATTGCAAACTCTTAGGAGCGAGTTGAAAATGCTAAAGATGAAGGAGAAGGAGACGATTAACGACTTTTCGGGAAAGATAGGTGGTATCGTGGCAAAGTTTAAAAGTCTTGGTTCAAATCTTGAAGAGGAGATCGTTGTGAGAAAGCTTCTTAATTCGGCCCCGAAGAAATACTTGCCAATTGTTGCTTCCATCGAACAATACTCGGAGATTGAAAAAATGCCTTTTGAAGAAGCTGTGGGAAGACTCAAAGCATATGAAGAAAGGTTAAAAAGCCATGATGAAAAAGAAGAAGATCGAGGGCAACTTTTGTTTACAAATTGTGAGCATGATGACAAGCAATATGGACGGGGAAGAGGTCGCGGAAGAGGATTCGGTAGAGGGGAAAAAGGACGTGGAAGGGGCTCGGGCCGAGGAGACAAAAGTGGGTTTCGATGTTATGAGTGTGGAGCATTTGGACATTTTGCATACAAGTGTACAAAATGGAAGGACAAGGAGAAAGAAGCCAACTTGATTGAATTAGAGGAACCGGCTCTACTTTGATGAATGCACGGGTCAAGGTCAAGATTAAGGGGGTGAATGTTGGTTAATCTTGACGGGTCAAATGGTTTTATTTACGGGTCAAGTCCGGTATCTAGGATTTTTTATTTTATTATATGTTTTTAGTTATGCAGTAAGTTTAGTTTGAGTAAATGTTAGTGGGTCAAAAGAAACATGAGTTGAGTGGAGCATTGTTAGGAGATGGTGGGTGTTAACTCACCCCACTTCATACGTATGTTTCCCATATTTAAGTTTGAGTCTTGTTTATTGATGTTATGCAATTTTAGTGTTTTGAAGTGTGAGCCAAACAAAGTTCTAGCAGTGAATATTTACTTTCTGTCGTAAGTCCTCAAATAGCAAAAAGAAGAGTATATTTCTTTTATAATTTTGGGTTTATACCAACAGTTATAACGTTACATGAATCAAGAAAAAAATACCAGCAAAACCATATGGTCTGTAATAGTTGGATCAACATTGTCAGTTACGCGAACTTAATAACGAAAGGGGTTCTGACCAGATATTTACCCGAACGCCAAGCCATTGCGCCTTCACCATAAGGAGAGTTAACTTCCTCGTTACTAGAACGTGAAACGTTATCTCATATGTTATCTTTTGGTTCACCTCGGTGAATTTCAATGTAGGATTGTGAATGAAAAGTTCTATACCATTTGGAATAATGACATTAGAGACTGATAAAGTGTAGGTGGAGTTAGCCATACCAACGTTTGTCACTGTCCTCGAGAATGTTTTGTTTTCGCCCCTTGCTAATGTCATCACAAAGGAAGGATAGTTTAGTTGTCCTTCGGGAATGGTTTTTGAGCATGAAACTGTTTTTGTTACAATGATTTCGACTTGTTGGCTTGTGTAGCCGAGCCCGCACAAGTAAGGAATGTAGTCATCTGGTTCGATGTCGAAGACTAGCCCAGGATCATTAGCTTTTGATGGATTTACATGGCCCGAACCTATGGCGAATACATCTGCACGGAGCTCTCTTTCATCCTCGATAGGATTGCCGTTTAGGCTAACTTGATTAGCAGTAGTCATGATCGCGGATTTGATGGCCGCGGGTGACCAATCGAGGTGAGTAGCTTTCAATAATGCTGCTATGCCTGCTAGATGTGGGCAAGACATTGAAGTACTAGAAATCATATTGAATGTAGAGCTTGTTTATGTGCTGTTCTCAATGGAAATTGGCCATGCTGCTAGAATGTTAACACCAGGGCCGATAATATCCGGTTTCAAAATTCCAGGACTTTCCAAGCTTGGCCCCCTTGACGAGAAAAAAGCAACAGCAGGAGCTGAATCCATTCCGACTACAGTCCCTTTAAATAACAAAGTGGCTGTAGGCGAAGTGGTTGAGTTAATATATTTCTTGATTGCAAGTCCAGCTTTGTAACCAACATGTGATGCCGGAAGAACATGAGCATCCTCATAAGTTCGATCGCCATCGGTAGCTTGGTTCAACAGAACCATCGCTGCACCGCCACATTCTTTACAACTTGCCCTTTATCGACTCTCTCTATAACACCTCTATCACACACCACTATCTTCCCTTCCACGTTGACATTGTCTAATGATCCTTCCAAGCACAATGATGTGTTTTGAACCCCGTTTGCTCCGGGGTACACCAATGACAGATATGTCTGTGGGAAATCTTTAGGTTGAAATAACGATTCTCCATCAAACGATTCCTTGTTTCCTAGAGAAATAGATGCCACTATTTTTCTATCAATTGTACTAGCACCTACCGTAAGAAGCCATGGTGCCTCATTCGACAATGTAGAATTAACAGGACCAGAATTACTCGCAGAACAAGCCACAAATATACCTTTCTGTATCGCTGTAAATGCACCTATCGCGATACCATCCTGATAAAACGGAACAGGATCATCATCACCAAGCGATATCGAAAGGACATCTACACCATCTTCAACCGCTACATCCAACGCAGCTATGACCGCGCTCTCAAAACAATCCATCAATGTGCACACTTTATACATAGCCACATGTGCCAGTGGCGCCATCCCAACTGCGGTCCCTTTGGCATTTCCAAAGAAACTCGCATCATTAACAAAGTTCCCACCCGCGGTACTAGAAGTGTGCGTGCCATGCCCGATTTGATCGTACCGTGTGTCATTTCCGCCCGTAGTAAGATCGCGCAACCCGATGAGTTTATTATTGCACCCTTCAACTTCACACTTCCCTTTCCATTTTGCAGGTGGCGGAGGCATGCCATCATCATTGAATGATGGATGGCTTGGAGTCGTTCCGGTGTCTAGAACTCCGATTATGACCCCCTTTCCGTAGTTTGAATCACTCCAAAGACCTACATTCTGGTGCAACCCCAAGAAGTTCGGAGTATGAGTCGTGTGCATCGAATACACTCTCTGTGGCCTCGCGGATAAGACCCCTTCCATATCTTCCATCGCCTTCACATGCTCCGCGGATAGCTTCGCCGCGAACCCATTTAACACGTTATGGTAAGCGAAAACCATGGTCGGTTGGTCCTCGGTTGAACCGCTAGTGGTTCGTGGTAGAAATGAGTGGTTATTGGGCTTCTTAATTCATATTGGGTTATTATATTAGTGGACTATTATCTATTTAATGTGTGTAATTAAACTTATTATGGGCCCAAGGCCATAAACGTAATATGTAGGTAAACAAGAAGCAGTTTCAATCGGTTGTTACGATTGAAGAAACTGCCGATGAACTCTTCTTTATAACTCTCGGTCGAGAGTGTTCATGAAATGCAATTCCTCTTCCATTTAAATATCTATTGTTCATTTACATCTTAACCACTCGTTATTTGTTTTACAAGTTTGTTATGTTGTGTTGAGAATGACTCCATCGATCAAAAGTTCTTGTAACGTTCTTGGGAACCATTACTCTAACAATGGTATCATAGCAAGGTTCAAGAACAAAGGAAAGAATCGTTGCACTTTTGATTATGGTCGGGTTGAACCCTAGGTTCAGAACCCCTCGCCAATTCAACTTGATCATCCCGGTAATTGTTCGGC
Source organism: Flaveria sonorensis (assembly GCA_025506505.1). Taxonomy (NCBI): domain Eukaryota; kingdom Viridiplantae; phylum Streptophyta; class Magnoliopsida; order Asterales; family Asteraceae; genus Flaveria; species Flaveria sonorensis. The sequence goes on along the minus strand of CM046433.1, from coordinate 3,190,166 downwards.
TAAAGCCCAATGTTCAAACAGTGAATTGAAAAGGGTTAAAAGAAATTTGGCAGGGCTACGGTTAGGTTCGATCTCGAGAAAACCATGGAGAAAGAAGCAAGTCTCGGATTCAAGAAAATCGATGGCAACAAAGTCCTTGAGTAGGGAAAAGGGCCCGAATGGAGGATCAAAAGGTTGCAAGGGATCGAGAATAAAGATGAGAAGAATCCGGTGCTTCAAGTGCAAACGCCATGGACATTTTGCATCAAAATGTACAAGTAAGTGCAATAATATTTCATATGAAAACAATGGTTTTCCAAAATATGAACAACCTATTGATTTCTTGGTAAATGGAACAAGTTATGGTTTTTGGAATGATATTTGGGTTGTTAATTTGTCATTTGATAAACACGTGACTGGAAACAAAAAATTGTTTACAAAATTCAAAGATGATTTTACCATTGAAGTTAGAAATCATGAGGATGAGATCTTAACTTCACAAGAAATTGGTGAAATCGAATTGTATTTGAACAATCAAAATAGAACAATTCCTAGTGTCTTATACATACCCACCTTGGATAAAAATATTTTGACTCAAACTCAATTAATTAACCAAGGTTTTAATGTCACTTTTGATGGTGATACTTGTTTTGTGAAAGGTATGTTTGATGATGAAGATACTTGTGAATTGGTGGAAGAATCAAGGAATAACTCAAACGTGTCTAAGTCATTAGACGTGGATCATAATGATCTCATTGAAAATATTTACAAAACCTTGGATCCACAAACGGTTCATGAACTAGAAAGAAACAAAGTTGAATCGTATTTCCAAGGCTATTATGATCACAAATTTGAGTGTTTTATGGATGATGGAATAACTATTAATAATAGTGATCCAAATCAAATATGAGTATCTTTCCTTGATACAATAAAAATAGCCAAGTATGTTATGTCAAATAAAGGATACCTAAGGGTACAATTTGTTAAGTTTGTGAAGTGGTTCTATGAAGAACACTTTAAACAATATACCAAAGTATACCCTCCGGTTTTACCAAATGGTACTCCTATTGAATTGTTTGATCTATACATGTTTGTTGATAGAATGGGAGGAAATAAAAAGATATCTAAGGATGGTAAGTGGCCTGAAATTGCATCCAAACTAGGGTTAAATGCAATTTTTGGTGTGAATTTAAATATTATTTATCAAGGATATTTGGATTTAATGCTTTGGATGTATGAGAAAGAAAAAAATAAAGTGAAAGAGGTTGGTGAAGCAAGCAACAAAAATGAAGTAGCAATTGTCAAAGATGTTGATCAAGAAGTCAAAGATGAAGTTAAAGTTGAAGAAGGAAAAGATCAAGACTTGAATGACAACAATGAGAAGGAAGATGGTGAAATACAAGATGCAAAGGTGAACTTTGAAGACTTGCAAGATCTTGATGAAGAACTAATGTTGCAAAAGATAAATGATGGTAGCTTTGAAGACAACATTGACTATGACATGCTAGAAGATATTGAAAGCTTGGATGATTTCACACTTCTTGTCAACGATGAAGACGACTCAAAGCAAGGAGGAAATCAAAGCACCCAACCATGAATTAAGGGGGAGTATTGGGCTTCTTAATTCATATTGGGTTATTATATTAGTGGACTATTATCTATTTAATGTGTGTAATTAAACTTATTATGAGCCCAAGGCCATAAACGTAATATGTAGGGAAACAAGAAGTAGTTTCAATCGGTTGTTGCGATTGAAGAAACTGCCGATGAACTCTTCTTTATAACTCACGGTCGAGAGTGTTCATGAAATGCAATTCCTCTTCCATTTGAATATCTATTGTTCATTTACATCTTAATCACTCGTTATTTGTTTTACAAGTTTGTTGTGTTGTGTTGAGAATGACTCCACCGATCAAAAGTTCTTGTAACGTTCTTGTTAACCATTACTCTAACAATGGTACCAGTTTTCACGGTCTTGTTTTAGAATGAACTGTTGATCACCCTTGGGTGCGGCTAAGTGGACAATGTTCAGCAGCAGTGGTGGATGTGATGGTTAAAATGGTAGTTAGAATGAGAAGCAATATTATTACAGAAGCCATTGTAGCTAATGGTCTTAGTGGGCATGTTTAATGTTCATTCGAATGTGTTTATATAGGTCGATCGGGCCGTCGGAAACTTGCCGGCCGGCCGGTTAAATTATGTGCAGGAAAGACGAAAATGATGACTCGATGTTCCGATCGGTGGCCGGAGTTTAGTTTGTTCAACGTATTTGTTGAAAGTATTATCAAGGTATCAATGATTACTGAAAGTTTGAAAATGTCACATTATTAATGTTTGTTTTTTCTGTTAAAATTCTGTTTCATATTTAAAAATTGGAAATGGGAATTGCTTTGGGTTAGACTAGGTCTCTGAGATCAAATTTTTTTTAAAACGTATCAAAATAGTAATTGCTAATAACTTAAATTATGTTACTAGAAGATAAGATAGTTAAGTTACTAAAAGTATGTTTTTAAATTTATACTTAACATGTTAATTAGCAAATTCAGAAAGAACACATATAAGAGGAACATGTTAATAGATTAACGTGACCTGTGTGTTTAGACTGCGAATTAAGCTCTTAAAACTTTTTAACTTAACTTTTTGCATTTTTTAGAGATTGGAAATTACTCAATTAGGGGCTTGTTGCTTCTTGTTTAAACGAGTAGCAAATGGAACATTAAGGAATCATATGGACGAATTAACGGAAAACTGGACTTTTCTCATAATTTAATTCATATAAATGACTAAATGAACATTTTACTGAGAGAAAAAACTAAAATAAACATTTACCTTTTAACATAATTTAATTTACTTTAAACTAATAGAAGAGTGTTAAATAACCATCTATCGATTAAGTTAGTTACTCTTTAGCCAGTCTAATTATTGTCCGGACCCACACAAAGTGGAATGGAGAGCTGACATGTATACTTGGCACCATAGCCGACTTGTGGGCCTCTTGATCAACTAGCCCTTAGCTGACTTAACTTGTCTATAGCTGAGACTTGACAATAACCTACACAGCTATAGCCTAGACAGGTGCATGTGATATGTTGTAATCTCGTGGCTCAATGTTATTGGTCGGCTACCCCATAGCCAAGTTAATTAGGTCACATGAGAGCTAGCCGGGAAGCCCACAAGTCGGCTCTGGTGTAATCATGGTATGTGTCAACTCTCTATTCCATCTTAGGTGGGTCCAAGGCAATGATTGAGTCGGCTTGGAAGTAGACGGCTTAGCCGGAAGAGAGGTACTTTGGCACCCTCTTATTAGATGAAAGGGGATAAAAACGTTCAAAAAATCAAATGTTCATTTATTGTACGAAGGGTATTTTTTTTTCCTTTTTTTCAAAAAGTTGTGTTTGTGAGGGATGATCGACCGTATAAGTGATCGCTAAAATACAACAGATTTGTGACATATCCTATGTGCCATGGATTTGTGACTGATCATTGTTGCAATGGCCAATTGAGCGATTGATTTGCAACCGCCTATGACGGAATAAGTTGTCGCTAAACGTGATTGATTGGGACTGATACTATGTGCGACAGATTTGCGAGTTGCGACTAACAATTGTTGTGAGGGCCACTTAGCGATGTGTTTTCAACCAACTATATCGACTAATTAAACAACTTACAAATTAGTGACGGCTGTTCAAATAATAATAACTTAGCGACAAGTTAACAACCAAATAAGTTTGTTCGCTAAACACGACATACTTGTGACGGCTCCTTATTTGGCCCCGTAGTGCAACTCATCTATTTAGCGAATGATTTACGACTAACTACTATTGCAACAGATTTTGTGACAATTGTGATGGAAAAATTTAAAGACTGGTTTAAGACTAGCCGTTGTTGCTACAAATCTCCTTCAAACATACGTATATAATAACAAAACAAGGGTGCAATTTATATAGTTTTGTAGGATAATAAAATAAGAAAAACTCATATTAGGTATATATCAGCCATCTTCAAACGGATTACAAACATAAGTATATCTCAATAAATAACAAAATAATGCTGGAAAATGTAATTTATAGCTGTGTCAAACCAAGTGAAATAAAAGAGTGCCAAACAATGAACCTATGAATCCATAGATATGTTGCTGCTGCCAATTTAACCGAGGTGGATGTCGCGATAGGGCTTGGAGCTGGAGTCAATGTTTGAGGTAGAATCGTGATAACAAGCTTCATATTTCTTGACTCGCAATGCTTTCCGACACCACAAATGTACCATTTCCTTCCTGGGGTTTCAAGTGGGACGATGTCGCGTCCACTTGTCAAGATCCCATTGGATGGTGAAGTGATACATTATTGGAAACCTGTGCCGTTGACTTTCACCACGGTGTGGGTACCGGTTCGCCTAAAAAAACCGGAACCGGTTTCAAAGAAAAACCGGTTTGGTCCAAACCGGTCCCGAACCGACCTGAACCGCCGGTTTGTATGCCGGTTTGGTAACCCCACCCTCAAAACATGTTTATAAACCGGTTTAAAAAGTTAAAAACCGGTTTGTTAAAAAAAACAGTTTCAAACCGATCCGAATCGGTTTGGCAGGTTCGAGTTTTCGGTGAGCCAAACCTGTTTGTAACCCGAACCGGTTTGGAGAAAAACCGGTTTGACCCCCTCACAAAAAAAACCGGTTCGGTTTTGAACCCGAACCGGTTTGGGTAAAAAAACCGGTTTGTACACCTCTATTTATAACTACTAGTCGTCTTACTTTTTCACTTGCTAGGAGTTGTAACGTCTCATTGTATGTCAAATTTCGGGCATGTGTTTCGAAATTGAACTTGCAGTCCTGGTTTCTTTTGTCCTATCCATTTAAAGATTTTGGATTACACAAAAAACTACCCTAACATGAAAGTTATTCACACGATTCAAATGAGAAACATATAAAACCCACATTTCTTTACTTCGTTAGGTTAGTGTTATTAAGAGTATTTACGGTGGTTCAGTTGATTTAGTAAAAAATTTGAGTTGTGCACCAACTGTGGTTCTAGAAAACAACAAATAAACTAGACAGTCTAGTTGGGTCGGCTGAAGTGGCCGGTTTTAAAAGTTCGATTTAAAGGGAAACGAAGATGCAAAATTGAAACAGAAACATCATTTGATTTGTTGATCCTAAAAAATAAAAACGAAAAAATAAAGTGGAGTAAAATGAGAGATTCATAAAGAACTCCATATACTTCTTAAACAAGGTTGCAATTTGTATGGTTTTGTAGGATAGGAACCAAATAATCAAATAAGAAAGAATTCATATTATCAACTATATCAAGCAGATACAATACAACATTTGAACAAACAAACATACATACATATATCTCAAAAAATAACACATTAATGCTGGAAAATATAACACAATCAATCTTTCAAACCAAGAGCAATAAAAGACTGCCGAATAATGCAACTACGAATCCGTAGATTGTTGGTACCGCCAATTTGACCGATGCGGATGTTGCGATAGGGCTTGGAGCCGGAGCCATTGTTTGAGGCAGAACCGTGATAACAAGCTTCATATTTCTCGACTCACAATGCTTTCCGACGCCACAAATGTACCATTTTCTTCCCGGGGTTTCAAGTGGGACGGTGTCGCGTCCGCTTGTCAAGATCCCATTCGATGGTGAAGTGATACATTGTTGGAAACCGGTGCCATTGACTTTCACCACAGTGTGAGTACCAGCAGCATAGTTAAACACTACATCAAAAGAATTATAAGCATTAAATATTTTAAACGTCTTGTAAACAAGAAAATCGGGAATGCTATTAAACAAATTTGCTCCTATAAAACCTGATATTGGTGATTTTTATATACTTTTCCATTTTAAGGTATTGTTACAAATTTAAATGGTCATAAATTAGATAAAATGATGGAGATACATAATCAACGTACCAAGGGTATCTCCAACGTAGAAAACTTTATCTTTCACCCAAGTTTGATAATCAAAGTCGAGTGCCCAACCCTTTTCATCACCAACGATATATTCCTTTGCGGCGATTGAAGTAGCAAGAACAAAAAGTGTAGCCATGAAGACAATTTTCAAACGGGATATGGCCATTGTGAAATATATTTGAGGTTTTAAATAATATTTTTTTTAGAACTCGAAGAAAATTATATGAAATTGTTAAGAAGATGAATTAGTAGCTAGATGATTTCTGACTATTTATACAATATTCGAGTTAACATAGAAGTGCAAGGTCGTAGGGTACCGGCAGTAGACGGCAATGGTGTTGTGGATTTGGTCTTTATTGTGAGTTTGATTGCCACACAAACAATACAAATGTTTTGTTTTGATTGCTATTTTTTATGTTTTAAACTAATTACTTAAGAAAGAGCGTATTTTCATGACATGTATACTTAGGGTAATATTTATTTTTCAAGCTATTAACTTCCAATTTTTTTTGACAATATTTGGTTACCGGAATTGTGGGCGGTCCAGTTCAACCGGTTTTGAAGAGAATTTTGAGCTGAACCACTAAATATGGTTTTGGAACACGATAAACCCTAAACCGGTCGAGCTGTTTGGATTCAGCCATACCGGCAGAATTGGAAAATTTAAAGAACCAAAACACATTTTTGAACTGACTTTGTTTTTCTAAAAATCATTTTTCTAAAAATCATGATTTTGTATTAATTTGTTTCAATATATTAAGTATTATGGATATAATATGTATATATAATTGTATATTCCTAAAAATAAAATAAAAAAACAAATAACATAGTTTAAACGGACGGTTCATACATACAACCAACAGTTTCAAGTCCAAAACTATGAAACAAACCATCAAACAGTCAAAGCAAAACCATATACTTAAAAAACCGGTAAGACCTTCCAACTTGCATCTGTTTAAACGTTTTAGTTAGTTTTAATTTCTTATGAACACATTGATCGGAAGTTTGGAATTGACCATATAAAATATCATTACTCTTTTTAGTATGTAATCGATGTACCTATAATTTTGATATCAATTTCTTTTACTTGCATGTATGCTAGGATGCCCATGGTGGACATGGACTATAATAGATTCAATAAAACTTGGAGAAAGGTTTTAAAAATGTAATACTCCTATTTTTTTCATTTAATTAACTATATTACTACATATATAAACATTTCTTGTAAAAGTGTTAAGAGTTGGGAGACGTTGACAGTCGAGGTGTCGGAGGCACCAATGACATAGTATATACGTCCCCCGTGGAACTAGAGGTGTACAAATCGTTTTGATGTTCAAACCGGTTTGGATAAAACTGGGTTCAGTTCCAATCAACTTTTGTCAAATCCAGTTTTTGATGGAACCAATTTTAGAGAGGATCGGTTTGGTCTGCAACCAATTCATTGTTTCAAACTAGGTTTTATCTAGTTCGATCGGTTCGCATTTGACTCATTTCAAACCGATTTTAGCGTAAGTGGTTCTTGTCAAATCGGTTTCTTTTTTCACCTCTAGTTGAAATTTGAAATGCTTAAAGTTCAGTAGGTCAATATTTTTCTCTTGAACTCGGTTGATTTTGTTAATTATTTTTTTATTGGCGGGATGATGTTGTTAATAATAGAAACAAAATGCCGAATACCATGAAATTGATGGTGAACTGTGATCTCTTCTAATTATTTTATAATGTTAAGTAAAAATAATAAATACATATAGAAAAAAGTGAGCACTACAAGAAGAAACTGTATTGTACAAAGATTCGTCAGCCGAACAACATTTCGCCAAGTCGGCAACTTTGGGACAATCATCTTTCCACTTCGAAATACGTACACATTCTAATATTAATAAGCTTATCATGGCCATAACTAAATGATAGAAAATTTAGTTCTTAAACGAGAATTAAAACAGTTACTATGTTGAGTAATAAATTAATAACTTAAAAGGTTAAAAAAACCTATTTTTTTGTTGAATTCGGATATCCGAAAATTTGGGAGAGTGGATTTTACTATCCGAATCCGAAATTTCGGATTCGTATATCCGAACTAAAAAAATTGTATTATATAATAAATTTTATAAAAATATAATAATTTTTATTGAAATTTTTTTCAGATATGCGAAGTTTTTATTAAAATATCCGAAATATTTAATTAATATTTAATATATTTAAATTTTTATAAAAATATTCTCAAAATCACTATCCGAATCCGAAATTCGGATATCCGAATTTTCAAATATCCCAAATTTCGGATATCCGAATTTCGGATTTTCGGATATTTCGTTTTCGGATTCGAATATTTTTGAGCACCCCTAATAAAAATGTCAATAATGTACATTAATATAGATTTAAAAGTAGGATTAAATAGATGTGTATTTTTTATTTTTAAAAAATATATATATTTCTCCAAAAACTAAAAGAATTTTCGTTAATATTGTGACAATCATATTAATAATTAAAAAATATATATTTCTCCAAAAACTAAAAGAATTTTCGTTAATATTGTGACAATCATATTAATAATGCCGTCCATAGCCGGTTCCCTAATTACTTGCCATTTCTACATTCATTCCGAAACGATATATATAATGCATCATCCATCTAGTCTTCTCACTCAATTAAACAATTTAGAACCCATCTCAAGCATAAGGTTTTTAAAAGATTTATCGATAAAAAATCAAAATACCTAGAAAATGGTTGCATCTCGTTTGATCTCCATCTTCGTTGCAACGATTCTCATCCTTGCGACTTCAATTTCTGCCACTGATTACGTCGTTGGTGATGAAAGCGGTTGGACTCTCGACTTTGATTATCAAACTTGGGCCAAGGATAAAGTTTTCTATGTCGGAGATAGACTCGGTATGTTGTACTCCTATATGTATGGTTTAAATATATGTAACTCCTTCAATATAACTTTCACGTATCTACTTTATCTTAGCTTATAAATTAAACAAATGTATTGAATGCTAATAAACTAAACAAACGTATTGATTTTGATTATGTAGTATTTGATTATGCGGCTGGCACCCACAGTGTGATGAAAGTCGACGGCCCAAGTTTCCAACAATGTAACACTTCATCTTCCAATGAAATGTTGACAAGTGGACGAGACGTCATCCCCCTTCAAACCCCGGGAAGGAAATGGTATATTTGTGGTGTCGGTAAACACTGTGAACTGAGAAACATGAAGCTTGTCATCAACGTTCTATCACAGACAATGTCTCCCGCTCCAAGCCCGTCTGCATCAACCACATTGCTGGTATCCACGATGTATGGGTTTGTGGCTGCGTTGTTTAGCGGTCATGTGTTGTTTTTGGTTTAAAATGTCTTGGTTATTTTGTTTTCTTCGTATGTGTGGCTTTCAATTGTTGTACTGATTTGGAGACCGATTATTTACCGAGTATGAATTTATTCTTAATAAAGGGTTTTGTGATAATAAATTGATGATTTCTATATAGACAAATAGCAAGTAACTTAGACGAGCCGCTCGTGAACTACTCAAGAATGACTCATCAAAAATTCTAACCGATTTAAGCTTAAACGAGTTCGAATCAAGATCAGAATTTATGTTATAAGTGTGCTCAAACCCAACTTCATGTGCCAATCTTGAGTAGGCTCGAAAGGGAGTCTATTTATATAAACATAATAACTATTATTCGGGATAATATATATAGAATAACATAATAAATACTATTATTAAAAGTACAGTAAAAATAAACATAACAAAATATTATAAAACAAAATATTAGTAGATAATAAACAAGCGTAGCTCGGCTTAAAGTTATTCACGAGTTGACATCAGGCTTTATAGAAATCAAAACGAGCTCAGCTCGAAGCTAGGCAAACTTGGCCTAGGCTTTGCTCATTTCAACACTAATATTGTACTTGTTTCTTTCAATTTCAATAGGACATCTCAACTCAGCCGGCCAGTTTTGACACACATAAAAAAATACATATTTTGACTTTTGACATTAACTTACTTTTAAAAGTTACAACCTGCTCACTTTGCCACCTTTGTTCAACATTTTCGTAAACTAAATCGCATTTTTAACTCAGATTTCTAGTCATTGGTTACAGAAATATAGATCTTTCAAGCCATCTGCAGATGAGAAATCAATTATATACAAACAATTTACTAGCAGACCGAAGAAAAAAAGATTACTAATTTCTTTCCACATACTAATGTTTTTGTTGGTAACGGCCTAAACTTGCCATTGTTCCCCCAAAACCATAACTTGATGATAATTTAAGAAAAAAAAACCACTAACGTCTCAAAGGTGATCAAGTTCTGTGATGATCAACATGTAATGTTACTTCAACCGCCTAAAAGTCATTTGTCTAGCATTAGCTGTGTTCTACCTAGCCACACTAGTTAGCAGAGTATTGGTGGGGCCCGTGAATTTTCCCTAACACATTCTCACGGTTGCCAAAAAAAACCTGTAATGTTACTTTAACAATAACAGTTCTTCTTCAACTGCCTGCAACTCACTAAGCCGTTTTTTTGCATAAACTGTGACTATTACTGTGGTAAGAATGGTTAAAACAAACCCAAAAACCGTGACTGCAATCTGAAGCGGTCCAAGTGATCGTTGATCTTTTGAAGCATCCGCCAATGTTCGTATCATTATACCCCTGGAAAACAAGCAAACTGTAAATATTTGTTTACTTGCAGACAATCTTTTTCCCCACATAATATATGAAGAAAATCTTACGTGTAAATCGCGACAAAAACTTCTGGCACTATTCCAACTAGTGTTCCAAACAAATATGGAACAAATTTAACATTAGTAGCAACAGCGCAATAATTGTATACAATATACGGAAACGGGGATATTCTTAATAACGTCACAGCTCTAAACTGATCATACCAATCTCCTTCGCCTGCTAATCTCAAAATTGAAGCTTTTTTTGGATATTTATCTAACCACCGCTGCATAACATACAAAAAATCACCTTTAATGAACATTTATAAAAAAAAAGACTTGCAGTAATATGGGGATATTGATACTCACTTGAATTTTATGGTAGAATAGGGAGCCAAAGAAGTAAGGAAGTGATACACCGATGGTAACGCCACAAATTATAAGTAAAAATCCCAAACCGTAGCCAAAACTCATGCCTGCAACCCACATGGAGGGTGTAGACGGTACAAAGATGCTAGGGAATATTGCCACTGATGAAAATATAAGAACTGCTAATGTTGGTTTGCTAAATGCCTCAGTCTCCCAGTTTAATATAGGGATAACCTCCTGAAAAACACATGGGATTATTAGATTGGATCAAGTGATCATCAAAAAGAATTGGATTTTGAGAAGCTACTACAATTACTAAGGGGGTGTTTCGATTGATTAACATAGCTATTAGAACTTCTTGAAACAAGACGAGGCAGATAATCACAAGAAAACACGGGAGATGGTGTTTTGATTTTCTTCTACTGAAACAAACACACAATTGGTCAGTGTTTGGCTGTTATCATCTAAGGATTCTATCCAAACACTAGAGAGTTGAAACTGCTAATCTAAGTTATCAAAATACAATTAGCATAAGTAGATAAATCAGTTTTTAGTTAGTGTTCCCATACAACCCCTAAATCGTGCAGCCTATGTGGTCAAAGGCTCCAGGTGCACACCCAGGTGAGGTGAGGCGCAAGGAAAGCAGCAAAACCTTCAAAATAACAAGCTTGAAGTTTGAAAAAAGGGGTTCTAGATTCATACACCATGTATAAATCTGACAAAAGGTAAACTGTCGTTTACAAAAAAGTAAACTGTAGTTTACAGAGTAAACGGCCGTTTACAGTATCTATAAACGACAGTTTACTAATTTATAAACTGCAGTTTAAAGGGGGGTGGTGTATGTAACATAGAACCCTTGAAAAAAAGGTCTGAACAAGCCTACAATAGTCTAAAACAATTTAAACAAACCAAAAACACTCTAAACTAGACTTAATCCGTCTAAACCAGCATAAAACACGTAAAAGTTGTTTTTTACACTGCAGCCTTGCTTTTTAAGCAAGGCATAAAATGCTTGTCTTAGGCCCTTGCTTTTAAAGCACCTGGGCTCAAGGCTCACCTTTTGAGCCTCGGGCGCCTTCCAGTACCTGGCTTGCAGCTAATCTTTGCCTATGGTTATCTCAAATTATTAATCAACCTCCCTAAATAATGCATATAAATAACAAACAAAACAAATTATTCACCTAACCAAACAAACTAATAAGCTTCAATTCGAAAGGCATGCATTTGGTGTAAACTGGAATGTACAAACTTTCACATTTTAGGCATGAATTGAGAAATAAATGAAGAATTACAGCCACAATGATCACAAACTAACAATCACATGATCAGTGACAATAAACAAGCTCTAATTTAACGATCAAATACGAAATGAACCTTCTGCAACAACAAAATTCACAAATTCAAACAAATGAACGCAATCGCAATTGCAATGAGCAGCATACCTTGTCCATTAGAAACGGTCCGATCCATACGAAGAAACAAAACGCCAAAATAGCCAAAAATACGATCAAAAACACAAGTTTCCCCCACCACCAAAACGACCACCAGATATTGATACATTCCCCCGACGACGGAGAAGAAGAAGAAGATGATGATGACAGAGCCAAACCACCACCGTCACCTCCGCCGCCGCCGCGGCCTCCGTCGTCAGCCAGCCCTTCCGGCGACGTCATAATTACGTAATCAGGTTTGGGGTCTTCAAACCCAATCTTCAATCTCGTAATTCCGGCATTCTTTTCAATCGTCATAATGATTGATAATGATATGAAATTGAACTCAAAATCAATATCAATACCAAATGGAACCCTAAATCAAAGGGTTTTGATATACGTCGATTGGAAGAATCAGATGGAATATGTTATGTGGGGGGGTGGGTGGGGGGGGGGGGGGGGAAATGAAGGAAACGTAGGGGATCGAAGGTGTTTATTTTCAACTATTTTTATTTTTCAAAAGAATGTTTGATTTTAAGGGTGTTTAGGATTACTTATCAAAACAATTTATTGACTTATTAATTTTTAAAAAGTTAAAAAGTTATTTTATAGTGTTTGGTAATGTGATGGTTGTGAGGTAAATAAGTTAATAAGTCAGTCCATACTAACTTATTAACTTATTAAAAAAATTAATAAATTAATAAGGTGTTTTAGAATCAATCCTAAACACCCTCTTAGTTTAGGTTTTGTAGTATAATTTTGAGGTAATTGTATATTTTCTTCTTTAAATTTGTAAAATTATAATATTTTTTAATTGCATTTAAAAAGTATTTTATTTGTGTACTAAAAGTAAAAATTGTATGTTTTGAGTAAACATATAATTTTTATTGTATAAAAGAGATATATGCAATTCTCTTTATAACAAATCAAAATAAAAGTGACAATAATATAAAAAAAATATGAAACTCTTTGTTTATTAGTTGTCATATTATTATCTATAGGGAGCTTAAAAGAGTTCAGGTTAGCAAGCTAACAAGTTAAATATGAGAAATTCAAATAGGTGAATAAAATTCATATAAAAAAACATAGTATTTGACATTGTTTGGTTTTCAATAAAACTTTTATGAAAACATATGCAGAAATATACTTGTCGGAACTATATATTCTGAAGTTATAAAAGGAAAACCAAATAAAATTGAAAATAGAAAAAAAATAATTTATACTTTACTCAACTCGATTTTAAATAAAACATTATATTTTAAAAGCATTATATGTGAAAAACAAAATAAGTTTGTAAATAGTTATTAATATTAAACTTATCAAATAAAATAAAAAATACAAAAACTGACCTGACAAATGGTGTGTAGATAAATAAAAAGTAAATTGTTATGGCGAATGAATTAAATACTATTCATGGTTTGTATTTCGTTATGTTCTTATGGTAGGATTTCATTCCTTCTATCTAACATTTATATGGGATTAATAAAAAAAATAAAATAAAAGTTTCTTCTAAATATATACCATCAACGAGTCGTTTTGAGTTTTGACATGAAGCTGGAACCTGATCGGTTTTGAATGAAACCGGTCTGGATACTGGGCCGGGTCGACTTTTGAAACCCCTCTGACCTCTGGATACTGGGCCGGGTCTAGTTATTCTGATTTGGGTTTGTAGGCGAAGCAAAAGCCCATATATAAGTTGAAGCAGCCCATGTTTAGTAGGGCAGAAAGATTCAAGAACCTACTGTCCATTTGGGGATTTTTTCCTTCACTTTTGATTTTCAGTTCTCCATTTGATATCGTTCATACGAATTGGGTGCTGCTAATTTCATTGATTTTGTTCGAATGATGTCTGTTTAAGCATCTCGTTAGTTCAATTCAATAGTTAAAAGATGAACACTAACTAAGCGTGAGTATAATCAGAAACAAGGCTTTCAGAATTGCACCCATAAAATCAGGTATTCAATCCCCACATCTTCGTTTCCATTTGATTAAGTAAGATTAATGTTATCAAATTTCAGAATATTATGTTAAATTTTACTGTTATGAATTTAATTCGTGCACATGAAGGTTTCATCTTGCTTATAATTGTTTTCTTCATCTTTTAGTATCAGTTTTTAATTTTGTTCCTTCATATTTATGAATTTGTACCTTCTGTTTTTGTGTTAAGTTTTATTGTAGATTGGTTGTTATTATTTTTTATTCTTGTTCACATATTTGGGTACAATTTATACGTAATCATCATCATCATCAAGAAAGTAAGAAACCTATGTGTTTAGGTGGTTCTTGATATAACAAATGCTATTTGTTTACCCCTAATGTCATTTGAAGCTCAAGGTTTACAAAAGTGATTAAATTTGTGGTGTTCTTGCTGACATAGATGGCTAGGTGGGATGAGATACTGTCACTCCCTGTACAGAACCCTCCAACTTTGGAATTCTCGGCGTGTGATCTTGTTTGGTCGAAGGTAGAAGGTTATCGTGACAATATGGATAGACTTGCATTGGTTCCTTTTGCTAGAGTTGGTGATTTTGTTCGTGGTGAATCGAATAATAAAGATTGCCCTACAAGATTTCATGTAGAAGCTAGGAGACGCCGCTCTCCGAAGCCGGATTGCAAGCCTAAAGTTGATGGCATTCTTGAATATATTTTGTAAGTTTCTGATTATCTGATTATTTAGATGTCCAACAATTTGTTTCGGATGATTATTTGCGTAATTTATCTAAAGGTAAATAATATTTTCTACATTTTTTTCCCTCTTTTGGAACTAATTTGAGTGACTTTTACTCCCATCTTATGTCAGTTTTTGTCATTTTATCTATTAATTCTTCAAACTGTTGGATTGGCCAAACAGTCAAAGATCTGATCATTACAACTTCAAATAACAAAAATATGATATTTTTCCAAAAAAACATGCATGTTTGTTAGATTTAAAGAGTAATAGGTTTGACTTGTGGAGTCAAGAATGCTGATATTTGTTGGTTGTGTAGGTATTGGTGTTCATTTGGTCCAGATGATCATAGAAAAGGAGGTGTAGTAAGACCAAGTAGGAATACGTATGTACCCAAGAAAAAATCTGCTGGTAGACCGAATACAAAAAGAGGGTGCACTTGCCACTTCATAGTCAAACGGTTAATAGCCGAACCATCTGTGGCATTAGTCATATATAACCAAGATAAACACGTTGATAAAAAGGGCTTGCCATGTCACGGCCCACAAGACAAGAAGGCTATTGGAACTCGTGCCATGTATGCACCGTTTATCTCAGAGGATCTACGTCTACGTGTCTTGTCTTTATTACATGTTGGAATACCAGTTGAAACCATTATGCAAAGACACAATGAATCAGTTGAGAAGCAAGGAGGTGTTTCTAATAGAGATGATCTTTTAACTCATAGGTATGTGAGGATACAAGAAAGGAATATTAGACGATCTATTTGTGAACTTGATGAGGATGATGATGTCAGCATCAGTTTGTGGGTTGAAAGCCATCAGAATCACGTGTTCTTTTATGAGGATTTTAGTGAAAATGATCCGTTTTTGTTGGGTATTCAAACAGAATGGCAGTTGCAGCAAATGATTCGGTTTGGCAATGCACGCCTTCTTGCTTTAGATTCAAGGTTTGGAACTAATAAACTAAAGGTATGTCTGACCCATTTAGTTATGCATTGGCTGATTCGGTTTCTGTTGTATCTCAACAGGCCAACTCCAAAAGAGTTAATTCAAAGGGAAACTTGTCAAACTGGTTAAAAGTTGCGCAAAGAGTATTTTCATAGCATGCAATCTGCTAACTCATTTGTTCAAAGATTTTAATTATTATTGTAATAATGTTGTTTTTGTAATCTTAGTTAACATATTATTTATTTACAGAATGGAGAAAAAAAAGTTGTTTTGGGCCAATGTGGGCCGGATCCAGCCCATATCAACACGAGCGCATCATACCACCTCATCAAATGAACTTGTTTCCAATTTCGAAAATGGCAATACATTATTTTAAAATTTCAAAAACAATGTATATTTGTTAAAAGTCCTATGGATGGATATATCTTGAAGTTGTTTATTGAATTAGTCTTAATTAATTGTCACATTTGAGAACTAGTGTTGGTCGTTTTACCTTTTAATCTAAAGTCCTTTATTTTGATAGTCTTTCTCATGGTGTTCTTTACTAATGTAAACTTGTTTATCTTCCCATAACAAAATATATGCAGTACCCAATCCAAAGTCTTGTTGTTTTCAACTCAGAGAACAAAGCAATACCAGTAGCATGGATAATATCACCCAGTTCTTTGACATCGCGTGATACACATAGATGGATGAGAGCTCTCTTCAATAGAGTTCGCACTAAAGATCCTACGTGGAAATTAGCTGGTTTTATAATCGACTGTCCTTTATTAGATATCCTCGCCATCAGGTTCGCTCATGACTATAATACTTATAGTGACAGTTTACTATATTCCTAGATTAAACATCAGCAGTAGCTAGATGTGGAAATTGGGCGGGTCATACGGTTTGGATAGCGGGTCAAATATAGTGCTTTTTGGTATGAGCTGCTATTAATCAAAGTTATTTATATTTCTAATGAAAATGTATTAAATAGCATATATTTCTTGGTGGTGGTTTGTTTTGGTAATTATAACTTTTTTGTTATTCATTTTGGTACTTATAAGTTTATACTAAATTCATTAAATGGCATGTTTTATCAGGGAAGTGTTTCACTGCTCTGTATTGATCTGTTTTTGGCGGATTCGTCATGCATGGCATAAAAACTTAATGAAAAGATGCTCAACTATGGAGACACGAGCGAAGTTATCAAAAGCTCTCGGTCAAATAGTCAAAGACATCTGTAAAGGGCGTGGAACAGTCGAATCTTTTGATAAATTCATGGAAGATTTTGTAAATTGTACAAATTTCATCGACTACTTCAAGGCAGTTTGGTATCCTAGAATGGGTTAGTAACAATTATTATAAAGTTTATATCTTTTATCTTATCTTTTTATATTCTTATATTTCTTTTCTCATCAGGGTCTTGGATCACTGCTTTGAAAACCCTACCGCTCGCAAGCCAAGAGAGTTCAGCAGCTCTCGAATTCTATCACAACCAATTGAAAATACGACTTCTAAATGAGGCCGAATCTAACATATATCAACGCGCAGATTGGTTAATCAATAAGTTGGATACTAAAATACAAGCCTACTTCTGGCTTGATGAGTACGAGGGCAAAGATGACTTTTCACGCTACTGGAAAGACGAATGGGCAAGTGGTTTAACCGCATGGAGGAACTCAAGAACCATTTCCAACACTGATATTGTCACAGAAGGTGAACGGGTCAAAGTTGTTGACCAACATGATCGCAGTTTAGCTCATGTTATATGGAACCCGGGGTCAGAATATGCAATCTGCAGCTGTGATTGGAGCGAAAAGGGTAATTTGTGTGAGCATGTGTGTAAGGTTATTCAATATTTTCGTGAAAAAGGTTTGGGATCACCATCTATGAGCCTACTGCAGTATAATCAAGGTCTGATTAATATGTTAAAATGCCCGCCTGCTAATTCTTTTATACGCGATCAAGCTGTGTCATTAGCCGTTTGGGTTAACGAGCAGCTTAGTGTGCAATTTGGAAAAGGTGGACAAAATGGTGACTCTGATCCGAGGGACGAGATGGTAAATTCCTGCACACGGATGGAAGTTGACTCCGAATTATGTTGACTCATGTCTGCCGAATCTTTCTTTTGTGGCGGTTCGTGGTGGATGTTGGTGGTTCGTGGTGGATGTTGGTGGTTCGTGGTGAACCTGTTGATGAAAGTAGTTAATGATCGAATTGTATATGTTGATTGAGTGATTGTAAGTTTGTCTCTTTTCATTCTATGTTAACTTCAATGGTTATTTTTATACCAAATTATCAAATATAGTTAGTTACATTCGAAATAGTTTATCTTAATGTAACTTTAATTTTGGCAATATCTCATGTAACATGAACTTTAATTTGACTTAAAAATGATGACAAATACATGACATGTTTGACTCAATTGCGCCATAAAGATAATCTTATTTCTAGTTATTCAAGTGTTAGAGATAAAACATAATAAATCATCTTTTGATTATTTGAACGTTAAAAAAAGTAAAATAATAAAGTTCTAGTGTCTCACTTTCGTATCTAATTGTTTGAAATTAAATCAAATGACTTGTAATTTATTAGTACAAAAGTATTTAGTAAAATATTTCTTCTGGTAAGTTTTAAAATTCAAGTCTCATAGTATTAAAGTGGTGCAAAAACACAGTTTAAAAAATGGTTTGAAATTGAAATATCTATAATATTACAGATTGATATTATTTCACTATTAAAAAAAATATCTAGCTTAAAAGAAAATAATCCTCTATAATTGTTAAACAGAAAGAACGAACATAGAGATATGAAACCCTAACCAATGAAGCAAGATAGGATCATATATCACTAGTTTATTTACTAGTGTAATTTTCTAAATGATGTGTTTAGTTGTATTAATATTTAGTGCAATATTTGCATATTTGCATAGCTGTCAAACTTTTTGTCGAAAGATTGTTCAAATAACGTTACATATTCTACTTTAATATATTAAAAAAGAACTTGTTATACTTGACATGTATGGCAAGACATATATGTTGGTCAACTTTTTTTTTTGCAAGACATGCACACGTGACGCAAAGCCAAAACAACCATTAGTGTCCAAAATTTGATAATTGCAATGGTTTTCTCAATAGAAATTTAACTTAAAGTGTATAATTCGGCATTGGTTGGCGGTCAATTTTGATGAGTGACGGTTGAATTGGTTCAATGGTTTAACAGGTTCGAGTTATTTTTTGTCAAACTAATTTTTTGTATATCCTTTAAGTCAACACCTCTCATAGATGTATGAAAGTTTTTACTAGTTATCTAGAAGATATTAACATATTTTTAAGCCACACCTAATTTGCTCTTATTAGATAACATAATCAAATATAAACACCGCATTATTTTGAACCCTGATCTCTTATAAACTAACACCACCAAATATACATACGTTAGGGTTTGACGAGACGAATACATCATTTACCTTCAAATGTCTCTATCGGGACATTTCAGCTTTTCTAAAATATTATCTTTTAGATTTAGATATACCAATATTAAATTTGTTACTTAACATGTTTAACTTGCTCACCTGTCAAAATAAGCCGGCTAACTTTAGTTTGCCATAAAAGTTGTTTGTGCTAATTTATTTATTGATAAGTTTGGAATATGTCATTATTTGTTTATAAAATAATGAACTTTTTGTCTTACTTCATTTTGTAATCTATTATATGTAACCTTTCACGTCTTAGAGCAAACAAAGTGTCATTTTCGAAGCTTGTAGGCGAGTGTTGTTCTGTCTCTTACTATGGATGGTAAAAGAATATGAACATGGCAAACAAGTTGAAGTCGATAAGTGTTCGAGTATGTAATTGATTTTAAAACATTTTCACGGGTTTGTGATAATACGATATTAGATGATAATACGATATTAGATGATAAACTATCTGATTATCCAAACAATGTTTACCCGAATTAGAATCAAATGTATAAATATATTATACAATCTTAAAAAAGTAAAACAAACATATGTTGATGTTGATAAAATTTAAAATTGTTAAAAGTCAGAGCTCATATAATAGATATCCCAACATATAATCGTTAACCAAATAAGATTATAAATATTATCCATGGTACTCGCAGGTATACTTGCAAACTTAATGAGTAATACGTAACGAGTGCCTAAATGCGTGAAACAAGACTGTATAAGATGGAGATTACGAATTCCCACCTCATATCCAATCATTGCAATCCCTGCTCTTACTAGTTAACTCTACTGACATGTATCACAACAAAAAAAAGGTGTATAGATTCTAGTAAAAATATATTAATATTCAACAATGATACCATCTAAACAAGCCTTTTAAAAAAATTGATCATATTTAGTTGTAGTATCTTAAGTGGCGTAGATTTATATAAAAATATAAAAACAAACATGTTAAACCTAACTAATGAGAGTAACCAAAGGGCTTTCGTCCTGACAAGATTTTGATGCATAAAATAATATCTTTTTTTATACAAGACGAATGTATAAGTTGATACGTAAAATAGTATCTTTTATGCGAGGTGGATGGTTTAAGTAAACTTGCTATTAAAAATTACATGAAATTGGTATTAAAAAGAGCGTTATTGGATTTTAATAATCTGAATTTTTATTTATTGGCTAAGATTAATCTGAACTCAGGAAATGTTTATAAACACTCCCAACTTTGAGCTTATTTTCTTCAAACGATCTCTTACTAACTAAGAGTTAACCCCGTAAGTTTTTTGATGACACGAGCTGCTTCTATGACTAAAGCATTAAGAAAAAAGTTGAAATCTACCATCAGGTCCGTCAATCTAGAACTACTGCACCTGAAACCTGTCAATCTCCACCTCCTGATTTGAACCACTTGACTCGTTGTAGTATATTTCAAATGACGATGGAGGCTAGACACTAAAAACAAACCTGATGAAGACTAAGCGGTGACGGAGTTAAAAATAGCTCAAAACTGGCCTCATTTCATCAAAAAAACTAACGAAAATTAACTCTAAATTATTAATGGATCATTAGAGAAAAATAAAAATAAAACTAAAAATATTATTAAAAATTTTCTGAGTTAAAATTAATCCCGACTAAAAAACGAAAATCTCTTAGAAAAATAAACGGGGTCAGTTGAAAACTGAAGGACTCCGGATACTGTAAACATCTAGACCTACACAATAATCCAATTGACGAATCTCAGATTCACTGATTCTTCAATCATCACAATGATCCTCAAAACCACTGCCTGTCACCTTCACTATCATCTCAATCAGCAATCCACCTTTCTCCCGCGAAATTCTTCTTCAGGTAACCTAAAAGCTTTTACCCACAATTTCTTATCACTTTTTGTGGATTTTGCTTTCTGAAAGCTTTTGAATCTATCAAATTTGCAGATAAGAGTTCAATCGCAATCCCAATTCGTCCCAACACCCTCTCTTTATGTACGATTTTCAATTCCGATGTGTTTTGCGTGTTGGAGCTATCAGTTTCTAGTCACATTGAGCGATTTGATTTTGATATTAAGATTAGTGTTTTGAAATGTTTGTTTTCATGTTGATCGGTGTTAGGTTGGGGTTCTAGATTGATAGTTCATAGGCGTGTATCTGGAGAGTCTTCTGGATGGGTTGACCCTGATGAATCTTCAAATTATACAGCAATTTCACCTCAGGTGTTAACTTGTTACTCAATTTTCTTTCGTTTTAATTACAGACTTACAGTTAGCAATGTAAAATTGGCAATCACACACCGAATTTGCATGTGTAGAGCACTATTTTGGTGATTGGTAACCAAATTTTAGGTGTTTGGTTTGTGAATTTAATGGTGCTTAAGATGCTTGTTGCCATACCTAAAGTGCTTAAAGAAGTAAAGAACAAATCCTATATTAAAACTTACATTAGAAAAGATTTGATTGTTTATAA
Organism: Flaveria sonorensis; assembly: GCA_025506505.1. Lineage (NCBI taxonomy): Eukaryota > Viridiplantae > Streptophyta > Magnoliopsida > Asterales > Asteraceae > Flaveria > Flaveria sonorensis. The sequence goes on along the minus strand of CM046433.1, from coordinate 3,168,277 downwards.
AGTAAATAACCTAACCAATAAAGCAAATTATATCATGTTATCTTCATTCTCGACCTTATTATTTGAAGAGTATTCACCTTGTAAGTTTGGTCAACAGTTACTGAAATAGTCCATTAAGACATTCTTGTGGTAAATTAATCTACTTTTTAACTAAAGGTTGTGGATTCAAATTCTACCGAGTGTAAGTGTGGTGATTTTAGGTGTAGAGCAGAGAGAATTTGTGTACGCTAGTAAAAAAAGAATGAAGAATTGTATTCTATACGAATCTATCTTTTTGGTTTCTTTTATGTATCAGGGTATAAAAGGCTACTATAAATGTGTTTTTACCGTATCATTCATGCTTGGCAGATACTTGAAAAGAAGGGGTCTTTTGTGGATGTTTTAACGAAAGCCAACTCAATCTTACCTCAAGTAGTTCTTGCTACTACAATATTGGCTCTTGTTTATCCCCCATCTTTTACATGGTTTACTAGCAGGTTAACTGATACTCCCTTAATTCCAGTATACTCTTTCTTTAATAGAACCTAGTTATCTTTGTCTCTAAGCATGTTTGTTTCGGTATGAAATATAAAAATATTTCAGGTATTATGCCCCGGCTTTAGGCTTCTTAATGTTTGCAGTTGGACTAAATTCAAGTGAAAAAGATTTTATTGAAGCATTTAACAGACCTAAAGCTATTATTGCTGGTTATTTTGGCCAATTTGTTATCAAACCATGTCTTGGTTATTTGTTTGGCACAATTGCCATGACGATGTTCGGCCTTCCAACTTCCTTAGGTAATATTATATGTAGTATTATTATTCTGCTTCTGGTATAGCTATAGATTTGGCAGTATGATAATGTGATCTTATGGTTTCAGCAATTTCCTTTGGTATATGTATGCTTAATTTCAAGACTGTCTGATTCAGGTGCTGGGATCATGCTAACTTCTTGTGTTAGTGGGGCCCAGCTATCGAATTATGCGACTTTTCTAACAGACCCAACGATGGCCCCGCTAAGCATCGTTATGACATCAATATCTACTGCTTCTGCTGTTTTTGTGACCCCGTTATTGTCACTATTGCTCATTGGCAAAAGGTTGCCTGTTGATGTAAAAGGAATGATTTCCAATATCTTGCAGATTGTAGTTTCACCTGTTGCTGCTGGCTTGCTTCTTAACCGGTAAGGATATACTAGGTGGGTGGGATCACGGGTCAAAAATGAGTTCATAGTGAAACGTGGTTTTAATTTTTAGTATGGGTCAGGTTGGATTGGATTGTCAGGCTACACTTTTTCCTCAAATTTTTTAACTTCATATAAGAAGCGCGTTAAGAGGAGACAAAAACAACATTATTTTAATAGAACAATTTAGTAGGTTGTATACTTGTATGCATTAAATACTTGGGCGAGTATCATCAGTTTGACCCATTTAACAAGTTCCCATTTGAGCTAACTTTCAAGTTATTTATTTACCCATTCAACCTTTTTGGGATAATAAGTAGATAGTTGAATTTCTACCATAAACTTTAAAACTCATTTAAACCTTTGATAAAGTTATACCAACTTCAAGTTTGACGAGTAAGAAGTTTGGCTTTAAAAGCCTATTTTTATTTAAATTTTTTTTATATTTCTTCTTACAAGCGTTTTCTTTTCATAATATACAGGTTTTTGCCAAGAATATCAAGTGCTATTAGACCTTTTTTGCCACCATTATCAGTTTTAGTGACTTCTCTATGCGTCGGGGCTCCTCTTGCAATTAACATAGATTCAGTCTTATCGCCTTTTGGGATATCAGTTTTATTGCTTGTTATCTCCTTTCATTTATCTGCATTTATACTTGGATATGCATTTACCGGCATTGCTTTCCACAATGAACCGGACGTCAAACCTCTTCAAAGAACACTTTCTTATGAAACAGGTTCAACATTTCTTCTTTATACAATTCAAAATCGGCTAAAAATCATATTCATTGTTACCTGGATTTACAAATTATTTAAATTATGTGACACTCACCCTTGAAAGAGAACTTTATTTTATATAGGTATGCAGAGTAGTTTGCTGGCCCTTGCTCTAGCAAATAAGTTCTTCCAAGATCCACTTGTTGGCGTACCTCCTGCAATATCCGTAAGCTTGTTTGTTAACTCTTAACTAACTTGAAATAACCTTAATAACTTTCTTTGTGGGATCCATCCCATTTTCTTGTACATGAAGTAAATGAGACTCATAGTAATCGTTTCGCTTCTTGCTGTTTGTGAAGGTTGTGATCATGTCACTCATGGGTTTTTCTCTTGTGATGCTTTGGGCTAAGAAGAAAGAGTGAGTTTCATGAGTTCAGAACCTATCAGTTGATATTCCTTTTGCTTCTGAGGTTAAAAATAGGTAACAAATGATGCTTATTTTTAGTTTTTAATTATTTATTTAAAAAAATTCCATAGAGAATATGTATAAATCACTATACTGTGGTGGTAGTGATGACAGTAACCAGTGTAACTTGGAGAATTGTATAGGCACTGGCATGGTGTTAATCTTTGAAAATGTTGGGTGATAATGTGATACGGTATTACTTGAGTATTGAATACATATATCACAATATCACACATAAAAAAAATCAAGTATCGGATATTATATAACACGTACCAGTTTTTTATTTGTGTCATGAGAAATCCTTTTACCTTTCTTATATATGCACTTCTCTATTGATCACATGCAAAAAGTTTTTGTGTCATGTCGCGCAAGGGTTTTAGTGATTCCCTCTTGACTCGTTAAACAATAAATAAAATTATATTTTTTTACTCAACCAGTGCTGGTTGGCACGACTATAGGAGTCAGTGTCCCTCAACCAGCTTGGTCTACTTGAAGCCCTGTCTCGAGGCCTAAATTAAGGCCTAACCGGTCTAGTCTAATCCTAACTAGGCTTGGTTTTTTTCATATATTTTGAGTTTTCAATATATATTTTTATTACACAATTTCTTATTAACCACACCTCAAGTAAATTGTATAAAAACGAAGAACTCAAAGGTTGCAAACAATATACAAATACGATGTATTTAGACTTAAAAAAGGTAAACAAGCTTGGAATTTAACGAGCTTTGACCCATGACCATGATCAACCTTCTCTAAGTTTTACTAGAGAGGGGCGTTTTACCATGTGTTGATCGACTTTGACATAATCAATCTTCATGCTTGAATGTAGGCCTATTTAGGGATCAAGACATTGTGTTTGCATGTTAGGGCCATTAGGGATCGACTCAAGCAACCGAGTCTTGTATAACCAGGATTCCGAAGCTTGATCTCAAATCAAACCCTAGATCACACAACAATATCCATTGTTATGGCGGAAACGATATATTTTTGGAACTATTAGAAAACAACTATCAAGTTTAGGATGTGTGAGTCACCATTCCTTAAGAAAAACTATCAAAATGAATAAAGAAAAAAAAAGGTTTACAAGTGATGTTTGCTTGTTGAAAAGGGACAAACAAGACAAGTTTCCTTTTGCCTTGATAAGTATTAAGATGCAAAATTACAAATTCTTTAAATGCACGTACGTGTTCATCAATAACTAGCATTTACCCCCACATTAAAACGTAACTTCGAATCAAAAGAAATTTCAAAAAGAAAATAACGTGGAGTGTGTGAATTATCTTTTGGCATCAACGAATCTATAACTTTATTCAAGTTCTTATTAAATACTAATTTACTTTTTTAATATTTTGTAGACAAACAAGTAAACTTTCTCTTTCGCTACCGTCCCGTTAGCTATTATAATAAAAATTAGAAAGCTAATAATAACAATAGTTTACGTATAATAATAAACTTCCGCTTAAAGTTTATTTAAGAATAGGAAGTACATTAATGACACGACCGATTAATGGTGTTCTGACAATAGTCATAGGTTTCGTGTACAATGTTTGGATTGCGTGAGGTTAACCTATGCTCATATTTGCTTGTGTTGTCTCATAAGTCTATCTCGATTCTTCAAGCTTTGCAGAATGCCAATTCGATATAGGAAAATCACGTGCGTACGTTAAGCATAAAACTTCCCCACAATACTCATTTAACCTAGAGATAATTGTTTGCATCTCTTTGAAATTTGAAGCGTACTAGTGGCATAACCCAATGTATTTAACGTACTTAAATGTCAGCAACCAATAAGGAATAGTTACCTTATATAGTTATATTTTATTTAAATTCGTAAAAATAAAAAACTATCCAAATTGATAGAAGCATCTAAATCCTTAAAAAAAAATAACCGAAGCACCCATGGTCAACATCTTCGGGTCTACAAACCAGAATGGGGAACCAATTTGGGAAGCCGAATGATCATCTGCGGTGGTGCGACCGAAGTTACCGAAGAAACTTGTGTTGAAAGTTTTTGAAGTCAAAATAAACCCAATGAGAGTGTAACGTTATAAATGTCAAAAATTTTCTGTTTTACAAGTGAAAATCTTGTGATTTCATTTTCGATAATACTTAACAGTCTCTTTGTTTCATTTAGAGCATTTACGCCAGACAAAAATTGTCGCTTTCACCTCACCCTTTCTCTCTTTTTTCTCTTCTTTTTTCTCTTTCCTCATTTCCTCTCATATTATTCATCATTGTGTCTGAAGATCCGAATGCAAAACACCCTCTTTCTTCCCTCCACAACTCAGATCGGACATGTAAAAACAACAACATTGGAGATGCCATTTGGCAATTTTTATGGTCTACCTTAATAAAAAAAAATTAGCATTCAAGAAAAAAATAGAAGTCTAAGTTTCTTGTCTTCTTAGAATTCCCGTATCTCATATAAGAAAAGAGACAATATTGAGTTTCTCGATTTTTCAAGATAAAAACTTGTTGACCAAATTGAACTATTGATGTTTAAGTCATAAGTAGAAATCTTTGAGAAAGGATCCAAAATAGTTTTTTGTAGGTCACAAATCATAATCAATGTTATTAATGGTTTTCCTCGTCTTAATATATTGAAATAGGCATGGGTGAAGCTTTTAAGGGGTACGGGGGCCTCGTCCCCTTCCCTCGTTTTTTCGGTCAGAAGTGAGAATATATGCGTATTTGGTCCGATAAATTATATGTGTATTGACTATTGAGTTTGGCTCCCTGATATAGTAAAAAAATTTAGAGAAACTATTTGATATACATTAATTGTTTCGCAGAAGGTTTGTCATCAAGGTACCCTGATCTATCTTGTCACTAAATTTAAATTTAGATTTAAGGTTTTTTATGAAACGATTATTATGCGTTAGACTCTATCGATAGCAATAAATTAAAAAATATATATATATATTTTAGTTGATGGAGGCATGGATTTAAGCATCTTACTTTAAGTTATATGTTTTTATTTTTTACAATTTTAAATTATTGTATTAATTATAATATCATCAGATAGTTGACCGACTGATCATCAGATATCTTCGACCGACTGACCATCAAATGTCTGGTTTAATCACTTAAATATCTACTTCTATTTTAAAAGCATCGTTATGACGTGAGAATGCAATAAGCGCATGAATTTCAATAATAAATTCTGATTTGGAATTTATTAACTTCATAACCTCAAGAATATCTTGATTTTATGTTACTTTATTTGGTTTTAAACTAATATCAACTTTATAAATAAGCAATATCCAAAGCCAAGCAATTATGTTACATCATAGTTTTAAGTTTAGTTTTTAAATTTTAACTTGAAATTCAAATTCACATAAAGTAAGGAATCTCCACAAAGCCCGCATTTATGTTAAAAAATAAAAACCCATTTTAAAATACATTTTACTTTTTCCAATTTTATTTGCATAAATAATATTAAAATATGCAAGGGCATATTTGTCTTTTACACCAACTAGTGGTACGTTACAGGAAAGGCATCAACCGAACCATCTAGTAACACAACAAATCACCCCAAGGGCAATTCAGACATTTCGCAGGAATCCTAACCCGTGCTACAACAACAACAATAACTTATTCCCAAAGAAATAATCAAACCCCCGTTCTCTCTTATCTCCTTCACCACTTTATATAAATCCGCCATTAACAACCTACACCTTCAACAATAATATTATCATATCATTCAACCTTTCAATCTGCAGATCAATCAGCTATACAAGATGGGATCCGATGCCAACAAGATGAACGACGCCACCAGCTTCCAGCCGTCGGAGCCGGCTCCCTGCGCCACCGGCTGCGGCTTCTTCGGCACCGCCGCCACCAACGGCTTCTGCTCCAAGTGCTACCGTGACGTACAGATCAAACAGGAGCAAGCGGCTTCGGCTAAAGCCGCCGTCGATAAGCTCGTCAACACCGTCGTAAGCTTCCCTCCACAAACACCTTCTTCTTCTTCTTCTTCCTCCGGATCTGAACCCGGATCCGGATCCGGATCTGGATCTGAACCGACTCCAGTGGCTCCGGTGAAGGAGAAGGTGTCGAATCGGTGCTTAACGTGCAATAAGAAGGTCGGTGTGATGGGATTCAAGTGCAGATGTGGTGATACGTTCTGTGGGAGCCATCGGTACCCTGAGAAGCATGATTGTGAGTTTGATTTTAAGAAATCTGGTAGAGATGCGATTGCTAAGGCTAATCCGGTGATTAAGGCCGATAAGGTTGATCGGATCTGAAGGTTTGATGTTCGTGGTTGATTAGGGTTAGTGTTTGAAGGTGTATGTTGATGTGATTGGGGGAAGTGTCGAATTAGGGTTTGGTTTTATTGTTTTTTAGGTTTTTAATTGGGTTGTGAAGATGATGATGATGATGATGATGAAATGTAAGGGGAAAAGTGTAAACTAATGAATTGGTGAATTTGGTTGAATTTGAGAAGTGTTGCGTATAATTGGGTATGTTTAGTTGTTTATTGCTAATTAAGTTGGTTTAACTTTCTTTGATATATGTTTAATTTGATTTATTTCATAATTTATATAAAATATGTTATTGTTGATATAATATTAAATGGAAAAGATAAACGTTGGAATGCTAATGATTACTTTTCGTTTGTTTTTTTTGTTTTTGTCAGAATTGATACGTTGGTACTTTTTAAAATTAAGAATGAGCAAGTAGCTTTAATATTTAATTTTCAAAATTCTATGTATTATACTATTATCCTAACATATGCATTTAGCCATGTCGACATTAAAAATACAAATCAGGAGCACGTCTATGGTTATAATATTATTGGATTTGTAACGCGTTTTAAATTAATAAGTTGTGTAAACCAATTTTTGGTACTATTGTAACTTAGTTCATTGTTTGTATTATTAGTTATTACAATCTTTGGGCACACAGAGTGATAATCAGGGAAAGGTTTCCTGGGTTTCTGGATAAAATTATCTTTAGTTTGACATGATTATACCATTTGTACATGTTTTTGTTGTTTTATTAGGGATTTAATTGGAGTATTCAAATGTCACTAGGCTAGAGATGTATACTCCAATTAAGGACCAAACTCATCTAAACTTCTTGATAAATGGTCATTATAATCTCTCTACCAACGATAACAAAAGGACCAAACTCATGTTTTTCTTAAAATAAACCTTAAATTTTGTGACAAAAATCTAATAAACTCCGTGAACTATGGCCTTTAATAACAAGTTCTTGTCGTGTAACCTTCGACTGTTTCATCTGATTCTTTCTTACATCTTCTACTATCACCACCTAATGAAATCAAACCCGTTAAAGCTAAAGGTAAACATCAATAACAACGATAAGTTCCTAACCATAACAATTAACATAACATAAAGTCATGCATTAATTATAAGATAGGGACATAATGCTAGTAAACACAGTGTCATGATAAGAACATATGGGCATGTTGAAGTTATGTAATATTATCTTTATATTTAAATGGATAGTAATGATTTAATTTTTGAAGACACCTCAATATTTGAATATCTTAGATGTGTAATATACTAAGTTACTTGAAATAGCCCGTATCAAATATATTGAATACTAAAATCTAATAACTATATATATAAGTGAACTCCTAAGACCACATAGATATGATATAATATTACAAGCAATGAACTCTTTGAGCCACACAAAAACTAAGACCAGCAGCTTCTTTGAACTCTGATGCATCTGGCTGCACTTTGGTGGTCTACATTACATCATCTTCCAATGCATTATAGATCATCCTACAATGAGCACAAATACATCAGAGCGTGCCTGACCACCGAACGGGTAGTGGGACCCACAAAATAAAATGAAATCACTCAAACGATTGAATCGTAAACTATTGAATTCATATTCTTGCATTACATAGCCTTAAACTGCAAGTGTTGATTAAAATTGCTTGTAGTACACTCGAGGCTCGACTTACCAAAATAAGGTGATGAATAGGAGGAAAACAAGATGACCAAGTTTAAAAAACCGTTGCATTTTTTCATCATTGAGCTGGTTAAAGATCTCTGTAACATCAACAAGGTGGTGTCTCCGAGCATACCTAGTAATAACAAAGAAACACCCCAAAAAATGGAAATCATGACCCATGAGTAAAAAATGTTTCTCTATGGGTTGAATTGGGTCTATTAAAATAGTAAAATGGGTCAAAACGGGTCACTCATATGAAACTTGCTAACTTAGAACGGATCCAAATGGGTCAACACCACACACCACCACTTATAGAATAACTAGTTACGTGTATTAACTGTACACAAGGGTTCCTAGTATTCATTATGGGTCTAAAATATTTAAATAACAACAGCATAGAGAATCTTGTGAGCCCAAATATTGTCACTTTTTGCAGGACAAATAATTAACCATAAAATGAAATTAATCTGCAGATGGAAACTGTTGTAACTTTCATGGTAAAGAACTAAAGATAATGTAAAAAAGAATGACTTACAATCGTATATTGTAGTAGAGGTATGGGACAGCAAGAATAAACATCACCCAATGCCCGGTTACTAGATACAACACGCATAAAACGCCTTGTATAATATATTCCGGTAAAATTACAGTGTTTATACGTGATGCAGAATCATAAGGGTTTATGTAATCAAACTCTAAATCTGCAAAACATATAAGCTGCAAAAGAAATATATCACATATCATAAACTTTCATTGTAAACAACCATATCAAAATCATGTCACTGATAATAAGATTCGATACAATTCGCCATCACTTACTTTCATAATACAAAACAATATGGACTGTTTAAAGCATTCAAGATTAATGATTTGTTGTTGTCCGTTACAACTACTAGAAATCAAGTAATTTTACACAATCAAAGTGGTAAGAGTGCAAAAAAGGTTCACTATGAATGATTCTACTACCAATTACAAAGTCACTAACTGATAATACAAATTCATGAATGAAATTAATTAAACTACAAATGCAAATATCAGTTCTCTAATCAAAATTTCAAGAACCCTAATTTCAATTATCATATCATAATTCACACAAAATCACCAACGACCAATCTACGATTTGAGACCTTCATTAGAATCAAACAACAATCGATTCATATGACGTAAATTCACCTGATAAACGACAATAACGAGAATAGCGATTTGGATGAAGAAGAACAGTAGCCATGCAAGCGTATCCCACATTTCAATATATTAATTATTGATGATGTATTATGAAATTATACGAGTGAAACAGTGAGCAATGGCCGGAGAATTTGCAACAAATTGACGGAGATTTGATCGCCGGGAAGCCGGAAAATGATGAAACATTCGTCTTCTCCGGCGAGCGAAATTCACCGGTAGATACACGAGGATATAAACAAGAAATAATATTATTTTGTATTAGGCTGGTTTTGGTTTATTTTAGCAAGTATACGTGGGATAGTTATACCAGTTTCAAGTTAATATAAGTATAGTTTAGCGTACCCAACGTGGATGTTTAGTTAAATATGTTAGCGGGTTTTGACCTGAAACTTACTCGAATTCGTTTAGACTAAACCTAGATGTTTTTCTGTCGTGTTACCGTTGAAGAACTCAGTGGTTATATCATCATAATTTGATGATGTAAGTAGTCTTCATAATCCGGATAAGCGCTTAGGGTTTAGAGCCATCATATTGATGTAGGCGGAAGCAAAAGATAATAATTAAACATGTTGATTCACCGATAATACCAGGAACAACTCTTCTAACTATCGTTGATTCACAAATAATCCCGATAATAAGGGTTTCACACACTAACATACACTGTGATAGAGAGAAAAATTATTTTTTTTTATAAATTTCAAAACTAAACTTTTTTCATTGCTTGCATGCATATAAAAAGTAAATCAAAAGTCGAATGAGCCACAAAACATAAACAGGTCAAAATCTAGGCCAGAGATAATGTCCAACAAAATCTATAAATAAGACAAAAACTTGAATAACTCATAATATAAGACGTTTTTGGGCCAAAACGATAACCCAAACCCCTACAGCGTTTGTGAAAACGTGCTCCTGGTCCAAATATCATTTTGACTGGTCGCAGGCCTAAAACGGAGATTTCTAGCCCAAATTATGATCATTTTAGTAAAGCCCATTTTGACAAACGATCTTGATCCTCCAAAAAAAATAGTTTGCTACTCCACATTTGGGCCCGCACCACAAACTCGAGGGTGGATCAAGTATGGTCGAGTGGAGTTGTCGTGCTTTGGATATATTAGCTTTTTCTTTTTAACATTTAACACTTAGTGTTTTTTAAGATAAAAATTACATCGTGCATCCTGTAGGACTAGAACCTACCTTTTCGATGGATGCTAAGGTTCGGAGTTGTTGTACCCGGATTGGTTGATAAACTTCGGTGTTCTTAACTTTTTTTTTTTGAACGACAAATCTACTATACTACTACACTACACCGAATTACGCCATCGCTTGGGTTTAAACTCAAAACATCCCCTCTAAAAAGCAAAGACTCTACCAAATTAGCTAGCACTACATTGTCCGGTGTTCTTAACTTCTCATACCAAAATCCAAATATACTGTTTATCGATGATAGTTTCAAACGTTGAGACTCGACTTTACAAGCCCAATAGTATTATTGAGCTTTATTCACATGTGGCGAGTGTCCTACCTAAAATATATTGAAAGCAAAATGGTAAATGAAAATGCTCATAATATCGAATCTAAATAGATATAAAAATCTACTTATCAAAGTTCGATTTATTTATGAATAAAAGATTTTACCTCAAAATTAGTTCGATGCTAAATATAGCAAGGCTATTAATATTAAATCCATTTGGAGATAAGTTTTGACACTTAAAGGTATGGATCATTTTTCCCAATTTAATGATTGTTGAAGATGAAGAATTTATGTTTGAAGAAATTTATAACCTATGAAACGAATTACTTTATGTAAGACTTAAGGTGACACTTCCGTCAAAAAAAGATCTCAAATGAACATTTGGGTTGGGAACCCATGAAATTGGTAACTATTGTGTACCAATTGAATGAAATGAAATATGAATTAATTAATGGAGAACATGACATGTTTTTGAATTAATAACACAAAGGTTTAAATCCAACCAAGAAAATATCATGCGTCTGGTGTAATGTGAGGCACATGGTTTTATTAAATCCGACGTATATTTTTCTCTGTTTGAAACTTCATAATATATGTTTGATTTACTTTTTCAAATTTCATGAATTCTTTCTAGATCGTTTGAAAGGTTTTCATAACAAATAAGAACCCAAATCTTAAATTTATTTTTATTTTTTATAAAAGGGGCTTAAAAAGCCGATGGAGGCATGAGATACAAACATAACATCATAGTCTCAACTACTTTTGACTAATGTTTAATTTATCTTTCTTTTACATAGTGTTTAAAGGGATCGTTTCACAATATGATGTACGTAGTTTTTATTAGCCCAATATATGTATTGTATTTATTTGTATTTTAGTATAGGATTATGTTTATCTTGGTAGTTATTTTGTATTCCTAGTTTAGCTCTAGGTTAGTTAAGATTAGACTTGTAGAGAAAGTTTATGATACAAAGTAAACAATTCGTGCGAAGTGTATGAAATGATAACAACCATTAATCTAAGCAATAAACGGCTCAAATTACAGATAGAATAATTACGCAAGAAATATCGCTGGAGGGGTAGATTTGGAAATAGACTAAATCGTTCACTTTTTTTCAAATTCATTTCGTTTTTTAAACGCATATAACTTTTTCATATGACATTATTTTTAAAAAAAATAATACATCATAATCAAGCATTTTATACTCTTTAATATAAGTATAGTATTGCTATACTTTTTTTTTAAATAACATTTTTTTAAAACATCTATACGTTGTGCGTATAACTTCCGTGATTATTATATACGTAATTATGAACATAACTTGGGTAATTATCATAACACTTGCGTAATTATAAATATAACTTGCGTAATTATTTTTTATAACGTGGGTAGTTTTTATTTGCGTAATAATATATATAACTTGCGTAATTATGAATATTATTTGCTTATGAACATAACTTGCGTAATTATGTGTCTTTTATGTGTAATTGTAGCCAGGACGAAACTACTATTCCACCAAAAAACACGTGTAACGCTCTGATTACTTCGTAGGATTTGCACGAAAATTATACTTTGCATAGTAAACGGCTTTTAGAATTATTTATATATTGTTGATTTTCATTAATGAGATTTCAAGGAGTTATTTCTAATCATAGTTTTATCAAATATTTTAGGCGGTTCACCATCTGAACTTTTACTCCATTTATAATCGTTAATTCATACGTTTACTCGTTTGCGTGTATAAGGATCTAGAGAGTGACAACATGCCCATTTGTCTTGGTTGACTTCTAAAATCACTATTTAACGCAACTTTATATCACCTTACCTTTTTTTATTCTTCATCGTAGGCACGAAAATCTATTCATTAGTAACGATTAATTTAAAAATATTTTATTATTATTAATAATCAACATACCTTTCATATGGAATTTCTTAAATTTTGAAAAAGAATGTTATACCAATTGATTAGTTTTCAAATATCCTCATTTTGCCACATGAAGAAAATGACAAAATAAAACTAAAACAAATAAGAATGATAACAAATTGTTATAAAACGTAATTAGACATAATAAACAAAATACATTCTTAAATAAAAAATCACAACATATTATCACTTTCGTATCAGAAATTCTTCACCCGATTCCCTATCCACCCGTTTAATCCACCTTCTATTTTTAATCTTACCCGAACCCGACCCGGATTCCGTACCCGCCACGTGGGCAATATCCAACCCATTTCCCACCGGCAGAAACACCGATCTCACAATCCGCCTTGAACCACCGTCTTCAACCAAACTCCGCCACCGGAAACCCGACGCTGCCGTGGCGTTGTCACAAACCACCACCGCCCCGCGGTGCCCGAACGCCGCCGCCTTCAAAATCCGAACAAAGTCATTCTTTCTACAATCCACCACTAGGAAATCAATTAACTCCAACTCACTAACCACCGTCTCTGGCTCTCCAACTATCACCTCTGGCGACATCCCCGCCTTTTGCATGGCGGAGATGTACATGGTCCTGGAACTTTCGTCCGGGACGATGCACACGTGCCTACTGCACGTGTGGTTGGCGGCCACCGCCAACCCGATGCTTCTGGTTATCGCATCGTTGGCGCACCATGTTTCGACGATCAGTCTAGCGTTCCAACCCGCGGCCATCGCCGATATTAACTCCGTTACACTTGATCCTTGGTAAAGCTCACACTTTTAAAGAAAAAGATCTAAAAAATCAGACACCCAGATGAAAATAATGATAATAAACTTGAAAATGTAAAAGATTACACATAGAATGATCAAGAACATATAAATTACACGTAAAGATTTCCCCTCAAAAGTTTTATTATTGTTTAGATTTTAGATCAAAAGTTAAGTTTTATCAGTTATTTGAATTTTAGTTCAATTTGCTTTCAAAAGATGAAATTTTCTGATTGAAATTAAAAGGAAATATTATAAAAAATTTGACACTGAAAATGAAAAAAATGATAAAAACTTTTGGAGATTGATATTACATAAGACTACACAAAGAAAGCATCAAGAAAAGATGAATTACATAAAGATTTCTGCTGAAAAGTTTTATTACTTGTTTAAAATTCAGTCCAATTTACTTTCAAATTAAGAAACTTTTGGATTCATATTGAAAGAAAATGATAAATTAAAAGTAAAGGTGAAATGAATTATAAAATTTTATGAACTGAAATTGATATCTTTTTATGTTTAGAGAAGAAAACCGAATTTAACTCTAATAATAATAAGCTCGAAAGCGTAAAAGATTACACAGAGAGAGAATAAAGAAAATCAAATGAATTACATACCGATTTAACGGTATCCATGAAAGCTTTTGCAGCCATCTCCGGCGACCATACAAGTTTCATCTTATCAAACTTCTGTTGTTGGTATTAAGTTGTTGTTTGAATTTTGTGAAATTAATTATATATGACGAATAATATTGGTGGGTCGTCACAAAAGAGAGGGGGTGAGACCGTTGACTATTTTTAATCTACGAGAATCCAACGTGTGGGATTGAGATATGCAAAACAATGGGAAGTTTGGTGGACCGAGTGGTATACAATTAACAATATTAATGATTATTAATCAATTGGTATGGATATCTAAACATCGTAATCAGATGGTTAAGGATACCACCAACCATTTGGTTGAGTGTAGTCTCATGACTTCCTCTAGTGGAGGTTACGAGTTCGAGTCCTACTAACAACAAAATGCTATTGGTGGGTTGGGTTTTACCGCAGTGGGTCTTCGGGTGGCGGGTTTTCCTTGTAATTGGTGGTTGGTGGGCTTGAGCTACCCAGTGCTGTCTGTGTTCGCGGGCGTATGTGGGGGCCTTTTCGCCATTGGGTTACCCCGGGTAGCAGGGCTTTAATTAGTTGGTCGTTCGAAAAAAAGATGGTTAAGGATAATATAATCAAACGGTATTAATTAATTTAATTAAGAGTAGGTTATATCCAATATTTAAACCCACACAACTCCGCGTTTGCTGTTAACTTTATCTCTTTCGGCAAAATAAAAACAAAAATTTGTAATTACGTATGAAGCTGTATAAACAATTAAGTTTTTTTTTTTTTGACTGAAATTTAAAAAACTGGAGCAAATAATTGCATCAAAAATCTATACGGAAAAACAAGTGTAGATGAAGATGGTGAGGCGATTCTAGAAAAAGAAAGGAGGTTTGTTGGAAGATGAATTCATCAACATTGATAGAATTATTTTCTACTCTTTTTGTTATTTGTTTCCCATTGGTTGTTTCAAACTAAAAACTAAATAAGATATTTGAATTTTTGGATATTTTGGATAAAATTACGTATCTTAACCTTATACATAAGCATCCAACCTAAATACCATGGGCCTAGAGCCCAACTAACCAACCTTTTATTCCAGCAATCCAAACAAGAACGTAGGCCCAAAAGTAACACCAGCTAACTAAAACTCTTGAGCCCACAAACAAACAGCTGCTTTGGGTCTGTCATCTCTTCTCTCTTGATAGTTAATATACTATGAAACAAACCAACGATTTGAGAATCATTCTAATAATAACATTTATGAGTTGATTTGAATAGTACTTTACTTCATTGATTCATGTAGCTATATTTTTGTTTTTTATTCTTTTTTAATTAATTTACATATTTAGCTAATCAATTAACCGATCACACCGTATTTTTTGGGTTTTATCATTTGTTTGTACCTGTCGCAACATATGGGTTTGGTAGCACGAGTTTAAACGTAATTAAATGATAAAAACAATGAAATAAACACTATCTATAACATTTAGCTTACATTAGGACTATATTTTTGAATTCTATTCGAAAATCGAAAAACTTTATGTCCGTCAATCATTTAAGAAAATTTTAACCATCTTCTAAAAAAATTTCAAATGTTTTTGTCGTTTTTGTCTGTGTCCCCGTCCTAGCGCTTAAGTAAACCTAACTACTCTAACTTTCATACTTGCTTGAGTGACGTAAATCCGCCGCGAAGCGCAGAACAAATTTCCTAGTTACATAATATTTGTTTGATATTGAATTGTAAACACACACACATATTTCAATAGAAAGAAAAAAAACCGATTGAAAGAAAGGACGAACTGTCGTGAATATTTAAAAGTATTGTCATTTAATACCGACCATCTTGAAGGACCAGGTTATGAAGGGGTTGAAATTTTGAAGGCAAAGATTCTCAAACGGCTCTGGTTGTAGGTTTTCTCCTGAGAGGTTGGGGTGCGGTCTCGGTTAGCATGGATAGTTGAGCCTGATTAAGATAACACATTTTCTCCGAAACAAAGTCGTAGTTCAAAAATAACAAAGTACTAACGGACTAGAACAAAAGAAGACAGAACAATACTTAATTTTCAAGAGAAATTGAATGAACGATGGATAACTGTCTTGATAACCGACATCAACAAGTTTTGATATGCTTCCGTTGCTTGATTTCTTCATTCTTCTTCATGGCTAGTGAGATTTTCTTAACTAAGAACTCGGAACAAGAACTTGTTTGCATCAACAATTGAGATTTATATTTATAATAGTCGGATTATGGCTAATAACTTGTTCCCAAGTTTGCTCAATCGGCTGAATCAGACTAAGCCCCGTAATCCTCCTTTTATTTGTCCCCGTTTGATTGCTGATATTTATCTATTAACATCATCTTTGAAGGTGTGTGGCCGACCACACATGACCCATGTTCTAGATGTTGGAAAAATGGATCGAGCAACAAACAATAATATTGTGTATTACTAATCACCAGTCGGTACTTTTATTAACATTAAAGATCAGACATTACAATGTCTTATTAACCCTTGATCTATACTAAACATATGATAATTATAATCTAAATCAATCACAATTAAATAATCAAATAAAGAAACAAACAATAATATTGTGTATTACTAATCACCAGTCGGTACTTTTATTAATATTAAAGATCAGACATTACAATGACTTATTAACCCTTGATCTATACTAAACATATGATAATTTTAATCCAAATCAATCACAATTAAATAATCAAATAAATAAACAAACTCTATTATAGTCTAATAAAATTTACAAAACATTTATTAAATTAATATTAATAATCATCTTATTTATTTAATCAAGATTAATCCTTCACTAGAGAGGTTACTTCCTCCAAAACCCCTGAATTCGGATACAACGTAAAGAAAATAGTTGGTATAAATAATAAGAATCCTCATCTTAATTCTTCTATATATGAAAAAAATTGTGTGAGAAATAGTGGGATTCTGGTGGTTTGCGATTTGACCACATGAGTTTCTTCTTTTTGCATTTTGCCCCTTCAACGATGTTAAAAAAAAACCAAACAGATGTCATTTCACATTTCTGATTTGGGAACTGATGGGCTTCTTTGGTGGTGCCAGAGGCGGTGGAGGTGGAGGCTGGCTTGGCTACTGTTTCTCGCCTCCTAAGTGTTGTCTTGCATCTGCTTTTGAAGGCCAACGTGGTGGTGGTTGTGGCCACATCTTCCCGTCGTTGACTCTGTCTTCATGGCTAGTGAGATTTTCTTAACTAAGAACTCGGAACAAGAACTTGTTTGCATCAACAATTGAGATTTATATTTATAATAGTCGGATTATGGCTAATAACTTGTTCCCAAGTTTGCTCAATCGGCTGAATCAGGCTAAGCCCGTAATCCTCCTTTTATTTGTCCCCGTTTGATTGCTGATATTTATCTATTAACATCATCTTTGAAGGTGTGTGGCCGACCACACATGAGCCATGTTCTAGATGTTGGAAAAATGGATCGAGCAACAAACAATAATATTGTGTATTACTAATCACCAGTCGGTACTTTTATTAACATTAAAGATCAAACATTACAATGTCTTATTAACCCTTGATCTATACTAAACATATGATAATTATAATCTAAATCAATCACAATTAAATAATCAAATAAATAAACAAACAATAATATTGTTTATTACTAATCACCAGTCGGTACTTTTATTAATATTAAAGATCAGACATTACAATGACTTATTAACCCTTGATCTATACTAAACATATGATAATTTTAATCCAAATCAATCACAATTAAATAATCACATAAATAAACAAACTCTATTATAGTCTAATAAAATTTACAAAACATTTATTAAATTAATATTAATAATCATCTTATTTATTTAATCAAGATTAATCCTTCACTAGAGAGGTTACTTCCTCCAAACCCCTGAATTCGGATACAACGTAAAGAAAATAGTTGGTATAAATAATAAGAATCCTCATCTTAATTCTTCTATATATGAAAAAAATTGTGTGAGAAATAGTAGGATTTTGGTGGTTTGCGATTTGACCACATGAGTTTCTTCTTTTTGCATTTTGCCCCTTCAACGATGTTAAAAAAAACCAAACAGATGTCATTTCACATTTTTGATTTGGGAACTGATGGGCTTCTTTGGTGGTGCCAGAGGCGGTGGAGGTGGAGGCTGGCTTGGCTACTGTTTCTCGCCTCCTAAGTGTTGTCTTGCATCTGCTTTTGGAGGCCAACGTGGTGGTGGTTGTGGCCACATCTTCCAGTCGTTGACTCCGTCAGCGTCGATTGGGGTTCTTTTAGGCTAGACGCCAGAAATCAGCCATTCTTAGGGGTTATAGGCCCCCGCCGCCACCGGAAATTTCCTTGCATGTGTCGCCTAGGCAAAGGACGCGACGCCGATTTATCTTCCTTTGGTTGTTTTGTGTTTCATGGCTTGAGATCCCTTTGACGATGGCGCCTGATCACGATTGTTCTCCTTATGTTTTTATCTTTCGCTCGGTGATGATATGCAGGCCACATCTGAGAGCTATTTTGACTATAACACACCGAGCCTTATTCTATTTGAACAGTCTGATGGGTCTTTGGTGTGAACTCTGTGTTGGGTTCTTTAGTTGTTTGGTTGCTCACGTTGATTTGGTGTTCGTCGGTGTAAACCCAAATATTTTTTGTCAAGCTAAGTTGTGTTTTGCCTTTTGGATTTCTGATGTTTGAGGTCTTCTTAAGTGTTTGTCTGTGGTTTTATTTGGTAATTTGAAAATTACTTGGGCTAGCTTTATCTGATGTCTTGAGATATTATTTGATGTTCATGGGATGAGTTCTTGTCCTTTGGATTAGTGTTGTTTTAGCGGTAGGTGGTTTGTTATTGCCGTCAGCGCATGTGGATTAGGCCATTTAAAGATCTAGGTTATGAACATTTAGTGCCGTCATTGATGATGAAACACATCTCATCTGAGACTTGTTGTTGGTTTCGTGTTAACCGACAGTTTCATGGTTCTTTTTGTGGTCTCCTATTTCGTTGCTACCGAGGTTGATAAGGATGGGTTATTGCTCGCCTAAAACAACCATTTATCACAATGGTTGGCCGCATGAATCTATTTGTTGTGTCGTTGTTTCTGTGATAGGGTCATGATGTCATGATTCTGGTGGTATCGGTTGCTTTTGGCGTGGTTGCCATCTATGGTTAGCAACCACAACCAAACACCTGTTCTGAGCCCGATTATAATGGTAAGTCATGCGCGCAACACGGGCAGATGATACATTCTAGTTTTTAGTAACTTCCAATACTTTTAAGTTTATTCTACATCACATTATGAATGATACATTCCCAAAAAGGAAAACCACATAACAAGTACCACCATGGAGTTAACAACACGTTTTTTCATCACATGTAGAGGTTTGGATCAAATAACCTTTGAGAGGGTATAGTGACTAACGGTTTCTTTTTCTACGCCACAAATCCAAACTTATCTCAAAGATCAACTCATCATCTTTAGGCAAGTTCCACTCGAAATAATGCAACAGTGAAACTAATATATACATTAACATCTTGTCACCCAAGGGGATTCCTGGGCATATTCTTCTTCCTGATCCAAATGGCAAAAACTTCAAATTATTCCCATTGTAAACGTATTTTCCGTTTAAAAGCCTCTCTGGTTTAAACTCTAATGGGTCAGTCCAATTGTTGGGATCATGATGAATTGCCCAAAATTCATATACACGATGGTATCTTTTGGGATCGTGTAGCCACCAACGTTGCAAGATTCATTAGCGCATCTCTGGATTAGGAGAGGAACTGGAGGGTGTAATCTAAATGTCTCCCTTATCACTGCATATTAGGAGAGGAACTGGATGGTGTAATCTAAATATAAATTTCGACAGATGTGATTCTTCAATAATATTGTCCTTGCCAATAACCTCTATTAATTCATCTTGAACCTTTCTCATTACACTTGGATTGTTTGCAACCCGATAATTAATATATTTGAGTACATGACCATGTATACTAGTCTCTAGTAGACTTTTCTAAGCACATTTATGACGACATGATATAGAGGTTGCTTTCTCTAAGACCCCCAAAGGCCTAACTTCCAGTAGAAAAGAAAAAATAGTCGGTATAAGTAATAAAAATCCTTATTATAATCAGTAAAAACTTCCATTACTTTGAAGTTTATAACTACATCATATTATAAATGATACATTTGCACAATGGAAAGCCACCTAAACAAGTACCACTGTGGAATTAACATCATGTTTTTCCATCACATGTAGAGAGTTGTATTAGATAATCTTTGAGAGGGTATGGCGACTAACAATTTCCTTTTCTTCGTCACAAATCCAAACTCATCACGAAGATCAAACTCATCATCTTTAGGCAAGATCCACTCAAAATAATGCAAAAGTGAAGCTAGTATATACATTAACATCTTGTCACCAAGGGAGATCCCTGGGCATATTCTTCTTCCTGACCCAAATGGCAAAAACTTCAAACTGTTTCCATAGTAATCCCAGTTTTCGTTTAAAAATCTCTCTGGTTTAAACTCCAATGGGTTAGTCCAGTTGTTGGGATCACGATGGATTGCCCAAACATTCATATACACGATTGTACCTTTTGGGATCGTGTAGCCACCCACGTTGCAAGATTCATCTGGGCATCTTTGCATTAGGAGAGGAAGTGGAGGGTGCAATCTAAATGTCTCCTTAATCACCACATCTAAATATGTCAATTTCGACAGATGTGATTCTTCAACAATATTGTCCATGCCGACAACTTTTGTTAATTCATCTTGTACCTTTCTCATTACACTTGGATTGTTCAAAATCTCTGCCATCACCCATTCTACCATCGTCGATGTTGTGTCTGTCGCCGCAATTATGATGTCCTGTTTCGTTAAAGTTATAGTATATATAATTTTGTTAGAAAGAATAAGAAGAATTAAAAAAAAATACCATTAATAGAGCCTTGATGTGAATTATGTTAAATGATGTAGAAGTGTCTTTCTGGTCTTTAAGCTCTAACAAGATTTGCAGAAAATCCTTTTTTCCATCTTCTTCTACCGCCTCATCGATTTTGCTAGAGTTCATTTTCATTCTTTTCTCTATAATGTCATCAAATATTTGATCAATATATTCAAATTGCCTCTGCATATCACGCTGCCTTCTTTGTAGATCAAACCGCGATAACACTGGAAGATAATCAGAAATATTTGGCGCTCCAATTAACTCGACAATCTTGAATTCAACTTCGCGAAACCCATCTCCAATATGCATATCTTCACTACATTTGCTACAACCCCATAACATGCTTGTCACAACATTAACCTCTGTGTTGAAAGCAATTTCATTTATATCTATCTTTTCCCCAATTTTGTTAAACACTTGTTTCATTGTCCTTTTCACTTCATATGTTCGAAAACTCTGACCAGCTTTTAGATTAGCGTTGCTTAGCACTTGGCTAACCAAAATCTTACGCATGTTACGCCAGTGGTTGTTGTTGTTCGACCATCCGATATCAGACCCGCCATAAGTTAAGGTTAGCGCGGTGAGTGGAGGGCTGCGGTTAGCGAAGGTCTGGTCCAGGTCATGAGTTACAACCTGTTCACATAGAATCATAACAATACTGCTGAATAATATCTTCTGTGTCGAATAACAAATCTTTTTATTTAGAAAGATTGAATTTTTAAGTAACGGAGGGTTTAGATTATGAGTGGTGGATTTTATGTAAATGATTTTATAGTGGTTTATGTAGAGTCCACAAATCTCAACCAACGGACTTTGAGTTATTTATATCAAGTTGTTGCAGCTTGGTGACACAGAAAGCATGTCATGTCTAGAGTCAGTTAGCCACTCAAGTAGAGTAAGTGTCAGAAAATCTAGAGTCCATTCGTTGAAATAATAGACTTCTATAAACTAGTATAAAACCATTTTCAAACTAGAAACCATCACACAACCCTTAAATCCTCGACTTAAAAAACTATACAAAATTAAAACGAAAAAATAATGATCAAACTGCCTAACCATCATGATAAAATACTAATAAAATAATCAATAATAAACAAACTTAAAGATTAATAGAATGATAATAACTATAATAGATAATGAACTTGGCTAACACAACCTTCACAAGGTCCGTGGAGTTCACCACGACATGAAGCTTACTTCCGAGCCGCAGACTAAAGACGGGACCATATTTCTTAGCCATCTCAGTAAATCTTTCGTGTAGGTTGGAGCCAAGAAACGGGAGATAGCCTACAACCGGTAAGCCATAAGGGCCTGGTGGCAAGGGTGCGCGAGTTGTATAGAATAACACGATCCATTTGTACCATAGAAATACTAGTGCCGGAACAGAAATGGTGAGAATCGTGCGAGCAAGCTCGTCTCGTTCGTTGTTGACCTCCCACCACCATGACCAGAAGGTGATCATACTGAAATAAATATTATATGCAAGCTCTGATATCATTTTTACTACAAATGGTCTTTTAGTAGTTTGCTTCTTTAATACATGTATGTATATGTATAATGGTTGATTTAGGACCATCGACGTAATACCACTAGCATACGGCATCAAATATAGTTACGTGTGTGTATTTGTAGTTTGATATTTTTAGAATTTAGTAAAGTTTTGTCCTAAATCCAAATATGATTGTGTCAAAAGTCAAATATAAACTTTTGTCATGCATTCTTGGAGCTTTACGATGAGTTTTTTATAAATATGTAAGTTTGTTTCTTATTTTATATAGAATGGTTGTAAGTAAAGTAACGAACAAATATTACTAGTCATCTGTATATTTAGGGTGACATTGTTCATCTCTATAAATCTTTTAATATTTTTTGAAAATTTTCTGAGTGAAGAAGAGAGAAAAATATATGATAAAGGTTTAAAAATATATTATGTAGTTGAAAAAAAAAAGAAAAAGTAATAATTTTAAGTGTAATTATAAGGATGAGAATGCAGAACGAGATTCCAATGCTCTTAAAGTCCTTTGGTTGGTCAAATTTTATTTTCTAGAATGAACATGTAAATCGCCTTAAGCTGTATGTCTAATGAACTTATTGGGTTATTTCTATCTAATGAACTTATTGGGTTATTTCTAGTGAGCTTAGTATCCTGCAAGCCGGGGCGCTGGTTAATTTTTTAGCCTACTTAGCCGGCAAGTCCGAAATAACATTATTTGACTGGCTTGTTTTTAAGATGTTTATAATTATAGACCGGAAATATTCATTTAAAAAAATAGATATTTTAGTAATTTTCCATTTGGTTAGTTTGCTTAGTATTCATCGACGTTACATTTTGCAAGTAATAAGATATTAGGATATGTAAACATTAGAATATTATATATATTCTAGACATGTTTTATTTTATAAAAATGCTAGTTTCGTTTAAATTATTAAGCTAAACACCATGTTACTATCACAATAAATGTTACGCAAGTTACTCACTATATAGACATAATTGGCTTTATACAAAAGTAGACATTAATGGTTTGAAGATTTTGTACACCATTGATTAGTCGTATAGAATAAAATCAAATTTGACTTAGAAATCTAGCGTTTTTTAGATTAGATTCTCTCGCAATGACAGTAACTGACGGAAGAAAACAAAAATAGTTTGATGTCATGATGAAATCAGTGATGTTTGATGCAAGCTCTATATGAAGAAAAGCCATCACAATAGTTATCTAATCTAAGTTTGTGTTGATAAGGATCGTTTGTGAATGTCACTTGTATTGGCCCATGCATTATTTGAAAATCATATAAGCTCACTAATAAGAAAATTGTATTCAATTTAATTTAATATATAATTTATTTAATAAATTTATCTAATATTAAGTCGATGATGGTGATATATAGATTTTTTCATTTGTTAAATCTATTTTAAATCGACTTGAAATACTAGACCATGACACATTGGGGATTGTATATTTAGATTAGTGGATCATTAAGATTAATAATTGGTCATAATTTAAAGATTGTTTAACTCTACCTTATCAATTAAAAGATATTTTAAATATTTTGTAATCATTAAAAACTATTAAATAAACTATCAAATTAAAGTATTTTTAAGATGAAGGACGTTATAAGGTGACATTAAGTCTCGTTATCATAAGAACAAGCCAATCAAGTGAGATTGAGATTCAAGGTTGTTTTTGTGATACTTCAACCCGCGAACACCGCTAACTCATAGTCCCTTCAAACTGAATTTGGAATTGATTCTTAAAACGGCAGACCTCAGGTTCTAATACCCAAAGTGTTGGTGTTCAATCCTTTGCTTCACGGAACTAAACAACACAAAAACAAAAGAAAAACACAACGATAGATCACGACTCGATCTTCATTGATTATTTTCTACTGAAACTAGAAAACAATAATTTATACAAACAAGAAGATAGACTCGAAATTAAATAGCATAACAAGTGCATAATTAACCCATATATGAATAGAAGAATGGCCTTTTGTTTCATTTTGGACACAAAATGTTACATATTTACGATTTGGCCCCTTCATTTTTATCCCCACCCTCTGAAACGTGTTTAAAGTGAATACAATGGAAAACTTCCCTCTTATCCTCCCGGTT
This sequence comes from Flaveria sonorensis, assembly GCA_025506505.1. NCBI lineage: Eukaryota > Viridiplantae > Streptophyta > Magnoliopsida > Asterales > Asteraceae > Flaveria > Flaveria sonorensis. The sequence continues at coordinate 3,143,496 of CM046433.1, read as the reverse complement.
CCTTCCTAGAGAGAGAAAGCCCTATTTTTTTCGCCGCCGACCGCCGCCTGTGCCGACGCTGCCTGCACCCCGACCCCGTGTACGAAATCACCGGTCTATCGGCCGGCCGTCGTCTCTGTTTTGCGTCGGGATGTCTCTATTGGTGTCGGTGGCTGTTCCGGTGCACGCATTGGCATTGCCGCCGTGTTTCTAGGACCCCGAGGTGGTGATGTTGTCGGCTTCCCGGTGCTCTGGTGGTGGCGATAGTGGTCCTTGGTTGTTTCATATCGCAAACCAATGCGAGGAATTGTGGGCTTTTGTGGGTTTTGATTTGGGTCACAAAATGTTGCATGTTTACGATTTGCCCCTTCACATTTTCCCCCACCATCGATGAGGTATGTGGAGGTTGGAGGTCTCGGGGCGACGGGCGGTGGTCGTCTGTTTCCACTTGACCGACGCCATAAAAGCGCTCGCACTCTGGTACACCTGTAAGGCGATCATCTCTCCGCCACGCGTCTTCGGTTGAACTAGAGTTTGCCGACGCGATGGCCGTCGGCCGTCGGCCTTGGTGATGACGGCGGTCGCTTTCTTGGCAGACATAGTGCCTATGGTGTTATTTGAAAAACCGTTGTGTTGGATGATTTGTTATGCTGTTGATGATGGGAATTACCTCATTTGAAATTTTATTTTTTTACGATTTGTTACGTCGATGATGATGGAGTTTATCTCATCTGAGACTCCTGGCTTGATGTTCGTCTTACGTATCGAGCCTGGTTCTATGTATGGTTTTTGTTTGTTAGGTGGATATGTCGAGAAAGACCTTATGTCAATGATGATGACACTAGCTCATCTGAAACGGAGCTTAAGCTCACCTATGTCGCAGATCTGATCCGATGATGTTGGCATTTGCCGACTAAGGCTTCATCTTCATGTATGATTGCTTTGTACAACGCTGGAACGGACAGGCATCGTTTTGTGATTGTTTCAAATGTAAGCATTAACTGTAATGCATGTTTGGTTCTGGTTCAAAACCGTAGGTTGATAGGTTTGTTTCATCTGAGATCTAACATCGATGATGATGGGGACAACTTCATCTGAGACGGAATGGCACGATGATGGTCACCATTATGTGTTACTTGGTGTTGGTATATACGGTCGATGAGGCAATGATGCGGGATAAAACAATAGTCTTGTGTTTTGGTGTGGCAATGGTTCTGTTTGCAGCCACTCTTGTATAAATATGGGTGATAGGCGATAAACAAATGGCCTTTGACATTGTTGTTTTGGCATGGTAAACAGTTATTTTACAGCCACAACAAACTGTTATTTCCGAGCCTTTTATCGAGTTATCTAAGTATCGATTCAACCCTGCCGCGAAAAGCGTGGGGAGAAAACAACTAGTTACTATAACTTAAAAAGAAAGGTCGGTGGGGTTTTCCACCGGCCTTTCTTCCCCTTCTATTTTTAATCTTTACATTTTTAGCCCCAATTACTTTTTAAAAACTTTGTAAAATGTCACTTTAACCCCCTTAAGTTTCTAAAGTTCCGAGTTTACCCCTATGCAATATAAATTCAAGTCCGTCTACGTTTAGACGTAATTAGAAATGACTCGATTCAAATATCAAATGTTTTCAAGCTTAACTCTATACACTTTAAGATTGTCTACGTTTCAATATACGTCTATGTTTTGACGTAATATTTGTTCAGAAATGAGTTGGGTCAAATATAAAACGTTTTGTGATCGTGTGATAATAATTTAGTGTTTAAATGACTTAAAAGTGCGATTTTACATCATGATTAGTGTGGAACAAGTTTACTTTGTTTGTATTTTGATTTGTAGGGATTGAAGCTAAAGAAGGCTTGTTTTGGAGAAAATGGAGCAAAATACAGAAATACAAGGACTGAAGTTGAAAATAACGAAAGTTACAAAAAAGGCCCAGTAAACCCTACACCGGCATATGGTACGCCGGGTATGGGTGTATCATACGCCGGTCAGCGTATTGGCTGCGTATTTGCGGGCGTATTTGGAAAAAAATTACAGAAAGTCGGGCGTAAGGATGCTGAGGGGGACGTATGATACGCTGACCCTGGGCGTATCATACGCTGGTTACTAACCAACATCCGGATTTTGTGGATTTTCAAGTTATTTAAACACAATCCAACCCTAATTCGAAAAACAACTTTTCAAGCTCAATTCTTGATGATTCTAAGCTAATTTGTGATGATCTCAAGCCCTCTCATTCATCTAAAAAGCATTCTCATTCATCTAAAAAGCATCTACAGTCATCATCAAACCACAATTGAAGATTCAATGAAGACCATGAGTGGCTAGTTCGTTCGTAATTACTTTCGGGAGGACAATTTTTGTCAAGTGAGATAATTGATATGTATTGATTAGGTTTTTTTGTATGGACATGAAATTATTTGATGAAAAATTATTTTTTGATTAAGTTAAAAGATTTACTTATAAATAAAGTTGTGTGCTTGATTATCAGTTTTCGGTTTCCTTGCATCATGAACTCATTAAGACTAGTAGACAATTTGACATAGGTAAATTGGTAACATTGTAAATGAACAAATCTTAAAAGCTTGTTTCTTTATACCACTTTAATCAAAAGTTAACATCTTGAAGTTATGATCTTACAAACTCTAATTTGAAAGTATCAAGTGTGGATCTTGCGGAATTAAAAACCCGAAAGTGATTGTTTCTTATTATTTAATCGAATTCGTTTCAAAGTTTGTTGCTTTTTGCAATAGTGTTCTTAATTTCATTCAAAGTTCCAATTTTTAATTATAAAGTTTGTGTCTTTAAGTTAATCGTGTTGTATTAATTAAACATTTTTCACATATTTCCTGTGGAGACGACCTTAATTACCATTACATAATAAAGGTAGCTAAGACCGATATAATAACTTGTTTTTGATCGAGTCTTGACAACCAGATCATTTTGGTGCTTATTTTTATGTACGCTTTGAGTTGGCCTACGTTTCGACATTGGTTTATTTGGAAACTAGTCGGGTCAATATAATACGTTTTCATTTACTATACGTTTAGACGTAAATTTAGTTCGGAAACGGTCAGAGCGATTGTAAGTCTATGTTTTGACAATAATTTTGTTTTGAAAAGAATCCAGTCAAATATTAAACGTTTTTGTTTAACGGTATAAATTCGAGTTACTCTATGTATTGACATAAAGTTAGTTCGGAAACGAGTTAGGTCGATTGTAATCTATACTTTATCAGGTCACGTACAATGCCGCGGCAATTCGCGGCGGGTAATAAACCTAGTTAACTCCTCAAAACTAGTAAACTAACCCATGACTTTAATCCACTACTTGACACTTACATTCAGAACCATAAAATAAACATGTTTAAAATGAACTAATTGCTGCAACCCATTTGACCCATGACCTACAAGTCTGATTAACCCAACAACTAATGCAGCTTTCACTAAATGAAATGCAATCTCCTTAGGTAGCCTTTATGGATGTTTAATGTAGGGATGTTAAAAAATATCCAAATCTGAAAATTCAAAATTGGAATATCCGAAATTTCGAATTCGGATTCGGATAGTGATTTTAAGAATTTTTAGATATTCAGATATCCAAATTATCCGAAATATGTTTATAGAAGTTATAAAATAATAAATATTAATTAAAAATTTCGGATATTATCGGATATTTTTATAAAAACTTCGGATATCCGATAACTTTTTCAATAAAAATCACTAAATTTTTATAAAAAAATATTTAATAATACAAATTTTTTGAAATTCGGATATCCGAACGGATATCTGTATCCGAATCCAAAATTTCGGATTCTAATAGTGAAATAATTTTTTGGTATCCGAATTTGAGCACCCATTTTGTGAATCCAAGGATCGTTCAGGAATTATCAGAATTGATTTGAACAAGTATTGATCGCAACAAGTATTGATCGCGAAATTATCAATACTTGGTGTTTAATCTATTAATAATAATAAAATCAATCAATCAAACAAATAGAATAAGAATAATCAAACCAAGAGAACTCAATAATGTTGATCGTAATGCTTTCTTGTTGCTATTGATATTGCTGATTTTAAATACAATACTGATGATTCTAATGATTCTCAACTGTTGTTGTGTATGATTACATTTGTTGATGGTCTCGTATCTATTTATAGAGATCTAATGCTGTTATATTGCTAGCTATTTTTGTTGCTATAATTAAGCTAATCATCATTATCCGAATCTTCGCCATGTTTATCGACTTAGAAATTTGTGATTTACAATGATTCTACTGATGATAAAATTTGTTGATGTGACGTGAAATATCCGCTTGAATAAAACGTCTTCAATCGTCATTAATGTTGTTGATGTTCTACCATGTTGACTTGTTAACTTGATGTTGACTTCTGAGTTAATTGGCCTTCCGCAGGAATTTACTCTTCCGCAGGTAGTCAGTCTTCTGTAGCTACTGTTGTTCTTGTGCTTTCGCAGGAGTTCTTGTCTTCCGCAGCAATCCCTCCTTCAGTAGCTCCATTTGTTCTTTTCTTGTTCAGCTGAAGTTGTTTTTCCGCATAAGATCTACTGATGTACACTTCGGTTATGTTTCTCAGAACATCTACGGAAGAGCACTTTATTTATCCGCAGTTGTTCTAACACTTGGTCAATTTTTCAAATTGACAATGTTTAATGTTTCCTGCACATTCACATACATTCTGAAATATATCATATCATAGATGAATATATATTATGAAGTGCAAAATAAATGTTATTTAATTCACAAACACAATTATAATCAAATATATTCATTTTATATCATCAAAAACAATAATTACAATAATGATTACAAGAGTGATTTTTATCATCTAAACCTATACAAGAGTTCTAGACCTAACACATTTAATGTAGTTATTCACTTTTAAGAGCTTACCATGCTATTCACATCTTCAAACAATATTCACTTTTCACAAAATCAATCTCCAACAAACTTTATTCACTTTTAAGAGATTACCATGTATGAATTTCTGGTTTCTCATCTTTTAATCATGTGTCTTTTAAGTCTTAGTTTGATTTTTGAGCACAAATGTTATTGAATAGGTTAAGTTTGACAGTTTATTTCTTGTTTGAATATATAGGCTCTGTTTGAATGTATATTACACTTGTTTAGTGCAAATGTTATTCACTTTTATCACTCTGTTTGAATAGTCTCTTACGACTATTTATTAGGAACTAGGAAGGAGTAAGTGTTTAAAGACTTTAAATTGCTATTTACTAATTACTAGACATTAGTGTTTCTTTAAATATCCTATTTGAATCTTTTAGCTCGGTTAATTATTAGTATTTTTTAGTTTTTATCGTCGGTCTTAAACCCAATAAAAAATTGTTTATAACAAAGAAACTTGAAAAAAAGATGGATACATATTTTATTTTATTTTAAGCCTTTAAAATGGTTTAGCCGCTCTAGTTAGTTTTAATTTAAACATAGACTTAGAGTCTTATTATATCTTCCACAGTCCCACTTGAAAATTAAATAATATATTGCTAAGTAAAGTCAATAACTCGTGGGTTGCATGCTAGCATACCCACACTTTCGATTAATCTGGGATGTCGATTGCTTAAATTAAACTTCTCACATTTGCCTATGAACCAGTTGTTTAAACTAGCGTTTATTACTAGTTTCTTTACAAATCCAATTTTTCTAATTGGATCGTTGACGCGTATTATGAGCCAGAGTCTCAACGAGTACAACCACTTTATCTCATAACATAGAGGAAATGTTTACACTTATCCCTATCCAAACCCTGCTATTGTATGAGATTTTAGCATTGTTTTCGAGACCGGATCGGACCGGCGGTCCAACCGGTCTGACCAGGAATCATATGGGGGCCGAACCGGTTTGCATGAAATCGTTTTGGAGGGGTTCGACCGGCCGGTTCGTCCCGAATCAGTGGTCGGACTGGGAACTGGACGGGTGGTCGAACCGGATATTGTTTTATTTTTTTTTGTTTGTTTTTTTGGATTTTAATGGGTATAAACGGGGTGTTGAACAATAAATTAGTGTGTTGGACATAAGATTATTGTTAAGTTTTATATATAACTATAAAATACACACATAAAAAATTACTTATATTGAATTATACGTATAACTATATATATAATATACTATATATATATAACTATGACGTCATTCGGTTCTTAAATACAGTCCGCCCGGTCCGACCACCGTACCAGTAAGACGTCCGGTTCGACGTCCGATCCGGTTCTGAAAACATTGGATTTTAGTGTGTATGTTTGTTAGTTATGATTGACCGCTATTTAACTCTTGCCTCACTTCTTGGTGATTTCCTTCTTCTTGTTGTGATTATAAGTTAGAAATTAAAATATAGCATGTGGCTACTGCCTCATGTAGTTCTAACTTTAAGTGAACTACAAGCTTCTAAGAGTTTAAAGTAACAACCTTTTTACCAAGTATATAATCCCCCCAACTCCTCTCATTTTCTTCATCACAATACAAATCCACTTCATTATCTTCTTCTAATCTTCCAAGTTATCTCTTACTAATCCTTAAGCATGGGTGATAAACTTATGTTTTGCTTGCTAATCCTTCTAATTAGTTTTCAATGCACCACTTGTGCAATTACCAATAATCCTACTGCATTAGACTTTGTTAAAACCTCATGTAAAACTACCCGCCACCCAGCTCTTTGTGTCAACTCTCTCTCAAATTATGCGGGTTTAATCCAAGGAAACGATCAGCAGCTAGCCAAAGCGGCTATAGCGGTCAGCCTAACCAATGCCAAGTCAGCAGCAGCATTCGTTTCCAAACTGGCTAGAACCTCAAATATAAAACCGAGCGAGTCTCAAGCCCTGAAAGACTGTGTCAATAGCATGACTGGCTGTGTGGCTAGTCTGACCCAGTCACTTCAAGAGCTTGGTAAACTGGCGCGGTTTAAGGGCCAGAATTTTGATTGGCATGTGAACAGTATACAAACTTGGGTCAGTTCTGCACTTACTAGCCAAAACACTTGTGTGGGGGGATTCTTGGATAGTTCTATGAATGGACGGATAAAGGATGCCATTAATCAAAAGATGAGTTCGGTTTCACAAGTTACCAGCAACGCGCTCGCTTTGGTGAACACGTTTAATATGAGGCATAAAGGAGTTGCACATAAGCCTTGATATGGTTCATATACTTCAACACTACTGTTTTTTACTTGGGTTACTTATCCAACAAAGGTTATAGATATGTAGTATAATTATAGTGTATCATTAGTTTTTGATCCTTAAGGATTGTTTTTGACTGGTCTAATATACTAGTTTTCGTGTCAAAGTTTTTTGTTTATATGGCTAAGGTTATGCCTTGCATGTAGGTTTTGCTGGCCTTATTGTTGGTGTTATAATATATATAATACAATAAAGATTGCACTTCTATAATATATTTTGTCTTCTGTGTAATTTTAGAATCATTTATTGCATTAAGTTCAGTCTACTTTTAAATCCTAGATCAGTTGATACTTATGATTAAGTTATTAGACTGTCTCCAACCCAAGGGTCTTATAAAAACAACCCACAAACGGCTTTGGATCCTCACATTTATGTCATCGCCTTTTTTTTATAATTAAGTTACTTTTTATTAAACTATTTTTGTTAATTTCGTAGTATTCAAATAAGAAAATACATTTAAAAATATATTTTTGAGTTTAAAAATGTATTCCTACAATTATAATCACAAATTTATAAATATTAATCTATAAGCTTATATATTAATTTATTAATAATTTTATAATATATAAATATTTATAAATCCGGTAATAATATTAACTTTTAAACCCTTCATAACACACACATATAATAAATTAGTTATTTAGAAAATGCAAAATCAAAACACCCTTCCTTCCCAAGCACCACCCAAGACGCCCAATTCCCTCACTTCCCCAAGGGCAACCCCCAAGGACAATGAGATCGAACCCATACCCCTCCCACGGATCTTGCACATCATCCATGGTCGCAAAAAAAAGTGTCTATACGATTCAGAAAGTTATCTAAAAATATGAAAGTCATTGTGCGGCGAATCTATTGATCCATAGCGTATTTGTGTTGGCAAATGGTTAGAAATTTTTCTTTACTAATGCATGCATACTCCATTAATAAATTCTTCACTTATTTCATACCAATTTAACTAATCCGCGGTACTAAACCACAAATTTATGTTGTGAGGACACATGGCATATGAGACAATGACATCCGACTGAATCCGGGTCTTGAATCACACAGGTTTATATGATTTATGGGTTAGCAACCTCAGTTACAATAATCTTATAAAACAAAAAAGCTTGCACTAGTTTCAATAATCACGTTTAATAAAACATTAGTTTAAAAAAAGTCATAGCTAGATCTTCTTAGGTACGATATAATTAAGAAGTCCCCACGTAATAGTTTAAGGAGAGAGGAGGTCCTTAAAACTGTTTTGGATGAAGAGTGATTGGATCATTGGATTCTGCTAGGACTATATCTTTAGGTGTTTATCTATGTCCTATGTAACTCTACATCATTGTTTCCATAAGGGTACATATATTTTGGTGTAGTCTATATTATAAATGATGAGGGCAGATCTTGAAGCAACTGAGAAGGTTGCTGTTCGGTGACCTTGAGATGGTTCACACCGAGAGAAACAGTCTGTTAAGGTAAGATTGCGTTCATCAGATAGCAAAGCGATCTGTCTCCTCCCCGGCCCCTGCGCAAAACATGACCTAAGTTAAGCATTTGTTACACACTTTAATCTTCGTCATAGTTTGTTATGTGGAATATTCAAACTGATATATAAAACTTGGTCAATATAAGCATAGCCAAGATCATTCTCTTTGTTATATTTATATTTATGATTTATGATATGATGGGGTGTTCACTTCGGTTTAATTAATGGGATCTTACCGACCAAGTCCTAAGTGAAATTATTTTGATTTCAAACAATAATTGTTTAGTAATTTTCATGGAAGAATGGAAACAACTTGGATCTAGAGCTAGAGCTGGTTATGAATTGGAGTCTTAAGTATGTTGGTACTTTATTATTTAGAACAGCTCATGTGCTTCTATTTATGTCTATTGGAAGCTTCCCACACATATACTTTTTAGGGCATATCTTGTCTTTTATCTTGTTTCTTTTATTAGGGAAAATCGATTTGAAGGTCACAAAACTTTTCAAAAAGTTCGTATGTGACACGGGGCGTTCGGTTGCAATCCGTCACGTATCACACGAGGAATTGAATAAGTGTATACGGAAAAGAAAACAAAGAAAAATGCTCTTCAAGAGAAAATGATATATCGTTGAATATCTAAACAATTAAATGGAGCATCCTTTTATAGGAAAAATTGCAGCATTTGTTATCAAAGTAACAAGTAAGAAATCGTATGTGACAATTAAGAAATTAGTGTGGTTACTAATAAATTGAACGAGCTGACACAACTCACGATTTTTTTATTAAAGGAAAATTAAAGGGAATCTTTAAAATCAGTTTGAGATTCATTGTCGTTTTTTTATTTTTCTTTCACCTGTATACCACAGTCTTGCAGATTCATACATGATTTTGTTAACTCGATTCATGTTCATTGGTACGAGGCTACGCAAACGTCAAACGTCACTCATTTATGCAATCGGTATACATTTACGTCAGCTTCACCTACTTGACGCCCTTCCTAGTATGACAAAAATATATTAATGCTGTTATATGAAGCTAAAGTCAGGTTGTTAGGAAGGGAAGAAAATACTTGAAATTTGAATGTAATTTTTGGTAAGAAACCAAGCATTGACTTTAATAATATTATTTTATATCTCACGTGGAGTATTTATTTCAGTAAAGGTCAACCGTTGTTCCCCCTACGCCTTAGTATTCAATACCGACCAATTGTTGTCAATCTAGTATCGCTATTGCTTAGTTTAAACTTCTGATAGCTGTTTAAAGTCTTAAAATACAATAAATATGCTATTAGTGATCCACTTTATATGTAGATCTTTGACTGCCTTATTTGCTTTGATTATACTTTCTTTTGCATTTTGTCACCTTTCTATATTGTGTTCATTTTGTTGACACGGTTGAGTAGAAAGGTTCTTTCTTAGTAGGATACCTAAATACTTGTAGTTGAGACACTAATTAAATAAGAAAAGCGAGTAACTTTTCATCTGGTTTTCGTAGAGGCGATAACAAGGACGAATTGATTAGTGAGGTGAGTCTTGTTAATGGGTCGAAATGAACATTTGCCTACTTCTATGACAGGTTACTGACAGACTTATTTTTTTAAAGAGAAATAATAAAAGTTGTTTTGCGATAACATATGTCTGAATTAATCTATCTGAAAGTTTTTGACGCATCATCCATCGAAACATGTCGTTAACGTTGGTGATAGTGTTGATTTCTTGTAATGTTGGTTTGGATGAACGTTAGGTGGATTAGAATTCAAGGAAGAGAAAATGATTAAGATGAATTGGTTTATTAATTAGAGTTTATTACTTTGTGTTTATTGGTTTGTTAAAAGATTACTTATTAGTAGCTAGAGTTTGAAGCTAATTAGAAATTTTGCTTAGTAATCTATTTGTTAGTAAATTACACGAACAGTTCCTGGGGTTTGCACGTATTGCAAGTTCTGTCCCTACTTTTAATAAATTACAGATGCGGGCCTGAACTATATAAGGAGTGCACGCTGGTAGTCTCTGTCACTAACAGAGGTTAAGTTTCTCTGTTAAATGTTTGAAAAAAACAAAAATACCCTCTAAATATTTACCGCACCCACCCACCCTTTTCTCCCCCATAACTATTCCGGTAGCCCCACCGCCACCTCCGACGACTATTCGGCAGCCCCACCGCCACCTCCGACGACAGTCAGACAACCACCACCATCATCTTCATCTCCCCACATCATCATCACACCATCTCACTCTAAGCTCTTTTTCCTCTAACCATCACCATCACCCTATGAACCCCATGAAATCATGAAATCGACCACCTTATGAACCCCCTGAAATCATCAATACAACCATCGCAGATCCCTTTACCATCATCCCAATTGCCGCCTTCCGCAAGATGTCATCGCAGCTTGAAAACTCCATCGGAGATGTCTCATGGCTCCTTCGTGTCTCCGCCCTCAACAATTCCACCGATGAGTACCTTGGTCTCCCTCCGATTGCAGCCAATGAGCCGATTTTGTGCTTAATTTGGGAACAGATCGCGATTTTGTACACCGGAACCCTAGACGATCGGTCCGACGCCGCAGCGTCGCTGTGTCGGTTGCTCGTGACAACGATCGCTACGGGAAGCTGATAATCGAAGAGGGTGGAGTCAACCCGTTGTTGAAATTGGTGAAAGAGAGAGACTTTGACCAGTGATGATATTTGATTTCTCATATAGTGGTGGTGATGAAGATGAAGATGAAGATGAAGATGGATGAAGAAGATGAAGATGGAAAAAAAAGATGAAGATGGAGCGATGAGGTTAGATGTGGTGGGTGGGGTTTGGTTGGAGGGTAAGTTAAGTTTTATTTGAAAATTATTATATTTAAATTTAGGGGTATATTGGTAATTTTATATTGACTTAACAGAGAAACTTAACCTCAGTTAGCATCGGGGACTGCCGGTGTGCATATCGTGTATAGTTCAGGGCCGCATCTGTAATTTTTAAAAAGTAGAAACTAAACTTGCAATACATGCAAACCTCAGGAACTATCCGTGTAATTTACTCCTATTTATTAGTATGAATAAAAGGTTAAGCGTTACTATATTGTGTGATTTTTCGTTAATAATATTAAAAAAAAAGTCATTTTCTCACAAAATAACCATGTTATCATGTGTGATATAAGATGGGCCAACAAAATCTGCTAAGTATGCAAAGTCAAAACATAAAAGAAAGCTAGCTAGTAGACATGAATATTAAAGAGATCACGTGACCACACTTCACCTCTTGATTCAATCTCAATGATGGTTTTATTTGTATTCCATTAAAATTAGATGTAGGTGACTACCACTTGATCAAATCTTATGAATGGTTTCTTTAATTAATATTATTATTATTAGTCAACTTACTGATCACTGCAACGGTTTAATGGTTTTGAAAGTAATATATTAACTCACTAACCTACATCATTTTTTTCATTCAAACCCATTTCATATTATCATCATCTTTATTTATCTTCCTACACAACTTACAACTCTAAACAACCTCCAAAAAACCTTATAACATTCTTTTATATATAGTGATGGTCAAACTAGAGCTTTACTTGATACTTCTTCTAACTACCCACCACTACACCACCACCAAGGCCGCCACCGGTCCCACCGCCACCACCTACGTCTCCTCCTCGTGCCGAACCACCCGCTACCCCGCCCTCTGCGTCCGCTGCCTCTCACGCTACGCGGATTCCATCCAACAAAACGATCAACTGCTCGCGAAAGCCGCCATTTCAGTCAGTCTAACCAACGCCCTATCAACATCCTCCTACGTCTCCAAACTCGCTAACTCATCGAGGCTGAACCCGAGCGTGTACCAAGCGATTAAAGACTGCATGAACAACATGAACAGCTGTGTCCCGAGCCTGAACCAGTCGGTTCAGGAGCTCGAGAAAATGGCTAAGTTTAGTGGGCAGAAGTTCGAGTGGCACAAGAGTAACATCGAAACGTGGGTCAGTTCCGCGCTAACGAATCAAAACACTTGTGCTAGAGGATTCTCTGATGGCTCAATGGATGGACCTGTGAAGGATGCTGTTATTAGGAGGATGAATTATTTATCACAACTCACTAGTAATGCACTTGCTTTGGTTAATAGGTATGCTTTGAGACATAAGGCTGGTGCTCATAGGCCTTGAGGAATAATAATGGTTTCTAACACGTTAAATGTTATTGAAATCTGAGTTTTGTGTTAGATAATATTACTAGATAGATCAGGTTGTTTGGTTCGTCTATATTATTAATAATTGTAGTTGTGTAACAAAAGCTATAGATCGTTACAGATTTGTTTGTTTGGTTATGGGAATAATGTCTAGAGGTTTTTGTTTTAGTGTTTTCTCACTGGTGTTTGAATGTGTTTGTTTTTTCATTTTTCCACCGGTTTTCATGAAGAATGGCCAAGAGTTCGATGAATACCTTGTTTCTAAGTCTTGTTACACACTTAAGCGCGTGTTGTGTTTACGTAATCCAATTAAATTTGAATCTGAATCATATTTATTAATGTGTTTGGTCGGTAGAATTTATTAGAATTGGTATTTGAATTTCGTTCTTGATGTTTTTAATTGAAAATAAACTAAAATTGAAATCAGAATTAATACCTTCAAAATCATTTTAAGGATTTCAACAATCCTTTCAAATTGCGTAGAAATACATTTGAGTATCCAACTACCCATCACCCACCACCACTGACGACCTTCAAAATATTAAAATTAAGTGAAACAATATTTAAACTAAATATAAAATAGATTTCATTAGAACCAAAAATTACAATACATCAGATTATTATATAATCGTTTCATCAAAAAGACAATTAAATAAAATAATAATAATAATAAATTTGAGATTGAACATGCAAGGATGAGGTAAGAGAAAGCATAACCTCAATACATGATCATGAGCACAAGTATGGGCATGAGCATGTAGAAGTGTAAATTTTCTAAGTCATTCAAACATAACATTTAAGATTTGTGATTTGTCAGTCCACATATCAGAATAACTACCCACTTAATTTCGCACGACAATTTTCATTCCAAAGACAAACTTTTGAGTATAAATATTTATTAAATATAAACTCATCTTAAACAATTTACCTCCATGCGAAGCTTGCATTAATGAGATAATAAACTTATGATTTAACAATTACGCATAATAATGCCATGCACTTCATGTATTTGTGTCAAAAGTTATTAGAAACTTACATTTACACACAAAAAAAATCATAAGATGTGGAGTTCGGTTGTGACTTGATTAGATTTGGACTTCTTCGTTGTAGTAGTTATCTATTTTTGGATTTGTTGGATAACTCTCGTTTGATCACAAAGAACAAAAAAAGCTTAGTGGAGGCTATTTGTTTCGCTTCTTGGTGGGTCTTTGGAGATTCAAATCTATGTCTATCTTCCATCTAAATAAGTTAAAATGTAGCGAGATATTTTATATAATTGTTCATTAATTTTTTTATGGTTTGTTCACATGAACTATAAAACAAACTTTGCTTGGGATGAGCGGCTTAAAAACCCTCTCCTTTTGATGTAATTTTTTGTTATGTTTCCGATTTCTTGCCGGAATCTTTTTCATATAATCTGCTTCTTCAAAAAAGTAATAAAGTACTTATTTAATAAGTTGCAAATATTTAAATAAATATCATATCTTATTCATTCATTCAAGCGTAAACGTTGTTTTCTCTCTTTCCAAGTGATAAGCTTTTGTTTTTAACTTAGAAAGTTGCAAATTTTGTATCTTTTCTTATCTTGTATGTGGGGGACTAAAACGTAGTCATCATGGATAACGCCAAAAGCAAATGGGTTGAAATAATGGAGAAAAAACAGTAGAGTAGTTAGATAAATGTGACAATAAAATTATATAAATGTGACAATAACTAGTTGGTTTCTAAACAAGTGAACAACAACAAAAATGTGTAAAAAAATCCAAAATAAGTTATTTGTAGCTTTTAAATTATATTTGACTGACCAACGAAGATTTCCCTTTATTTGTTTGTCAAGAATCTAACCGCAGGCTTTTTTTTCTCACTTAGTTGATCAAAGACAATAAGTTATTATTTCTAGTGATTTATGTGTATCATTTGATTTACTCGTATATAGGGACGAATTCAGAAATTTTTGCCTTCAAGGTTTAATTTTTTATGGTTCTTGCATATATCCCAACTCGACACCTAAATCTTCAGTGCTAGTCAGGTCATGGAAATAAAATATAATAATATTCTAAAACGAGTAATAAAAATACCATTTAAATAGAAAATGATAAAAACATTACATTTTGTAGTAGTTATCTACATGTTTTTATATTCTATAAATCACTTCATTACGTTTGGGCTTAAGCGATGATTAGATATTGGGCTTATTAATTTTAACAAAAATGAGCTCTTAATTTAGTTTGCAGTGATATTTTGGTTTGGGGGTCGTAAATCAACATTAAAAAAACACGAGGTGATCGAGAACTGTTAACATGTGTTACATATGAAAAAAAGGTTCGGTTGAACACCCCCCCCCCCCAGTCCACCCATGCTCACATACACACACACACACACACACATATATATATAGGTAAAGATTATTTGTTAACCCTTGTTCATTTCAAAAATAATTTTATGTTAAGAACTACTTGAGCCGCATAATACACATGTAATTTTGCTTAAGTGTGATACATAAGACTATTAAATAACCACCCATCTCACTACTTCATTAAATCATCAATCACCACGTAGAAATGCTTTACTTGGTTCTAAGGAAACAAATCCCTAGTGAGCGTCCGTTTAAGAATCAATAATACCTTAAAGGACTGTGAGGACAACATAATACATTTGTATTGTTTTGTTTTAAGTTGATATCAGTTTCAAGTAATTAAGCGAGTCTCACTTAATATAACATCCATCCAAAACCTACAAAAAATCTTTATTGATTTTTATTGGTTCTATCTCCTAATTTCTATGGAGAGGGTGAATCTTTTTATTTTAGGATCAGAAAAAAAGAGTTTGAATCTTCTGCGGGAATGATTTTGAAGAACCAAAACCAAAAATAATGGTATTTTCTAGCAACAACATAATAAAGACAGTCCATCAATATAGATTGATCCAAAATATGATTCAAATCCAACATAGCACCCATATGTACATAAGAAATGTATTGAATCGATTCTCTTTCATAAATAGATCTCATCGCAACTTTGAATATAGAATTCAAAGGGATCAAATAAGAAAGGAGACTCTGAATCATAGATCTCAAATAAAAGGAGTCAGAAGAGACTATTCGATGTAAGTATTTATATTCATACTATTTATTTCTCATCCAAATATATATTCTGTTACCCACCCTTGATGCTTCTAGTTTCAATTTACCAGTTTAAGTCAAAAATTTATATGGGTGGAGAGGGCACTCATGCCATGAACCCTCACTACACAATGAAACCCACCAATCACAAATGTGTCATATCAAATCATTTCATAATACACTACACACTCACATTTGGAGAGGTCACCCACACTACACATTGCCACACCATGCCCACACACGCACAAACAGTCGGATTTTTCGTATTTCCACGGGGAGAATATGCGGTATGAAGACGCCATGCAGCGTATTTTCCATGGTGCCGACGGTGGTGCCATGCCACACAGGGGCACACCGAAAGGCACGACATGTGTGCCCCCACCACCCTAACATCTATATCATGAGTATATCATATCGAAAGGGATATAAAACTATGAAATTAATTGGCATATTTATAAAATAAATAGAGAGAATAGTCATAATTAATATTTTTGCGTACGGGAGAGTGGGAGACCCATGTCTTGTATTTAATTGGAATGCAAGGACAATGAGTTATTATCTTGAACGTATAGGACCACTAGGACTACCCGATGTTAATGGGCCTTCCTTTTTTATCTCAACAATATCTACCAAATCTATATTTACAGATATTAAATACTCCTTTATTTCATAGATCTTTACATTACTTAATTTAGTAATTTGTACCGACACTATCAATTTTTTTATGATCATCAAAAGGGGTGTTAATTTGATTTTGATTTTAAAGTAATTATTATTGTGGCTTATACAACTTTAATCACTAATTTTGTAAAAATTAAAGAAAAGACTTGTCACTCAAATAGAGGTTTCTTAATTTCTTAATTATAATCTTCTTTATGCATCATTGGAATTTTCATGACCACATAAGATTAATTCAATCGTAACATTGTTTTGATTTCAATCCTAGTTTTGGTTTTTAAAGTGGTGATGATTGCATTCAAACACTACCTATTGAGTTTCATTCAAACTCTTAAATAGTTAAATCTGATTCATTTGTTCGAGATGTTTCATTAGTTTAAAGACAACTCAATCCTAAAGAAGTGTGTGAGCGTTTGAGTAAATAAAAGTTTATTATTTTGTTAGTAACGATTTCATTTCAAAACCAATAATATATTGTAAATCGTGATAACTGCAGAATCGTATTGTATATCAAATTTAAAGCTATTGGCGCAAATTTATTAAATGGTTTTCACGGTTCTTGAGACATTATTGACTTTGAAATTATGGTCCATCTATTTCGTCGGTTTCTCCGTTGTTATAACATATGTGTGTGTATTGTGTTAATTGTTAAATACAAAACAATTTTCAAGTGTAACATTATATGAACTGCATAAATACTTAATTTTATAAATGTTTAAAGTATGATACATAAAACGGTTATACAACCATTCTTATTTTGTTTTCAATTAGCACTGCATACAAGTTTATTACCATTTTTGTGTTTCTTCACTTCTAAATGGTTCTAAGACCATCCGTAATGATCTCGCCAAGGTAAAGGCGAAGGGAAGAACGAAGATGACTTGGGGACATGTAGGCAGTGCGGCACACGAAAAGGTGAAGGGCACGACGGTGAAGCACTGTATGATTGAAACAACACAGAAAATGGTGACACGGCGATGAAGCAAGATGGAAGTAGTGATTTGACGTCGCGGGGGCGGTATTGCAGTAATACTGCTACCCAAGTGCGACGGTGACACAATGTGACACGACTCCTTCAATAAAATTAATGTAAGGAATATCTTTCAATATTTATTTATATTTTTTTTGCAAAAGCTAAAGATGTGTAGCTCGATGCTCCAGATAGTCTGCTGAATATTGAGTGGAGCAATTTCAATTCCCTAGCAACGAATATCTTTTTTTCCAGTGGCTCACTCTTTAAGGTCTTCCTTCGGGCCCTTTATTTATTTAATACAGCTTCAATTTATTATGGTATAAATCATTGTTGTGATCATTTTTATCACTATAAAAGAGAGTGTGACCTACCATTATGTATTAAATGTGTCTTTCTTCTCTCTTGAAAATAGTTAAAGATTTATATAAGTATTATTAGAGGATATTTAGTTATTTGTTTTGAAAATATTTTTGTTTTATTATAATTAGTATTATCATTTAATTATCAATAAATAAACTCTGTCTTACTAACATTACACTATTGTTTGCTGCAGGACTCAAACTCTAAACCTCATATAAAGAGACATTATTTTACACACTTGGATACCACTACATCATATGCGCTTTGCTAAATAAATTAACTCTATCTAGTAGACCAAATTGTCTATTTAAAATTATAATTTACAATTTTAGAATAAGTTTTTAATTCCGGTTTTAATGGGACTTTAAAGCAACGCTCAAAGTTGAAATTTTGCTTTGGTTGTATAATAAGTAGTACCAAAATCAGGTGTCGTGTTTTTATTGGGTTGATTCCAATCATGATGCGTGCATATCGGAACACCTAAATGTGTTCACCTAAGTTAGTCCATTTAAGCACCTAAATATATTCGCTTAAAGGATGTACTCGACAAAAGGGGCAAGTTATATAAAATAATGATTCAATGCGATATTATCCGCAACTTTATATTCATTTGGAAAGCTAGTAACGAGAAAATCCTTACCGATAATCACCTACAACGGGAGAAGGTTATAGGCGAAATAATGACAACAAAGTTTCTTTGAATAAAAACACAACTAATTAAGGGATTGTTTGGTAGCATTTTAGTGATTCTATTAAAATACATTTGAATCGGTCCAAGGTAAAATGTGTTTGATTCACTTAAAAGTCACAATTTAATGGTTTAATGAAACGTTTTAATAGGTAAGTTTCATAAACATATTAAATGATTCAAAATTTACAAAAAAAAACTCCTAAATATTACCTACTAGCTTTAGTAAACCCGTGTATTACACGGGTTGAATAAATAAATTATTAAATAAAATAAAGTTTTATTAATTAAAATGATATTTTAAGATAATATACAAATGAAATTACGTATGAATACGAACTATAAGTAATAAACAATGATATCAAATTTTTAAACTTTTGTTTTTAATTTTTTTTTATTTATCCAAAAAATAAATTAAACATTTTGTTTCAAAACAAACCATTTTAAAAAAATGTCATCTTTAAATTTTTTCTTACTATAATTTCCAATTTCAAATATTTTTGGTCTATAAAATTTTTACTTTATAAAGAACTAAATTTAAAATATTTTGTATTTTTAAAAATATTTGATGTTTTAGAAAAAATATATTTTTTATAAACAATTATTTCCTTAGAATAACATCAATAAAAATATGCCATTCTTAATTTATTAAAAGTTATTTTTAATATCGAAAGAATTAAATAAACTTGTAAGTAAATAATGTAGTTATTTAATAGGAGAGAGAAGCGAGAAAATTTTAACTAGGAGAATTGTGGTGGTGCCATGTGTCAATATTAGTTACTTTTTTTATTAGAATAGAAGGATTAGATTTGAACTTGTAATTTATGTTTAATATTAGTTTCTAACTATGTAGGTTTTCTTCTAGTTGTTTGCTAATTTGTTTAATAAAAGTTAAAAAGTTCAATTCAAATAAAAATTTACTGATACTAAAGTTTTTAAAATGCCTAAATCTTAAAACTCTTCCGTTCAAGCATCGGGGCCCTGTAATTTCTAAGTTTTTTAATATTATATATGTATGATCTGTGTGTGTATATATATATATTTAAAACTAACGGGCTATTAACAAACACATTAAAACAAACCTAATAGTAATTTAATTATTTTGACCTATTGAAAATTAAACCCATTAGCATATTAATTTGTTTAATCCGCTACCATTTAGCAAATCTAAACCCATTTAAAAGACGGTAGGAAAGTTTTACGACTCGCTTAAGTAAGTAAATTAGATTATTCTGTTACTTTTGTTTATTGGTATAACAGTTGTTGTAATATTATAGATTTTTTTACATACTGGTGTTTTACTTTATATTATAGGGGTACTGTTTCTCTACTCGTTCAGGACCCTAAACTTTTTAAAAATTCTCGGGACCAACCCCGCGTTCAAAACTACAAAAGATGTACAAATTCACCATTAAAGAATGTGAAAATTTCACGCCGACGGAAAATGAAAATGAAAACACTCATTTAAAGCCTTACTTGAATCAAATCATGCAACCAATGAGAAGTTTAATATTGCATCACAAGTATACAATGTTAGATAGTGACATTATATACGGTGCCCACAATCACAATATATGCAATCTTTGCCCATATATTAGAACCCATTCCTCTCTTATCTTCATATCCTCTAAACAAAGAGAGATATATAGATATATGTATATACATTGAGAGAGAGAGATGTGGCAAACACTTCTAGTATTGCTAATATTCACCCTAACCATAAGCCCAACAAGATCCAACACCAATTTTATCCACAAATCATGCAACACCACATTGTACCCTGAGCTTTGTTACTCGTACCTCTCGCGCTTCGCGACCAGGATCGGGACCAGCCCACGACTCTTGGCTCAAACCGCCTTAGCCGCGACCCTCAGCACCACGCGGTCCACGTCAAAGAAGCTGATAACGTACTCGAAAACACACATATTGACGAAAAGGGAGATGGGTGCTATGAAAGATTGCCTTGAGGAGATTGATGACTCGGCTTATGAGCTCCATAAGTCCATGGTGGAAATGGGTAAGGTCCGATCCGGATCCGACTTCGTGTTTAATATGAATAGTATAGAAACATGGGTCAGTGCTGCATTGACGGATGATACTACTTGTACGGATGGTTTTTCGGACCGAAGGATGAATGGTGAGGTCAAGACCGTGGTTCGTAAACATGTCTCGACCATCGCCCACCTGGCTAGCATCGCCCTCGCCTTCGTTAACAACTATGCAAAGGGGTAAGAGTTGTGTTAGAGGTACTCTTCTTCATTTTTACTTGTTGTCCTCATTCAACTTTTTAGATCAGTAAAATTATGCTATTTTCACACTAAAAGACCGAAAAGATTCTGTTGATTTGATGTTTTCAGGACGGGTTCAATAGAAATATTAGAGGAGTACATTTAGCTGATCTTTTATGTAAACCATTGTTCCAATGAGGAATTTGTTACATTGTATGGCATGTTAAAAGTAATTTATAGTTAAGGTTATATAGTTTTCTCTTATGTTATCAAATAATATTAGTATCTTTGGTACATCTTGTCAAGGCGTTATCCTAAGACATAATAGAAACATATGTGTACATAGATTAATGTTAAATTTATCTAGTTTTATCTATAAAATCACGGGCATAATAAGCGTCTCTTATTCTCTTACGAACAGAGATTTTTTACACATATTGTTTTGTACGGTGGAACTACCATAGACTACAATTATGATAATATTATTCTTTTCAACAGATGATACTTGAAATATTAAATAAATCGGTTGGTTAAGTTAGATCACCATACAATTTTGTCGTTTTTGCCAATAATGTTATGGGGCAAAGGCCATGCATCTACCATTTAAGAAAATTATTTTAGTAATTTTTAATCGTAAATAAATGATTATTTTAGAGCTCATATGAAATTATTTGATAACGTCGTATAATCTTTAAAATCACTTCACATGTATCTTTAATTTTTAATCAATAAGTAAATAAATTTAGAGGATTTAAAATCTAACAATAATTTTTATTATATGTTAAATAAAGTGACGATTCAGGACTGACATCATCAAATTATTTCTTCCATTCTAGATTTATCTTTACGATTAAGCATTAGCAGTGCATTACTAATTATAACAACAATAAAGAAAAAGGCAAAGAAGAATATTTCATCAACCAAATATCATATTGAAGTATAATAATTGCCTAATTGGGGTTGGGTCTAATCTATTAAATACTAGTATATAAAAAAAGCCACATTGACGTTCTATCATATTATCCCATCTAAAATTTCTTGAATAGTTTCTTTAAATTATAAGAATTTAGATGCTAAGTTAATAAAAAGTAGCTCCTAAACTTATTATGTATCAATTATATTATCAATTTAGGAAGGGGTTGTAAAAATGCTAATCGAGTTTGATTGATAATCATAAGATCAATGTAACTTTTATACTAGTTATTGTTAGTACAATATATAATCCAAATAAATTATGGTTGATTTTAAAATTAAAATCTGGATAATAAAATGCAACAAATTATTAATTAATAGAATGCTCGTTTAGTATGTTTATGTTCGGACGTTTGGTGTATCGTCATGTGGTGAATCATTATGTCACTTGATTATGTTTGTTGTTTTGTCATGTGGTGGTCGTAATGAATTCACCTAGAACTACACAAATGGGCATCGTGAGTGGCAATTTTTGACATGAATCGAAATACGACATGAACCAACACAAAAAACTTTAAGTTTAAGGTTGACAGATTTAACATATTTAAGAAACAGATCATGTTCAAGTTGAAATATTAATTAAACGGGGTTTGTTCAAGTTGACCTATTTAACCCTTGTGGTTAAACAAGTTGACCCGACAACCTTTCTTTTCTTAAAAAAAAAAACAAGTCGACCTACTAACCCGTATAACCCATTTTTTCAACCAATCAACTCGATTAACACATTTACAACTTGATTGTTACCCGCCAACTGGCCAACCGATATTGTTGGACTATTTGAAGATGATACTTACCAAAACCTAAATGCCAAATCTCATGATAATTACCAAAACCGACACGATGAAGCTATGCTGAAAATATGATCAAAACCAAGAAAATTGACCAAAATCAAACTTGGTCAAACTTGGTCAACCGTGATCAAAGTCAACAGCCAAACATCAGCGGACGTCCCGAATGATGTCAACACCCGGCAGTCACGCATCAGCAATAGAGAATTTATCAGACATAGAAGAATATTTGTGTAATCATTAGGGCTTAAATGTAATTTTGTTCATTTATGTAAAGAGTATAAATAGACTAAGTGTAGTCATTTATACTCTAAGCAAGCATTCCTAAGCATTAGTCAAGAGAGAATTAGTCTAGAGAGAGTGAAACAATTAGATTGAGTGTGTGTGAGAGAATTTTCTTACAAACTCCTTTGTGATCTTCTAGCATCAAACATACATATGAATGAATGAAATATTTATGAATATGTTCTTGATTGTTCATCATTCATTCATTATCATACACTAAATCTTGTATAGATCTTCACTTGAAATCATCAATGGGTCTGTGAGATTCCGCATCACAGGTCTGATAAACGACAACAATACGATCACAATATTCGATCCATCATTATCGAATTTTTCACGGTTGGTGTCAGAGCCTTGGCTCCTTGTTCTTCAATTTTTTCTCAAAAATTTGAACCACAAGTTTGATATGCAAATTGTTGTTGTTTTTTATGAAATCAAGCTACCATTAGCTTAGATTTGTTATTTTGTGAAGATCTGCAAGTTTTTACAACAATTGAAATTCATTTGAGCCACTAATTTGAAGATTTAAGCAAACTTGTTCTTCAAGTCTTCAAATGCTCATGAACATGAAATTTTGATTTTGTTGTTGTTTGATCAAATTTAAGCTTCTAATAGCTTTAGTTTGTGATAACTAACTCATCTGCAAAGTTTCATATCAATTGAACATCCACAACTCTTGAATTTTAAGATTTTTTAAAATTTTGTGTTTTTCAGAAAAGTTTACTGTTCTTGAGGAAAAATAATTAAAAATCACGAATCTGATGTTGTTTAGCTGAAATTAATAGTCGTTTTAGCTTAGAAACATCAAATCTAAGGTTCGTTTATCATTTTCAACAAACAAAACATACAGTTTTGAACATTGATTGTCATATTTGGGTTTTTGTTCTTCATTGTGTTCTTCATTGTGTTCTTCATGTGTTCATCATCTAAATCCGAATTTAGATGATGATTATATGAAATTGATTGTTGTTTTAGCTTAGAATCACTTATCTACAGCTATTATAACCTTTGATTTTATCAAATTCCATCAAAAACCCAAGAATCAAAAGGTTGTTCATTCAAGAACATGAAGTTTGACTTTTTCAAAGTCAAACTGCTTTGAAATCTCAAAATCAGCCAAATCTATGATTTAATTCAGATTTTGATTCATTTGTTCATCATAGAATCATTCAACATTCATACAAACAACAAGTTGTGGATTTGAAATTGAAATTTTATTCATAATCAAGTTTACGAAGAATACACAAATTACACTTGTATTTGATTTTTGACTGTGTTCTAATTCCACAGCTGACGTTTTAAACCTACAACGGACAAAGACCAGTATACATCAATTTTGTCCAACTATTCACAGCTGACGAACAAACACATCCACATCTGATGTGTTAACACTCACAGCGGATGTGTTAACACCTACAGTGGACAACAAGAAGAATCACAGAAAGACCCAAACTTTTGTCCACAGCGGATGTTAAATCATACACTGGTCCAAAGCGGATGTTCAAAACACCATAGCTCACACAAATTGTCCAAAGCAGACATTCACACCCACAACAGACGTGCAAGTAACATACACAGCGGACGAGTTGATTTTGTTGAACAAACAAGTTCCACAGTGGACTTGAATCAAGTTGCACAGCGGACTTGAATCAAGTTGCACAGCAGACTTGAATCAAAGGTTCATAGCGGACGTTGAGTAAAACAGATCCACAGCGGACTTGAATCTTAAGTCCACAGCGGACGTTTTACCTCAATCACAGCTAACATTCACCCATTCCACAGCGGATGAGTAAATAGTTTGACCATAAACGAAACCATCTGAAATCCACTCCATCGCAGACCTTAGACCCTGTGTCAATACCAATCGACCGCAACCACACCTTAGGTCATCAATCATCATCACCAAGCTTCAATTGTGGTTGATTTCGACTTGGAACTACACCGTCTAACCACCACAGTCAGCGCCTACTGAAACCACAACCATCGATTACCTGCAATCTCCGACCGATCCCAACCCATCACCGATTTTTGATTTGTTGGTTCAATTCCAACATTCAATCATCACTGCCAACACCAATCGAAGATTCCTCCACCGTCGCCGGTTGATTTCAACACACCACACCAAACCTCACCGGCAAGTGTTGCTGGTATTTCACTGGAGTTAGAGAGATCGGGAGAGTGAGAGCAGAGAAAGCATCGACAGAATTTGAGAGTGTTTGGGAATTTAATTTTGACTCCAAGTTTTTTTAATTGTGACCGACTTATAATTCTTTCTCGAAAGAATTTTTTTAGTTTTGGAAGTTTTTAAATCTTGACAAACTTATAATTTGTTCTCAGAAGATTTGAGAACTTCATTTTGACTTCCTGTTGATCAAGATATATTTACTTCGGAAGAGTTGAATCAAGTCGCAAAATCATTAAAATTTTAATTGAGAAGATCCAAATATTGTTACTTTTAAATTAAGCTCGACTAATCTTAGTCCAGCTTAACTAAATTATAATTGAACAAAGTTAACTCTTAATTAGGCCGATCTAATTAAATTGAGTTTCGACGTTTTTTGGATTCGATTAAAGTTTAAATTTGATTTTGATTTAAACACAAAAATAATTTTCGAATCTTTTTTGTTTTTAAACAAAATGAAAAATCTAACATCATTCACTAACACTCGTGTTTTGAGAAACCAAGCTATCTTTCTTGCTGCAAGTAGAAAAAGGTTTCAAGAATTCAAACAGAGCAAACCAAGCTGCTGTAACCAACCAAACAACAGCATCAAATCAAACAAAAGCTGCAATCAACCAAACAACAGCAGCAAATCAAACAGAAGCTACAACCAAACAAACAACAGTAGCATATCAAACAATAACAACAGTTCATTGTTTGACAAGACAAACATTCAGTTGTACATCAGTCACATTGAGAAAGAACTGATGCATTTACATTTGTGTGATCTTGCAAACTCAACAACACATTGTCTAATGATTTGATCAAATGCAGGTCAAAGATGGAACAATCTCAAAGAAATGATCAAGCACAAATCAAGACATTAAATAAGCAAAACATCAGTTTAGCTCAAGAGATGAACCAGTTGTAAGACAAATTGGTTCAACAAGAAATCAAACTTGAAGAGTTAGCTGCTGAGCTTGCAAAAGCCACAAAGAACAGCAACACAAACATTCTTCCATTGCTTGAAATTCCTGAAGACAGAAAGATCAATCTATGCTCATTAGCATGCATAGATGAAGTACAGGCATATCGGAAATATTGCAATAATATATCATACATGATAAAAGATGAAAGAGCTTCACATGCAGAGGAACTACAAACTTCTACAAATCAAATCAGTTCACTAGAGAAAGAAGTTGATAAATTGTTTAAAAAAATCACAAGCTGAATGCTCAAGCAACTGAACTCTCTGTGAAGTTAACAAACACAAAGGTTGAAGTTGAAGCCAAAATATCATAAGCAAGAACAACCAAAACAAGCAATGACTTGCAACATTATATTGAGCGTCTAAATCAAGCAATCAATACAGAAAAGGCTACAAAAGCATAATTGAAGATACAACATAAAGCCTTTGAAGATAAAATCAATTCTCTATTGCAGGATGTAGACAAACTCCTTGGAGAAAGATTTAGTCTTCAAGCTCAAGTTACAAGACTCACTGAGTCTCTAACAAAGACAAAAGCAGATCATGCATCAACACAAGTTGAACTTGAGAATTTAAAGCTGACTGCTAGCAAGTTTGAAGAACTACTTGATGCACAAAGAGATCAGAAGAAGAGTGCTGGAACTACATACCATGTTTTTCCTCCTCCTTACAATGATAACTACACAGAAATTCCAACTTCAATGACAAGTCCAGTCAAAGAAGATTCAAATATGCATGATCATCATACAACAGACAAACCATTCACTATCACTATCACTTCTCCTGAAACAGCATCAAAGCTGTAACCCAAACCTGAATCACCACAGAATGAAACCTTTCATTCCTGTGATGGTCAAGATGGAGATCCTGCAAGTGATGATATTGATGAAGAAACCAACCAACCAAACAAAGCAACATTGACATGTACTAATCATGTCATTGAAGAAATCAATCCAAAACAAACACAGCCACATAAATCCAAAGCAGCAAAGCCTAAAAACAAACAAAAGGCTATGGTTCTATATGAGAAATTCAAACCAGCTGGATTTCTTGAACCAAAATTGCCTAAGGTTGTGCTAAAGGCAAAGATCAAGATGGAGTTAAAGAACAAGCAAAAGCCTGAGGTATAAGAAATCAAAGAACAGGTCAAGAGGAAGAAAACCAGATCTAAAAGAAAGAAGAAAAATCAAATCAAGTCCTCTACACCTGATCCAAACCAACCATCAACCTCAAAAGCTACATTAGAAACTCCAAAACAACAACCAATTCTCTACGAGACATGTAATTCAGATTCACATAACACGTCTGAGTGTAAAAACACTAAGAGTGATACATATATATGTCCTCACAAGAGAAAGAAACAAAAACAACCAAGACAAAAGGCTGTGAAGTTTTAATCAAATCCAACTTCATCATTCAAGCCTAAGGAAAGAAGATCCAAACCTACTCCTTACTGCTTAAATTGTGACATGGAGAATCATACCACTTCAAAGTGTTCATACAACAACTCTTTAACATCACAACACAAAAGAGGTCAAAGATCTTATCATCCATCAGAGTCGTACTCACCAAGATCGGAGCATGAGTACTACAACAGACGCTACTCTTCTCCTCGATCTCATCGACATGGGTATTATTTTAAATATTATGATATTCATGATTATTGGGCACAAAGACATTATCCTAGATCATACACATAATATAAGTATGATAGATATAGGAATAATGCTTGGCATAATGGCTATCATAGAAGATCACATCCATCAAATTATTATAATCATGATTATAATTCTTATGATGAATATGATCACATGCCCAGGAGAAACAAACATGATCAAGGACAAAGATTCTTTGCTACACCTCCATAAAACTTTCAAAAGCAAACTAGATTTTTAAACCACCAAAAGATTTTCGAAAGCCAAACAAGCTTCTTTTGTTAAACAAACCAAAGTTGAGTCATTTGGTTCAAAATCAAAACAATGTTGGAGAAAGAAAACAATTTCAGGAGGTGAATCTGATACATCATCAGATAAAGCAAAATCATACACATACCAGCAAGTCACATATAAAGATGTTAATGGACAGCTCAGGACAGTAATGGCCTGGGTTGAAATATCTAACTGATTTGCTAGTGTGATAGGGACAGTTATGGAGGTCTGCCAACCCAAGAAAAGTTAGCAGTGGCTGATCCCTTCCCATGACAGGAACGTTCTTCCTGCTCATGATGTTTATGATGCAACTGAGCCAAATAGAGTAGAAATTAACCATGATTCAATGCAGGACATCAATCATTCACAGAAACTATGATGGCAATACAAGAAACAACCGATGTTTCATTACATCTGCTTAGTCTGATTACGTTTCTATATGGACTAACTGTTGATGATCTCTATTGATTTGATAACACATATGACATTTCTTTATTTTATCAAAACCAAAAATCCTAAAAATCAGAAAATCAAGAAAAGTCCAAAATTATTACTATTATATAATTATTTTTGAATCTTCCTGCTTTTACATGAGAAATGATAGTACACTCATTTACTATCTTCTGTATCTATTTTTCAAATCAATAAAGACTGACAAGACTCTGTTTGATATGTCAGTAGGCTCAGTTTGGATTCAAGATAAGCATATTTGTAATGAACTAAATCAATATGCATTGTGGACCAAAACCATCTTAGGGTATTGGTAAGCAATGACTTTTCCAAGTGTTTGCGTGTGTGGTTACCTAAACATATCATGCGAAAATGGTTTATAAATTTCTCATTGATAAAAGCATCTGTTTCTCCTTTGTTGTATGTATATACTTACCTGGAGTAAACATAAGGACAACTTCTGTTGTGCTGAGCACAGACATAGTTGACCTTGCACTAAAAATGCTGATGCATGCCAAAAAGGCAAAGAAAAGAATCCTAATATGGATCAGAGCTAAAAGAATCTCAATGAGGATCAACTTTCAAAGTGAAGTGTAAAAGAATCCCAAAGTGGATCATATCATGAGAATTTATACTCTAAGTAGCCTGGTTCAAGTTGTGATAAAGTGCCACCTTGTATTTCATGAGGAGGGTAATTCTTCCATACTTCTGAGTGTGAGGTACTAAATTAGCATATCTAATCAAACCTAAACATGATAAATATCACAAAGTGTTGAAAATAGATCCTTGCATGAGTTTAAGTGGACAAACATACTTACAATCAACTTTGTTCTTTGTCTATGTCTATTCACATTTTAAACTTTTTTAGATGTAGAGGATTTTAGATTAGTATGATCTCATTGCAGTTGAAAGATTCATGCTTGTAAATATCATAATTTTTAAAAAAATCTAAAATTCCAAAAAGATTTATCATTTTTAGTATTTTTCTTAGTTTTGGCAGATTTACATGTATTATTGATTTAGCAGTGAAACTTCCATGCAATACCTCTACCGAGAGGATTTAGACTTTTGCAGGTGATGAATTGCATAACATGCCTGAGTTTCTCATTCAATTCAAGATGTTAAGTGAACACTCCTGCTTCCTTCAAAGATCTCCTGCCAGTTGCTGAGAAATAAGAATTCTCCTCTTGGTGTCTCATACATAAAAGTTCCTTACCCTCCAAAGCTTTTGTTGAGGGGGAGTATATGTCAAGTCTGAAGAATTTCTGATGCTTCTCCTTCACATCTGAAGTTGAGATAAAGTTGCTGATATTGCTACCTGTGCAATCCACAGTGTATGCAAATGGGTGTATTTTCAAGTCTTCAAAATTAGACTAGAAGATCAAGCTGATGAAACATCCATCAAGTGCCGAAATAAAGTCTGTATGTGCCAAACAAAGTCTTTTTCTCAATGCCTTTTTCTGAAGCTTCTAAGAAGATGCTACCAAAAAAAGGGAGAATACTGCACTTCAAGACTTCACATCAATCAACATCCAAGTTTTTGATAATTATGAGGTTTTGGTAGCATCATCTTAGGGGGAGTATTGTTGGACTATTTGAAGATGATACTTACCAAAACCTAAGTGTCAAATCTCATGATGATTACCAAAACCGACACGATGAAACTATGCTGAAAATATGATCAAAACCAAAAAAATTGACCAAAGTCAAACTTGGTCAAACTTGATCAACCGTGGTCAAAGTCAACAGTCAAACATCAGCGGACGTCCTGAATGATGTCAGCACCGGGCAGTCACGCGTCAGCAACAGAGAATTTATCAGACGTAGAAGAATATTTGTATAATAATTAGGGCTTAAATGTAATTTTGTTCATTTATGTAAAGAGTATAAATAGACTAAGTGTAGTCATTTATACTTTAAGCAAGGATTCCTAAGCATTAGTCAAGAGAGAATTAGTCTAGAGAGAGAAACAATTAGGTTGAGTGTGTGTGAGAGAGAATTTTCTTACAAACTCCTTTGTAATCTCCTAGCATCAAACATACATATGAATAAATGAAATATTTATGAATGTGTTCTTGATTGTTCATCATTCATTCATCATCATACACTAAATTTTGTATAGATCTTCACTTGAAATCATCAATGGGTCTGTGAGATTCCTCATCACAGAACTGATAAACGACAACAATACGATTGCAACATTCGACCCATTATTATCGAATTTTCACACCATTTGACACGTTTAGATAAACAAGTTAAAGGAGTCATGTTTGGGTTACATGATTTTTTTAACACTGGGAAAATTTTGGGTCTTGCTCGGGTCGAAGGACTCAACTATCAACCCGTTACGTTAATGTGCAACCATCAACCCATTTTTTTTTTATAAATATGGTTTTATTAGTTGCTTATATATCTTTTAACTATTTCAAAAATAGTTTGATCAACTAATTTTTATATTCAAGACAACTTTTTATGCTTAGATGAAAACCACTTCAAACTAAAATCTACTTTGAACATTGTTGACCGCATGCTTTTAGTGATAACTCATTGTATCGTCTAAAATAACAAAACAATAATAATAATAATAATAATAATAATAATAATAATAATAATAATAATAATAATAATAATAACAATAATAGTAATAACAATAATAGTAATAACAATAATAGTAATAACAATAATAGTAATAACAATAATAGTAATAACAATAATAGTAATAACAATAATAATAATAACAATAATAATAATAATATTAATAATAATAACAATAATAATAATAATAATAATAATAATAATAATAATAATAATAATAATAATAATAATAATAATAATAATAATAATAATAATAATAATAATATAATGAACTAATGAAGTGAATAACATCAAAATATGTCATTATAACATGAAAATAACGCTTAAAATAATCATACCTCTTTTAATTTCAGCCCGGCCCACATAAGTCAAAATGAAAGACAGGGCTTGGGCCACGTATAATGGTCTTTGAAGGTTCCACGCCACTCAAGATTTTCATTGGCTCGCAAATGATTCTCGTGGACTTCCTTAAACCCATGAAAATTCGATGTTAATTCATATCAAAAATTTAAAAAAGAAAAACACTATTGTATTATTTGAAAACTTTTAAATCTATACTTGTTAATAAAACAATAACTTTAGTGTCATGTGGCATTCTTTTAAGGCTTTAATTTTTTTAGTTTCCGTCTAAATATGTATCTGTTCTCAATATTAGTCTAGATTCAGTTATAGACATCTGGAGAAATTTTGTAAATTTAACTCTAAATTAGAGTGCATCTTTTTTTAGAAATGAAATCAAACCCGATTATTCTTCTTTCTTCAAATAATTCATCTACAAAAACTGCAGATCACTTTCAAATCCATAAACTGTTCGGTTTATATTCGAATAGTGATAAAAATTACGGTATTTCTTCATCGAACCTCTTCAATTCGAAGGAATTCATGGGTATCTTTCTTTGGAAATGAAATCATACCCAATTTTATAACACACAAGTTGAATAAATAAAATATCAAATAGTTTGTATACAATTTTAGAAAATATAAAATAATATTTTCATATAAAAAATATGATTAAATTAAATATGTAAATATTTCAAGTAAAACAACAATAATATCTTTTAAAAAATAGAATTCATGGGCAAACTATTGTTTTAGATGCTTACTTTATCTAAGTTGTACTGTAATTGTTTAATGATATACAACTTTCATTGTTATTTTGTCTGTTATTTGATATTTTATCTGCAAGTTGAAAAAATCATAACACATATACCTTCAAGTTTAAACTTATTATATACCTATAAAGATTGTTTGATGCATATTACAACCTGCAACCTGTTTATGTACCAGCAAGTATTGTATATCAATTTAAATCTTTAATTACTTTGTTGTTTAATTGAATCAATACATTTTTGTTTATAATAATTTAGTATCTAAATCCATCTGCTAATAATATTTTTATTATTTTAATTAACCCATCTGTTGATCATATACCTACAGGTTGACTATATGCTGGTCAATTTTAATTATGCATGAAATTAGTTCATATATATATATATATATATATATATATATATATATATAACATTAAGTACAACTCTATATACAATTCACACTACCTTTTGATAAGGTATGTATGAAATGTTATGCAGATTAACTAAAAAGTCAAATTTTATACTATTTTTAACTTATTGTTTGTATCTGTATACTATGATGTAACATTTGGTTTATTATTATGTTTTTTTGTTGTGTTTGTATCATTTTACCTTACTATAAACATCAATGAAGCACCTTCTTTGACTTTCTATTTACTTATTTATAACAGGTTGTTTTAGATGCTTACTCTATCTGAGTAGTATTGTAGTTGTTTAGTTATGTGCAATTGTCAAGTTATCGTTCCTTTTGCTATATATTACTTTAGATGGTTTAATTATATGCAAACTGTTGTTTTAGATGCTTACTCTATATGAGTTGTATTGTAATTGTTTAATGATATACAACTTTCATTGCTGCTTTTGTCTGTTGTTTAATATTCTACCTGCAAGTTGAAAAAAATCATAACATATATACCTATAAGTTCAAACGTATTATGTATCTGCGAAGATTGTTTGATGCGTACTGCAACTTGCAACCTGTTTATGTACCAACAAGCAATGTATATCAATTTAAATATTTAGTTACTTTGTTGTTTAATTGAATTAATACATCTAAATCCATCTGCTAATAATATTTTCACAAAAGTCTATATACAAAGTATTATCAATAACATTATAACTTACGAACCTTTTTAAACAACAACAATATTTTTGGATTGAACCCGTGTATTACACGGGTCTTTAGCCTATATAACAAGTTTATGAACTCATCAGAATTAAAGGTTTATGAATAGAGAAGTATGAATATGAATAATATAATATGTTTGGTTTAATGATATTGCAATTTGGAAAATGCTATAGAGATTCATAACATATATAAATACTAAAGGCTAAAGTTGTATTTATTTAACACAACCTCAGAATTATTGTTGGAGGTGTCTAAATGCTAGTACTAAACCTAGACTTGAAAAGCAATTGCAAAGCCAAACCTTTAGTAATACTATTTGCAAACTAAAGGGTGAGGAACATCCGAGATATGAGGTTGTCTCTAAGGAATCACAGTACTTGAACATGGAACGAAGCGTCTCTCGACACCAAGTGCAACTAACATCAGTGTAGAAAACTGAATGATCAACTAAGGATGGACAAAAATATAGTCCATCAGTTAGTACCTCACAAGTAGTGTATAAAAGTGTTGGTGTGCATTTAAATCAGGTTCATTTAGATCATACTCCATACATGTACAAGCACATAACATGCACCCTTTCGGGACAGGTGAATTTCAAGAGAAATTAGAGGGATCAAAGGGAGATTAAAGACTCAATTCATTAATTATTTATTTCTCCCAAAGAAGATGTACGGAACTATTGTTATAGCCATAAATGATCCCATAACGAAAATAACCACCAACTACTAATTAATAACCCACACAACTAAATAACACCCCATTACTTGAAAAAAATAAAGGAAACCAACTCTAACATATTGACTAACCTAATATTCTGCTCACTAAATTCTTCATGTTGATTGATTAAATACTACAACATGGAAATGTGTAGACGAAAGCAAGGGTATGAATGTTGGACTGCATATGCAATTTTTGGACGAGGTGAGGTGAGTCTTGTCTAGACTGTGATACAATACCAAAGTTGGAAAGGAGGGGGGGGGGGGGGGGGGGGAGGGAGGGGGAGGGGGAGGGGGGGAGTTGAAATATATGTCAACAAGCATGGGGTTGCATGTAACCATATAATCTCGAGCAATAGTCTCAGTAGCAAATGCCAATTAAGACAAGAATAAGCAAGAAGTTGAGCATTCGATCATAATATCCAAAAAATAAGACAGATGGATTAAGATTAACAATGACAAACTTACTAGAAAAACAAGTAATAACATGAGTAACGAGTTGTGTTAAAGTAGTAGTAAAGATAATGTGATTAACAAATAATAGAAGATTAATGGTATTCATACCATAGTGATACATTAAAATTTGTTATTAACAAAACTGAGATAGATGATTTACACAACTAATATATGGTACCATGAAATCATGAATGTGGGTTTATTTTAAGAACATGAAGATCCTTTATGCCAACAAACATATCCACAATTCTAAACTTTAAGACAATTCTAAACCATAAACCTTAAGATCTATGAAGGTAATACAAGAGGGAACTAACCACCAAACAACATAGGTGACTATAAATCAATAATATGTTAAAGTTACTTAAAAACACTTAGTATAAACCAAAATAAATATAATGTTATGTCATAATTAAATACACCTGGAATTGTTAGTGAGGTCTCTTGTAAATACCTATGCGCTTAGTTCATCTAATGATGATAAAACATTTCATGTTTAAGAGTATAGTGATAGTAAAAACACCTATACATCTATACCGAGTGCTAAAATAAATGATATGGTCATATACAATGTTGACGAATTTTAGAGTTAAGAATGAAACGTGCTGGATGATTTATCTTATGCTCATTTCCTCTATTTTATAATTCATCTAATTATAAATGTTTTTATTATCATTCTATTCTTAAGCATGAAGTGTTTTATCATCTGATCTCCTTTGTCTAATCAAACATTCCATTCCAACCTATAGTCCAATGATATTTTTTTTATTGCATCAAAACTACATCTCAATATTGAATGCTTACTTACAATAACTCACACATGAACATATAGTGTTTTTATAACTTTAAAAAATAAACATCTTTTTCTTCAAAGTACCCCTTAAAAATAACATTCATTAATTTTCATACTCGATGTTAGATTATGTTTATCATATTTCTTTTATGCTGTAAACAACCATTATGTTTATTCATCATGTCAAAGAATCAACTTAACCATCTATTAAAAAGTAAAAACAAACCACCACGTCAATTATTAACATTATAAACTTGTTTAACACCCTTTTGTTCTCCATTCTTCAATAAAACTCCATGCTATTCATGAAAGTGTCTAGTTGTTACAAGATAGTTCTATCCATCATCAAAACTCCAACTTGTTATAAACCACTTTCATATCATACTTTCAGAAAACATATATTATATTCTCAATCTTTCCATACCACAAAAAAACTATCCTTATTCCAATATTTTCTATCCAAAACCCACATCTCCCCCAATCCATATATTCATACTCTCAAGAGTTATTATATCCCATTGTCACTCATCACTTGCAGATAATAATAATCTCTCTAGTGGCGCCAGTGTTCCAATGGCGGCAGAAGCTGTTACCGCCGCTTACCTCTGCAACTTCTCCGGCAACAATGGTGGTTCCGCCGCCCGTCCGCCGCTCCGCCGCCACCTCCTCTCTCCCTCCGCCTCCCTCCGTCGCCACCACCAACAACAACGTTCGCATACGTCATCTTTCTTCGGGACGCAACGACTCAATCCAACAAACTTGACTTCTCACGTGCAGAAGAGGAATCTCTCGGTTGTTGCTATGGCTGCTTCTGAAGGTTTGTGTTGATACGATGAATTACGTGAATTTTGAATTCGTTGATTGATAATTCGATGAAATTGAATTGTTGAAATTCATTTGCAATTGGTTATTGGTCGATTGAAGTTGTCAATTTCGCAACTTGATTGTTCCTTGAATAAAAATCTGCAAATTGCAACCAAACCCTAAATTTCTATTGATTTGGGATGGAATGGTTTAGATAATGGGCCTTCTGGTGGCTGTTGAAGATTAGGTATTTGTGGCTTTTGATACTGGCTTAATCTTATCGTATCAATAATTTTTAGGATAATTTGTTATATCTAAAGAATAATGAAGTTTATTGCAGAAAGAGATGAGAGGCCTTTTGTTCTTTAGAGTCATCCGTATGTGGAGTCGTAATAACATAAGTTTTGGTGGTAGTTCATATCGGTTTTAATACCGATATAAGTTTGTGAACTGCAGTATATGATTGTTTATGTTGAATTGCGTGCTTGTTGATGTTTCTGTATTTTAGTTTGTAATGCTAGATTTGTAGATATTATGTAATATGGAGAAAGTACTTCCATTGTTTATTTGATGTTTACCTTTGTATTATCCAGATGCAAAACGTGAGGTTCCTCTAAAGGACTACCGCAACATTGGCATTATGGCCCACATAGATGCCGGAAAAACTACCACAACAGAGCGGGTACTTTACTACACTGGTAGAAACTACAAGATTGGTGAGGTACACGAGGGTACGGCCACAATGGACTGGATGGAACAAGAGCAGGAGAGAGGAATCACCATAACTTCTGCTGCAACCACCACATTCTGGAACAATCACCGCATCAACATCATTGATACACCTGGCCACGTGGACTTCACACTTGAGGTGGAACGTGCACTTAGGGTTCTTGATGGTGCCATTTGCTTGTTTGATAGTGTTGCTGGTGTTGAACCACAGTCAGAAACAGTGTGGAGACAAGCAGATAAGTATGGGGTGCCTAGAATTTGTTTTGTTAACAAAATGGACCGGCTTGGTGCTAACTTTTTTAGAACACGTGACATGATTGTTACAAATTTGGGTGCTAAACCACTTGTGCTCCAACTCCCAATTGGGGCAGAAGATGTTTTCAAAGGGGTTATAGATCTTGTTAGGATGAAGGCCATAGTGTGGTCTGGTGAAGAATTAGGTGCCAAATTTTCATATGAAGATATTCCTTCTGACCTTCAAGAATTGTCTGAAGAGTATCGAGCATTGATGCTAGAGACAATTGTTGAATTAGATGACGAGGTTATGGAAGGGTACCTTGAAGGAGTGGAGCCCGACGAACAGACCGTTAAGAAGTTAATTAGAAAGGGAACCATAGGAGGTAGTTTTGTACCAGTTTTATGTGGGTCCGCTTTCAAGAACAAAGGGGTTCAACCATTGCTTGATGCTGTTGTTGACTATTTACCCTCTCCACTTGACTTGCCACCTATGAAGGGTACCGACCCAGAGAACCCAGAAATCGAAATTGATCGGGTTGCTACTGATGATGAACCGTTTGCTGGGTTAGCTTTCAAGATCATGAATGACCCTTTTGTCGGATCACTTACATTTGTAAGGATATATGCTGGGAAGCTTGCTGCTGGATCTTATGTGATGAATGCAAATAAAGGAAAGAAAGAAAGAATTGGGAGATTACTTGAAATGCATGCAAATAGCAGAGAAGATGTTAAAGTAGCATTAGCTGGTGATATTGTTGCTCTTGCAGGGTTAAAAGATACCATTACTGGAGAAACATTATGTGATCCTGAGAAGCCCATTGTGCTTGAGAGAATGGATTTCCCCGATCCAGTTATTAAAGTTGCTATTGAGCCTAAGACCAAAGCAGATGTTGATAA
Source organism: Flaveria sonorensis (assembly GCA_025506505.1). Classification (NCBI taxonomy): domain Eukaryota; kingdom Viridiplantae; phylum Streptophyta; class Magnoliopsida; order Asterales; family Asteraceae; genus Flaveria; species Flaveria sonorensis. Next base: position 3,105,592 of record CM046433.1, on the reverse strand, counting down.
AATGGCAAATGGATTAATCAAGCTAGCCCAAGAAGATCCGTCTTTCCATTTCTCACGTGATGAAGAAATTAACCAAACCGTTATTGAAGGGATGGGAGAATTGCATCTTGAGATTATCGTTGATAGGCTCAAGAGAGAATTCAAGGTTTGTTTCCTTATTTTTGTTTACCTTATATCAATTCCTCATGGTAGATGCCCATATATCTTTTATTATTTGCTATTTTCCTATGCAACGGTTAAGATAATTCTTGTATAGAAGCATGATCATGATTGAATTTTACAAGAAACAGGTATGCAAATATGAAAAGAAACATGCTGCACTTCTTGGCTAACCTCTTTTCGCCTCGCATTTTTTCCATCTTTAATTCGACATGACAATTTGGAACGAAGATTGGGATATGTTTCAGCATTTAACTCACCTTATTTCTTACAAATGATCAGGTGGAAGCAAATGTAGGTGCACCACAAGTAAACTACCGTGAAAGCATTTCCAAGGTGTCAGAGGTGAAGTACGTCCACAAGAAACAGTCAGGTGGTCAAGGACAGTTTGCAGATATAACCGTAAGGTTTGAGCCATTAGAGGCAGGTAGTGGATACGAGTTCAAGAGTGAGATCAAGGGTGGTGCGGTCCCAAGAGAATACATCCCTGGTGTGATGAAAGGGTTAGAAGAGTCCATGACCAATGGAGTACTTGCAGGCTTCCCTGTTGTTGACCTTCGTGCAGTGTTGACTGATGGGTCCTACCATGATGTCGACTCTAGTGTACTAGCCTTCCAGCTGGCAGCTAGAGGAGCTTTCCGTGAAGGTGTAAGGAAAGCAGGACCCAAGATTTTGGAACCCATAATGAGAGTCGAAGTTGTGACACCTGAAGAACATTTGGGAGATGTTATTGGTGATCTTAATTCCAGAAGAGGACAGATTAATAGCTTTGGTGACAAGCCTGGTGGCCTCAAGGTATGTTAAACTCATTTTGGTTACATATATAGTCTACATTTGATGTTAAACGGGCAGGTCAGGTGGTTGAGTGATGGGTCAATTTGTATCCTCATACAGATTGAAATGAGCGAGGTTGGGTTGGGTTGGGTCGACCTGAAACACTTTCAAAATATTTTGGCTACTTTATTAATAGTTTGTGCTAGAATTTGATTATGAAACTTATATTATTTCAGAAATAATCAATTAAAGGTCCGGTATCCGTTATTCTTATGGATTTGTGTGTTGTTTGTTGTACTGCAGGTGGTGGATTCCCTCGTGCCGCTAGCGGAAATGTTCCAGTATGTGAGTACTTTGAGAGGAATGACTAAAGGTCGAGCATCGTACACTATGCAACTAGCGAAATTCGATGTGGTACCTCAACACATTCAGAACCAGCTTTCTGCTGCAAAGGAAGAAGCAGTTGCAACTTAATCTTTTTTTCAGAGTTTCTATTTAATGTTTGTATTTTTTTTTCTTTCATTTTTTTATGTTTTATAGGACATAAGAAAATCCTCCAATTTTCCATCAAAAGATATACGAAGCAACATTCTTGATTATCTATTCATAAATTTGTGCTTTTTTGCTCGATGTTGAATCCCTAGTTAGTTAACATGTTCTGAGTTTGAGTTTCACATCGACAGTGTGTTAAAGTGTTCATGATCGGCCTTTTGTTTACTGTAATCTTTTACTCTGTTGCTGGCACCGAAAATCGGGTTGGGTGGCATTGTCAGGTTGAAATGGGTCCAGTATTGTTGAATCATTATCCCAGTGTAGATATGGACTGCAACATATAGATAAGTGACCCAAGGATGAAGCTCTAGATAACATTATCTAGCTCTAGATAACATTATCTAATGATCAAGTTAGTGATGTTAATATTGTACGGGGATTGATATACTATAGAGGTGACGTGCGATGTGTAAAAGGGAAAGTATATTAGAAGGATAGAGTAGTGTGGAGAAACGTGAGGTCGGGTGAGTGGGGAAATGGGAGTTTCATCAAAAGGTTGCCCCGTCTTTATAAAAGACGCAAGTATGAGCTGGATTGGGTCGGGCATTACGTTTACAAGGCGCTGTTATTCTAGAAGCAAAGTTCTACCAAGAGCAAAGCAAAAACTTCAAAAATAGATTTGTACGAGGTTAGTAACAAGCAATAATCTTCTCCATCTATGTTTGCTTTATGTCTTTTAGTAAATCATCTTTGTTCTTTTTTAGTTTGTCAAAAACAAATCACCTTTAACTTCACCATCTTTATATGTTAATTGTGACCATCTTCCAACGAGCCACAACATAATACACCGCACTACAATATTTTTTTTTTTCCCAATGTTTGTCTTTTATTTATTCAATTCTTTTAACGTACCAGCTTCAATAATAAAACATAAATTAAACCCATTTAACCATATATCACATCACATGAACACAAACAATAGTTATAGAGTAAATTACACGTATTGTCCTTGAGTTTTACTCAAATTTCACCTTTCGTCATGCGATTGAAAAATTACAAGTTTAGTCCAAATGTTTGAAAAACGTTACACGTTTCGTCCCTAGGTCAAACGGCCGTTGATATATTCCGTTAAGTAGCTGTAAAATGACCATTTTATCCTTCTTCTTTCTCATTCAATCCCATCTCAACCACCATCACCATTCCACCACCATTTCTCGCCACCACCACCACACACCTCCATCTTCAACACCACACGACACACCCCATCGATTACGTGTTTGGTGGGTCATTTGTAGAGATCTTTGATGTTGCGGGCGGTTTGACGGAGGAGTCCAGTGAGCTTCTCTGTCTTCGATTTGAGTTCGATACAGTCTTGCTTGTTGATGCAGGCTTCTTCGTCGGATTTTATGACTTGATCTTCGAGTTAGATTGGTCTTGTGAGGATCTGTTTCACAAAGAAGTTTTGTGGTGTGGCAGGAAGAGGTGGAGATGGGGTGGTGGAGCAGTGGTGTGTCGTATGGTGGTGGAGATGGGTGATGTGTGATGGTGACGAGGAATGGTGGTGGTGGTTGAGATGAGATTGAATGAGGAAAAAGAATGGTAAAATAGTCATTTTACAGCTACTTAACGGAATAAATTAACGATCGTTTGACCCAGAAACGAAACATGCAACGTTTTTTCAAACCTTAAAACTAAACTTGTAATTTTTTAATCACAAAAACAAAAGATGAAATTTGAGAAAAAGTAAATGACGATTTGTGTAATTTATTCATAGTTATATCTACTATTATCTAGTTTACATGAGACATGAAAGATCATTTTACAATTCTAGATTAATCAATTAACAATTTTCTTTCTAATGATAATGGCCAGAACTCTCCAGAAGCTCCAACACAACGAACACTCTCGTTAACTTATAAAACCCTAATTTCTCCACAAATCGCCCCCAAATCGACGTCACCACCTCCGGCGATCCAAAATCACCGTCACCGACCACCGTAAACCACCGAGTATGGCCGACGAAGCCAAGGCCAAAGGCAACGCCGCCTTCTCCGCCGGCAATTTCACCGACGCCATCCGCCACTTCACCGACGCCATCAACCTCGCCCCCAACAACCACGTCCTCTACTCCAATCGCTCCGCCGCATACGCCTCACTCAATCAGTACTCCGAAGCCCTATCAGACGCCCGAAAGACCGTGGATCTGAAGCCTGATTGGTCCAAAGGCTACTCGCGGCTCGGCGCCGCTCACCACGGCTTACGCCAGTACGACGACGCTGTATCGGCGTATAAGAAGGGTCTCGAAGTCGATCCGAATAATGAAACGTTGAAATCGGGGCTTGCCGATGCTCAATCGGCTCAGGCGTCGGCGGCGTCGGCTCGGCCACGTGGAGGCGCGAACAACCTGTTTGGGGATGCGTTTGGGCCGGATATGTGGGTGAAGCTCACGGCTGATCCGGCTACGAGATTGTATATGCAGCAGCCGGATTTTGTTAACATGATGAAGGATCTGCAACGGAACCCTAGCAATTTGAACTTGTATTTGCAGGATCAGAGGGTTATGCAGGCGCTTAGTGTGTTGTTGAATGTGAAGATGCAGGCTCATGCTCCGGGGGATGAGATGGAGATGCCGGAGTCGCCGCCTAAAGAGAGGAAGCGTCCGGCTGATGAAGCTGAGCCGGTGAAGGAGAAGAAGAGGGAGCCGGAACCCGAGCCGGAGCTGATGGAGGTGTCGGAGGAGGAGAGGGAGATGAAGGAGAAGAAAGCACAGGCGCAGAAGGAGAAAGAGGCTGGTAATGCTGCTTATAAGAAGAAGGATTTTGAAACTGCTATTGAGCATTATACCAAGGCTTTTGAATTGGATGATGGGGATATTTCGTTCCTCACGAATAGAGCTGCAGTGTATTTGGAGATGGGGAAGGTATGCACCTGTCGTTATGATGTTATTGTGAATCTTGTGAATGCGAAAGTTTAAAACTTTGAATACGTGACAGGTCTGTGCAGTATGGTTTTTGTAGCTTATTATTATATTATTGAAGTAGGAGTATGTAGTAATAAAGTGGTAATTTGTTAGCTTTCATATTGTTTTTCTGTTGTATTCATCCCAAGTTAGTGATTTAAAGGGTATGCATATCGCATAGCATTGGATTTTGTGACTGAGTGTGTTTGCTTAACACAGTCTTTAGGTTATAGGTGACTGCTATTAAGCTATATACACTCTTGCAGGGGTGCAAATGTAGGTTAGTTGAACAGTTGTTATGGGATTCGTTGGCTGCTGTTGTTTCTACCAGTGAAATTTGTGGGTAGTGGGTATAGTACTTGATCTAAGTACTAGATCATGAGATAGAAGATCAAAGAGAGCTATCATTTTGTTGCCCCATTAATTCTTTTTCCAAATGTTGAGTTATATTGGAGGTTGGCTCATGATCCCATTTAGTTTGGATAAGGGTGAAGAGGTCTATTGGTGCCATAGTGGGCTTGAGAAACTATTGAACATATTTGGATTTTATTAATGTGATTGTTACTATCTCCTAATACACACTTAATGTCTTCATTTTTATAGTTTGTTTGCTTTGAATATCTATATTACACCACTTTATAGTAGAAAGTAAACTGGGTTTTTTTATTATTTTCAGTATGAAGAATGCATCAAGGATTGTGAAAAGGCTGTGGAGAGAGGAAGAGAGCTTCGATCAGATTACAAGATGGTCGCAAGAGCTTTGACTAGAAAAGGAACTGCTTTGGTTAAGATGGCAAAAACCTCCAAAGACTATGAACCTGCAATTGAGACATTTCAAAAAGCTCTGACAGAGCATCGTAATCCAGACACATTGAAAAAGCTTAATGATGCTGAGAAAGCAAAGAAGGAACTGGAACAACAAGAATATTATAACCCTGAACTTGCTGAAAAAGAACGAGAAAAAGGTTCGCATCTTCATATCCAGAGCTTGACTCGGTTTATATATGTTGTAATCTTAATCTATAATAATCTATAACGTGTTAATTTGTTAAATATAAACAGCAAAAAAAAATGGTTCAAACAGGATGAGATTTTTCAAAAACACTATATTTACAGAGCTTGATGCTGTTAATGTGATTATTTATAACTGATTGAATTGGTAAAATAAAGAAATAGCTAAAAAGGAAGCAGTTTAAACTAGTTGATATGTTAATCATATTCAAGACATTTTTGTTTAAACCGGTTCAAAGGGGTGAAAGTCCTCAAAATATGTTTTTAAGGCGTATAGCCTACTCAATTGCTTTGTTAGAAAATCTAGCTTCTTGTTGTAATCAATTGCAACACATTTTTATTTACTAATTATGTAGAAGTTCTTTAGTTTCAAACTGACGTCTTAATTTGACCAGTTTACGTTTTTTTAGATGTACTCAACAGGCACTATTTGCCCCATCTCTATATATTTTCTATCCATAGTTTTCTTTTTTATGAAATTAACCTTGTCAGCTTGCATTGCGATGTTCATGATAATTGGATTACATGTGAATTTCAGGAAACGAATGCTTCAAAGAGCAGAAGTATCCGGATGCTATTAAGCACTACACTGAAGCTTTACGAAGAAACCCCAAAGATGCAAAGGTATTTTTTCTGTTTTTTTTACTTTTACAATTCACGTATCGTAGTTGGAGACTGGAGTTCCAATATAACTCAATATTGACAAAAAATGAGAACCTTGTGGGATCAAATGGACATCTTTGTGGATGGAATAATGCAGTAATCACATTTCATGGTGGTGTTTGTTTTCTGTGTACAGGCATACAGTAATAGAGCTGCTTGCTATACTAAGCTTGGGGCAATGCCAGAAGGTTTGAAGGATGCAGAGAAGTGCATAGAACTTGATCCAAAGTTCTCAAAAGGGTACACCAGAAAAGGCGCAATCCAGTTTTTCATGAAAGAATATGACAAAGCCTTAGAGACCTACCAGGAGGGACTGAAACATGATCCACAAAATCCAGAGTTGCTAGAAGGTGTGAGAAGGTATGATCACAAATCTATATCCCTTCACCTAATTCTCACAGATGACAATTACACTTTACGACCCATCTATTGAACACATTTATTAATAGACTTGTTTAAAAAGTTTGACATCACATTGTTTGTGGGTCTACCTGGCCAAGTTCCATGACATAACTGAAATACCCATGTTGCAACCTTAATCTTGCTTGGTTTTTAACACTATTGACATGTGACCGCCTGTGATTTTTAGCTGTGTTCAACAAATTAACCGAGCTAGCCGTGGGGACCTGACACCTGATGAGCTAAAAGAGAGACAGGTTTGAATTCTATATAGTACTTAGATCTCTTCCATTTAGTGGTGGAAAAGAAACATTACCATCATCAACTTCTGCAATTGTTATTTGTTTGCAGGCGAAGGCGATGCAAGATCCAGAAATTCAGAATATTCTAACTGATCCTGTCATGGCACAAGTACATTTTGCTTCCTCTATTAATCTTCATTTGTAAAATGTTATCTTTTTCCTATAACTTTAAAAGTTGTTAAATCTTTTGTGTTTGGTGAACGAATGAACAGGTTTTGAAGGACCTTCAAGAGAACCCGAAGGCTGCGCAGGATCACATGAAGAATCCTCTTGTGATGAACAAGATTCAGAAGCTTATTAGTGCTGGGATTGTGCAGATGAGATGATTCTCTTTATAAATGTTTATTATTTGGGCTTCTTGTTTTCAGTAGATTATGATGATTAAAACTGATAAAGTTTTGTTGCAACCTTGAGGGATATTGATTTTTGTTTCCAGGTTTTTCGCTGTTGGGTTTAATTTAATTATCATGTCATTGCGTTATTAACGTTCTATAATGCCACTTCGTCAAAATTGAATTTCATTTTTTATTTCTCGATATTTTAGTGTTGACATGTTGGTACTCCCAAAATAAATAGGCAAACAAATTTAAATTCATCTATTAGGCAAACAAATTTAAAAGCCAACTTTGAATCTGACCACCCATTCGACTTTTTAACCACTGTAGTATATTAAAAACGGTTGTTTCAAAGCTACGACTCAAAACTAAAATTAATTACAATAGTCTAACTAAGACATAACTGTCTAATAGCCAATTCTTATCCAAACTGTTCTCACCTTGATATCATCGTATCAAATGAACATCAACTATTACACAGTTATTGCTGCTAATTTTAAACAATGTTTTCTTGTCTTGTAATCTTTGGTCTACGAATAAACTTAAAACCTGGAGACGGCTAATTAGATTCCTTTGTTGGAGTAAACCTAAACAAGGTTTCCTCTAGCAATGTGTATATAGACATGAAATTATCAGAACTCCCTCGTTTCATTGGATCTTTTCCAATGGCTGCTTTCCGATTTCTCTTTTTACTACTAACCCTGCTTCTCTTACAACTCTCCGAAGCTACACGTCCTAGTCTATTCTCTTCGAATTATGATCTACCATTCTTTAATGGCACGCAATGGGCTGTTCTAGTAGCAGGTTCAAGCGGTTACTATAACTATCGTCATCAGGTGCACATTTCCTTGCTCAACTTTTAAATTCAAAATATAATCTCACTCATAGCAGAGCTATTGGTAAGGTCTGGGATGATAAAATAAGAGCAAGCCTTCATCCTAGGGGACAAAGAGGCAGGCTGCACCCACTAAACATGATAAGTAAATGCATAATAAGCTCTTATGGGTTATATATTATTGATTTTAGGCGGATGTTTGTCACGCATATCAAATACTGAAAAGGGGCGGACTGAAAGATGAGAACATTATTGTGTTTATGTACGATGACATTGCCAATAACACAATGAATCCAAGGCCAGGTGTCATAATTAACAATCCGAATGGCTCAGATGTTTATGCTGGTGTCCCTAGGTACGCTAAAAGTAGTTCATTAACAATTTAGTGTTGCAAACGAGTCGCTAAAAGGAGTCTCGTACGCATTGTTAGGATTACACGGGAGAACATGTGACAGCAGCAAATTTCTATGCAGTGCTTGTTGGCAATGCTTCAGGCCTTACTGGTGGAAGTGGAAAAGTATTAGCAAGCAAACCTCAAGATAAAATATTTGTGTATTACACCGATCATGGAGGCCCTGGACTTCTTGGTATTCTGTCGCTAGAATTTTATTTGTCGCTAAAGATTGAAATGATTTTTCATTAGTTTAACACAAGTCTCTTGTTGATTACTATAGGGATGCCAAACCCTCCTCACATATATGCTAATGATTTCATTAAAGTTTTGGAAACAAAGCATGCAATGGGCACCTATGATGAGATGGTAATTACATACATTTTTCTCGTGATTTATAAGTGATTATTGATTATCAAAGGACCTTTTATTTCTACATCACTCTAAAGTCAAATACGCCACCCTCAAACTCAAAGGTTGTTTGATAAAAATAAAAAAAAAACAAAAAAAAAAAAACTCAAACAACCGTTTACAAAGTAGGGGATATGACACAAGCTCTAACAACCTTCAAACGACCATTTAACAAATCCTCAGATGACCATTGATTATCAGTAGTGTGCATAACAAGCCCTTATGAAAAATAAAGTATTCATGTGAATGTTAATTACGTAGGTTATATACGTAGAAGCATGTGAAAGTGGAAGTATTTTTGAAGGTCTTATAGCCGAAGATCTCAACATTTATGTGACAACTGCATCAAATGCAAATGAGAGTAGTTGGGGCACATATTGTCCGGATACGACCCCTGCCCCACCTCCGGAGTTTGACACTTGCTTAGGTGACTTATACAGTATTTCATGGATGGAAGATAGGTACTTTTTTACAGGGCATTTCTAGCGACATGTATTCTATTTGTTGATCGATGTCTGTATCTATCTGCATAGCGAAAATAAGATGTTAGAGATGATCATTAATTGTTGTTTCTTTATCAATATCTTCTTTAAGTGACGCGGAAGATTTAAAGACTGAAACATTGGAACAACAATACTTGAAGGTTGGTATCACTTATCTAATTGTTTAATTACTCTAGACGAGAATTACTTACGAGTGAAATAAACTTTTATAGGTGAAATTGAGGACTTTAAACAACAACTCTTCTGAGGGATCTCATGTTATGCAATATGGTACACAACGTATAAGCAACGAGACTGTTTCTGTTTACCAAGGTTCTTCTACTTGGAAGTCATCCTTGAATCCCTCCCCATCTTTCAACCCCATGGGCGTTGTCGATCAAAGATATGCAGATATTCACTCAATGTGGTATACGGTATGTATACATGATAACAATATCTGGATTGATCCCTTTGTAAGAAACTGATTGATGTAACTTCATATTCTACAGTACAAAAAATCAACAGGAGAACAAAAGAAGGAACTACTCAAGAAAATCAAGGAAATCACAGCGCATAGGGCACATTTGGATAGCAGCATTGATAGGATTAAAGGCCCATTGTTAGGAGGCGGCCAACAAGGGTCAGCGAGGGGCCGATGGTCCCTCGTGGACGATTGGGACTGTCTTAAATCCTTGGTAGACTAAAAATTTGTGTTTGCTTCGATTTTAGTCTTTTATTAACTTTTTTAAATGTTTGATTGATTAAGGTTCGAGCATTTGAGACACATTGCGGATCATTGACTCAATATGGCATGAAACATACACGAGCATTTGCTAATCTATGCAACAATGGTGTTGGCATGGAAGCCATGAATGAAGCTGCCAAGGCAACATGTAGCTCGTATAACATGGGAAAATGGGATCCTGAAATTGTTGGTTATAGTGCATGATCCATAACATTAAACGGATGAAATATTTTCTTTTTCGTGCTATATTATGTCTAGAATAATGGAGACAATATGTAAAAAATGACCAAATGTCAAATGACATCGGGTTGTTGTTAAAGTCCCATCTACCTTTGTGAGTTCTGAATGTACTAGTAAGAAATGCGTGTATATACGGGTGAATGTTATGTGTAAAAGTTTCATCATTAGCTTTTCATGTTTGTAAGACATTTGATCGGCATAATTATAGTTAACAAATTTTGGTTCGATTAGCGTTGTCTTAAACCACATAACTTACCAAGGATCAATATGACACGAATGAACTAAGCATTCAATCTCTAAATATATCTACAATGAACGAATGAAGTTACTTAGGAGATTAGAGACGATATTAGTAAATTCCACTTTCGAATGGATAAATACTATTGTTTACACATTTGTTAAATGTAGAACAAGATTATTTATATTGCTTTACCCATCACATATTAATTGCTTTATATACCTAGGATTTGTAGTCTAGCTAGCTATATTATGTTGTATAGTAAAGGTTTTGCTCTTAAACGTGTTATGAGTTCTAATCCCATAATGAATATATATTTAAAAGCAGGTTTAGAAAGTGTATAAATTAATCGTTTCAAAAAAACTAAATGCTTTAAATAGCCAACAAATAAGGGTAAAAATAGATGAAACAGAACAATGACAAACTTTCAATAATTCCTAAAAAGTGGAAATTCTACATTAGACTTGCATACCGGTGCTTTAATGTATTGTTTCAACATTTGTATTTATGAATAGATATACACCATTGTAGTCTAGTATAATCGGTTTTTACCTGTGTTTCAAAAAAATGAGACGGTTATCAAACTTGTCACGATGCTTCATTGGTTGGACCAATGGAACCGTTTAAAAAAAATGGATGTGATCACAAAACTATACTATATTATAATGCACGAAGGAAGGATTCCGACCAAAATTAAGAGATTTGTAAATTTTAAGCACAAGGTACAACCCAAAAAATTAATTTAACAGGGGTAATTATGTATTTCTAACGCTATTAAAAAGTGGAACTTTAAACTTAGTTACACTTAGACCCTCGTACCTTTAATTATATACAATTTTTTTCATGTTTGTTACAATATGTTTAAAAGAAGGAATTCAGTTTTTTAAATATAAAACTAACCAGAGACAAATAACATAATAAAAAGTGTCGCACGCGCCGCATCGCGCGGACACGTTACTATGATTTATATATGCACATGCTAGAAACTAGCTAAAAAAAGAATATAAATTTCAACACATTTAACAAACACTACATGGTTTAAAAGCTGCATCAACGACATTTTTGGGGTCTTTAGAGATGGCATGTCGTTGCTGTACATATGGTTTGTCGACCTATGACGGTGACATGGCGTCCCTATACAAGTCATGGCTATAGAGTTGTATCTATAGATGTCCTAGGTCATCGGGATTGAAGTTGTCGTCATAATTTGTAGTGATGACATGTCGTACAAATAGATAAAAAAAATTTATTTAAATTCTGGGTAAAAATAGTATATAAACTAAATTTTATATCAACATCGTCGTTATAGCAAAATATAAAATAAAGTTTGATTAATTCCTGGTTGTTAAAATATAAAATTGGAATTACTCCTTCAAATCATTATGATATCGATCTCATTTTTTCATTTTGACATTTTTCTTTAATTACAACAAAATGCAAAGACAGATAACTTGCTTTGCATTAAGTGTATATTTTAAGTTTGTATCTTAAAACAAGATTTATTTTTAGCTAATGTACCAATTATACGTTTTTAAAAGCATACCTTCCTTTTAACCCCCTTCTTTTAATTATAGACACCTTTTTAATGATGGATTATTTTAATACATTTACTTGGGTTTAATAAGTACGTAGTTGGAACTTTATAAAATGAAGTTTCTCTAGCTATTAATGATATAAAACACAAAATTTAGACATTGATATCTTCGTACCAAATGAACATAGTTTTGTAATCTTATTATCAACCATTGCTCGATCATCATACAATGTTATTGTCTGCAATCTTTTGTGTTTCGTCTTTTCATTTGTAATCATTTGTCAAAAACCTAAAAATCCTTCTAGACAACTAGAGTAAATTTTATTTTCGTCAAAACCTAAATAATGCTTAACAGTATAAATGTCTACATGAATCCATTTAACCTCATTGAATCATCAATCTTCATGTTCAACATGATGATCGAAGTGGACCATAGTTTTCCAACTCATATTATTACTACTAATTGTGCTTGTGGTACAATACTCCAAAGCAACCCGACCAACCTTGTTCCATCCGTTTGGTACGACTAATGAACCACAAGGCAACAGCACTATTTGGGCAGTTCTTGTAGCTGATTCTAACGGATACGAGAACTATTGTCATCAAGTGAGTATTTCCTCAAAGTATTATTTAACGGAATATGAACATTCTGATAGATTCAACCATCGTTGAAAAACTTAAACAAAAAGAAAATACACGTCTCATATATAGGCAGATGTTGTCACGCATATCAAATACTCAAACGTGGTGGATTGAAGGATGAAAACATAATTATGTTTATGTATGATGATATTGCCAATGATCCAAGCAATCCATGGCGGGGTGTTATAATCAACAGTCCCAACGGCTCAGATGTCTATGCTGGCGTGCCAAAGGTACGATAATTGTCACACTATTGATTTTATTTCACTACCACACAAATAGGTATTAGCTACGGAAAAAATCCATCGCACTTTACTACAGGATTAGCTACAAATTGGTTGCAGACATACTCTGCTATGGTTTGGCTACGAATATACTTAGCAATTTTTCATATCAAAATTTTTAGCCAAAATAGCTATGACTTCGTCACTAATACGATAGCAAATGTGTTTGTTGCAAAAGTCTGTAGCCAATATTATTAGCCAGAGGTATTTGTTACAAAACAATTCCATAGGAAGAGTATTTGCTACGGATTTAGTTGTATCAAATGCCTGATTTTGTAGTAGTGATTTTTAAATATTCAGTCACAACTATTGTCTTTAAAATCTGGTTGTTAATACATATTTATACGAATAAACATGCTAGGATTATACTGGCGATAATGTGACCGCAGACAATTTCTACGCTGTGCTTCTTGGCAATGATACGGCAGTGAAGGGCGGAAGTGGGAAAGTTGTAGCAAGCAAACCTAATGATAAGATCTTTATCTATTTCGCCGATCATGGCAGGCCAGGAGTTCTTTATAATCATTTTTCCATCATTAGTTTTTCGCGATGAATGTCAAAATGTTGATATGAACTTTACTAACGTAATTCTTGTGTCAATTACGTACTAAAGGTATGCCGAACATGCCTTATATTTATGCGAATGATTTTATCAAAGTTTTGAAAACAAAACATGCATTGGGAACCTATGATGAGATGGTAAGATACATTTTGGCATTTTGCTAGTGATTTATCGTTGATCATTGTTATGAACAAAGTAAACAGTCATTTTAATGTTAAATGTAGGTTATATATGTTGAAGCATGTGAATGTGGAAGTATTTTTGAAGGTCTGTTGCCTACAGATATGAACATTTATGTGACAACGGCATATAATGCGATTGAGAGTAGTTGGGAAGCATTTGTCCCGGTACGATCCCTCCACCACCACCCGGGTTCGACATTTGCTTAGGTGAGTTATATAGTGTTTCATGGATGGAAAACAAGTATTTCTTTCATATGGAGTAGTTGTAGCAACATTATTTTTCAAATTCCAAACCCGATTTATCCTACAATTCGGAAATCTGAATTTTGGTTACGGATTTGGATAGTGATTTTAGAAAATCTGGATAATTCGAATATCCAAAGTATAAAAAACTTTACGTGTCTGTATGATTAACTGTTTTTATTTTAGTAACTTAAGAATATTATATCTCTATATATTTTTAGTTTTCTAATTGTTTCAAATATGAATTTCATATATCTGAAATTTTGGATACCAATTTGAATAGTAAAATCAACTATCCGAATTTGAATAACCCTGGAAATATGGTATTTGATTAAGCTATTGATTTGGTCTCTTATTTATGACTTTTGGTCTTTAGCGATTCCAAAGATTTAAGGCTTGAAACTTTGGAACAACAATACTTGAAGGTTGGCTTGGCATTTTTCTATTAGCTTTCTTGATTTAATTTTTATGAACTAACAAGTATTCAAGATTTGTTCTCATACTCTCTTTCGTAGACCCTACCAATAACTCTGATACTTGATATGTTTGTTGGTCCGTTTGAAACAATGTTATGCATGATAATATGTAGGTGAAGACGAGGACTTACGAGGGATCTCATGTGATGCAATATCGTACTCTAGAAATAAGCAAGGAATCTGTTTCGGCATTTCAAGGTTCTACCCCTGCGAACTTTTCCGCAAACGCATTTCAGTCTTCAGAATCCATGGGCGTTGTTAACCAAAGAGATGCAGATCTTTATTCAATGTGGCAAAGGGTACATATGCTTAAAAAAAAATAAAAATAAATGATAGTTCGATATGATTGATCGATGCCTATCTAGCATCAGATTGATGTCATTTCATATGTTATACGGTACAATAAATTAATAGAAGACTCACAACAAAAGAAAGAACTACTCAATAAAATCAATGAAATAACTGCACATAGGGCACATTTGGATGGTAGTGTATATAAGATCGAAGGCTATTTATTAGGTAACCGACTAATATCAGTAGGAGATGAAGGATCAGCTCTTGTGGACGATTGGGGGTGTCTTAAATTTATGGTGAAAATACAAAATATCTACTTCATATTATCATGATTTAGTTTGTTGACGTTGTTTGTTAACTTACTGAAAGTTCTGATTGATTAAGGTTCGGAAATTTGAGAAATATTGCGGATCACTGACTCAGTATGGCATGAAACATACACGAACATTCGCTAACTTATGTAACAATGGAGTTGCTAATAAAGCCATGGATGAAGCTACAACGAACACATGTAGCTCGTACAAAATGGGACGGTGGAATCCTGCTACTATCGGTTACAGTGCTTGATCTTTATCTTTACATGATGAAACTAGTGGTATAGTAAATCGATGGAACGAAGAACTGTTATAGTTTTTGTTAAGAAATTTCCTTTTGTAATAATGGTTACACATGTTGGAACCAAAGCTCAAAGAGCATGATTGCCGGCCAATCAATCTTTGTAATGTTAATAATGCGTGTAGGAGAGAACAACGAGCATAAAAGGATAATATTCTATGCAAGTTTTTCTTTCTTTAAAAGTAAATGATTTTATCGTTTCACCACCTAACCTAGCAACGAGATGTTTCACAGGAAAAACCAAAGTCAAATATAGGGACACTAAGTTTCCTACACACGAAAATAATCAGGTTTTCGGTTGGCTATTATATAACTTTTTGTTAAAAAGGTCAATCCGAAGACGACAAGTTAGATAAATGAGTTAACCTGTTAAAGCATTCACTACAAAGATATCGGTCTTAGCGGTGACATCTAGAGCCGCAAAAAGTACGCCTTATCGCCACTTATAAGTCACCACTAATGATTCATCGCTATTGATTAAAAAATCACCACTAATAATGTTATCAGTCGAATTTAGACTTTGATCAACGGCCAGATCTCATGCGGGTGTTGGAACTCGGATCATAACTCAATAGCGGCGACATGTTGCCGCTAAAGGTGTCACCGCTATTTGATTTGCCGCTATTAACTATTGTCACCACTAATTAGGTCGCCCCAAATGCTGAGATTTCTCGTAGTGATTAAGTTTTTTTTTTTTTTTTTTTTATTTTTCTAGAAAAATCCTATTTTCAAAAACAAAAGTGTTACCAGAACACTTATTATCCAATGGTATTAGGGTAAAACTACAACATGTTCATTGGGGTCAAGTGACCAAACACATTTTAATTGAAAATGTAGGTGACCCAAAATTCTCTTATAATGAACCCATAAAAGATTTGAATGATAAAGCTAGATAAGAAATACATTGGTTGGGCTGGTTGTTGTATTATCTATTCTAGTTCAATCATATAGGGTGATGGTTACAGCTTGAGCTTATTTAGTTCTTAGCTTCAAACTTAACTCAAGAAGGTTTGTTCATAATGGTCGATTTCCTCCTAAATAGTGTCCCTTGCAAGGCCGGCCCAAGGAAGGGGTGATCGCCTAGAAGGAGGAGGAGAAGAAAAAGGAGGAGTTTAACTCTCAAAATCAATAGTTGCCTCGCGTTTAACTTGTTTGATTAGGTAAATGAACTAATTCTTATAAATTTGAACTGACACCCTTTCACTATTTAACATTACAAACACAACCTTATGCTATTAATAACGTAACATAATCTCTTTCTTAACTTTGTAAACCTCGAGAGAGAGAAAAATAATGGTGAAAAGAAAAGTTGTGTACCCTGATATATTGATGTGTGTGCGTTGGAATGAGATTTTAAGTGTTTAAACGTTAAATATTACGTTTAATTATTTATTTATATGCATGTGATTAAGTTGAATAAGTTAACTATGAGTTGGAAGTGATTTTGTAGGTAAAATAATAAAGTTGGAAGCTTACATGGTGAAACAAGGCATTGGAAGGGTCAAGAAACAAAGTTTCAAAGTGCAGCAGAAAGGCTTCCACCGTAGCCTACTGTAGCCACCGTAGGCTACGCCAGCTCAAGAAAAAAATCAGCAGAAAGGGTCCCAGCGTAGGCTACGCTGGCTGGCGTAGGCTACGCCAGGACAATTTTTGAAAACCTATAAAATCGCGTTTTTATTATTTTTCAGCCACCACTTGATTCTCATTCGACCTAAGACGAAAGAAGACGTATTTTGGAAGTTCTGGGATCGATTTTTCACCATTCCAACCCACAAAAACAAGATTCAATCATCCGGAATGCAAATCAACAATGGTTTTGAAGATCATTCAAGAACGATGAGCGGCTAATCCTCTCGTGATCGACTTCGGGTATTAGGTTTTGTGTGATTAGGTTTTTGTTTTTGTTTAACTTTGTTGGGATTAAACTTTAGAACCCGTTAAGTTCTTTTATGAGTTTAACTTGTGTTTTGATTATTTAAACAACGATGTTGGTAAACTTCTAGTTGAATATCATTTAATCTTCCGGAAATTATATGATTGCAAGTTTTGGTTTCTAATTGAATTGGTATTGTGTATCAAGACCCATTAAGTCCTGATTATCGATATAACTTAATCATAGCACGTACAGAATCCCTATTAAGGATTTTCTTTAAAGTTAAACTAAACAATTGCTGAAAACCAAACCTAGAACCGAAGTGGATTACTTTCTCTTATAATCGTTTTCTTAATCAAGTTTGATTCTTTTCAAGTTGTTTTCTTAGTTTATTTATTAATTATTCCAAAAATCCAATTTTCACAGCCAAGAGGCAATAGTTAAGTAATTTGTTAATTTAATTAATTAGTATTTCATAAATTAAAGTACAATACACCGACCACTAATTCCACGAGGATCGACAACCCTACTTACCCTAACTAGTTTAAGGTGAATACAGTAGGCTACGGTGGCTACGTTTGTGTCTACGGTGGGGTGTATTCTGCTGATTTTTTACTTGAGCTGGCGTAGCCTACGGTGGCTACAGTAGGCTACGGTGGAAGCCTTTCTGCTGCACTTTGAAACTTCGTTTCTTGACCCCTCCAATGACTTGTTTTATCATGTAAGCTTCCAAATTCCTTGTTTTTCCTACAAAATCACTTCCAACTCATAGTCAACCTATTCAACTCAATCACATGCATATAAACGAATAATCATACGTAATATTTAACGTTTAAACACTTAAAATCTCATTCCAAAGCACACACATCACATCAAAATTTGATCGATGTCGAAGTATCAATCAAATAAGATGTTAAAATGTGTGTTCCTATTCACCTTAAACTAGTTAGGGTAAGTAGGGTTGTCGATCCTCGTGGAATTAGTGGTCGGTGTGTTATACTTTAATTTATGAAATATTAATTAATTAAATTAACAAATTACTTAACTATTGCCCCTGGGCTGTGAAAATTGGATTTTTGGAATAATTAACAAATAAACTAAGAAAACAACTTTGAAAGAATCAAACTTGATTAAGAAAACGATTATAAGAGAAAGTAATCCACTTTGGTTCTAGGTTTGGTTTTCAGCAATTGTTTAGTTTAACTTCAAGGAAAATCCTTAATAGGGACTCTATACGTGCTATGATTAAGTGATATCGATAATCAGGACTTAATGGGTCTTGATACACAATACCAATTCAATTAGAAATCAAAACTTGCAATCATATAATTTCCGGAAGATTAAATGATATTCAACTAAAAGTTTACCAACATCGTTGTTTAAATAATCAAAACACAAGTTAAACTCATAAAAGAACTTAACGGGTTCTAAAGTTTAATCCCAACAAAGTTAAACAAAAACAAAAACCTAATCACGCAAAACCTAATACCCGAAGTCGATCACGAGAGGATTAGCCGCTCATTGTTCTTGAATGATCTTCAAAACCGTTGTTGATTTGCATTCCGGATGATTGAATCTTGTTTTTGTGGGTTGGAATGGTGAAAAATCGATCCCAGAACTTCCAAAATACGTCTTTTTTCGTCTTAGGTCGAATGAGAATCAAGTGGTGGCTAAAACCTAAATAAAACGCGTATTTAAGGGTTTTTAAAAAGGGTCCTGGCGTAGGCTACGCCATCCAGCGTAGCCTACGGTGGGGTGTATTCTGCTGATTTTTTACTTGAGCTGGCGTAGCCTACGGTGGCTACAGTAGGCTACGGTGGAAGCCTTTCTGCTGCACTTTGAAACTTCGTTTCTTGACCCCTCCAATGACTTGTTTTATCATGTAAGCTTCCAAATTCCTTGTTTTTCCTACAAAATCACTTCCAACTCATAGTCAACCTATTCAACTCAATCACATGCATATAAACGAATAATCATACGTAATATTTAACGTTTAAACACTTAAAATCTCATTCCAAAGCACACACATCACATCCCCACACTTAAGCTTTGCTTGCCCTCAAGCAAATCTAATTCAAAACATTTAACAACATTATAAACCAAAATCCTTTGCTATGTCTTAGCTATGGTTCAAAGTCATATCCATTCCAGAATTTCAATAATCATGTTTGATTAACAAGTAAAGGATGTTACATTTAATTCAAAATAGAATTTGACTAATTAAACCTAACAAGCTTCCGGCTTTTATTGTCATGCGACACACCCCTCACCATTTTTCACTCCTCTCGGTTTATTTCTGGATTGGTGAAAATTGCACCAATATATCACTCGTAAGGTCCACATATGAAACTTTGTTGTCATATACTTGGGTGACAATCAAGCTTCCACGGTAATAAATTGACCATGCACACATCAAAAGGACTTACAGGTTTTGGGCTTAGGTTAAGGTAGGAATGATTGGCTGTGAGTGTGGCTAAAATATAAATTAAGCCAATACCAACTGTTGACATCCTTATTGACATAACTATTATTCAAACAAGCAAACGCATGGGTGCATATTTAACCCATAACCAACAATTTGCATCTTTCTTTTCTTTCTCTTTTTTTTTCTTTTTTTTTTCTAGTTTTTTTATTATTATTTTTTATTTTTTTTTATTTTTTGCTTTTATCATAAATCAAATACTGAAGCTAGTCTGAATGTTATCAACAGTGGTAACTTGGTCACATTGGGTAAAATTTGATTTGGGTTTTATTGATATGGGTTTGTCAAAATAAATGGTTTAAGGCTCGAAAGTGGCTACTAGGGGGAATTTTAGGTAAAGTGGTGAAACACAAAAATTGGTATTAAAAGAAAAAGAAATCCTAGATTGCCTTGATCATCTATGTGCACTTATCAAATTTACCGTCTCAATATGTATCAACTCACACAAGTTCTAACACAAAGAATCATATGGCCTACACTCAACAATTGAAACAATTATATGTGAACTAACAATCTAGTAAGCTTCAAAATCTCACCAAGTAGGAATTAGGGTTGCCGGCGTGTGCATGCTTTTATTACACCATTAGCCTGTTAACCCTAACTAGACAGTTCTTAATTTTTTCTAAAAATCTTGCTAACATCATTATTTTTGCTATCTTAGAATTAGACCATGACTAAGGACCCTTACATCAAACATGACAAGAATCAATTGGTATGAACGACTTTTCCAACCCGAACCGACCCAGACACAAACGTAACGATTATCAAAATAAACTACTTAAATAGACATATCAAACACAAAACATAAAAATTAAATTCGGGTTGCCTCCCGATTAAATAAGATTAAACTTTAGAACCCGTTAAGTTCTTTTACTTACCCTAACTAAATGCAAAGGGTTTTCCTTGAAGAATATTATTCTATGGGAAAGACAAGTGATGCAAGAGAGGCCATTCGATCTTTTCAACAACAAGTGGGTGAGCAATTTCATGAGGCATTTACAAGATTCAAGGAATTGATCCGCATGTGTCCTCATCATGGTATTGAAAGGTGGGAATTGATTAAGGCATTTTCAGATGGACTAACACCGGAAGAAAGGAAATACTTGTATTCTACAAGTAATGGAACATTCTTATCTAATCATGAAGATATGGATTGGGAATTCCTAGAACGAATGTGCAAGAATTCCAAAGCTCAAGCTTCGGCTAGTAGACGGTCAAAGCCCGCTCCGGCAAGGTCAACCACCATTGATTATGAGAGTAAAGAAAGAATTGCATCTTTGGAAAGACAATTGGCCAAGTTAGGACATGCACGGACTAAAGATGTGGCTTCAATTGGATTTAATGTATGCAATGAATGTGGTGACTTGGGGCATGCAAGTGCAAAGTGTCCGTTGTTTTTAGGTCAACATGAAGAGGTAAATCAAGTATATGGAGAGAGAAAACAGTTTGATATGAACTCCAATACTTATCACCCTAGTTTGAGGAATCAACCACACTTTCAGTATGGAAATGCTTCAAACCAGATGAGCCCTAATTTTCAAGGTAATAATCAAGGTGGTCAAGCTTATCAGAACCGAGAACAAGGGAATTATAATCAAAGTGGTTATCAAAGAACTTCATATTCTCAAGGAAACAATCAAGGAAACTACAATCATAGGGATCAACAAGGTAGTTCATCACGCAACTATCAAAGTAATTCTCAATCGGGACAACTTGGTGGTGAAGAGTCTACAAATGCAAAGTTGGATGCTTTGATGAACATGATGAAAGAGAATATGAAAGAGAACAAGAGAGAAAATGAAATTAGGGACAAGGCTTATGAAGCCTTAAATAAACAAGTGGGTCAACTTGCAAAGGATGTGGCTCAAATTAAAAGGAACCATGGAAAGCTACCGAGTGATACCACAGTCAATCCTCAACATCAAGGAACCAACACAGAAAACATGAGAACTGTTCACATCAATTCGGTTAGTATCCTTCCTGACTCTAAAATTATTGATAATGACTTTACTTCTTTTTCACAACAAGTTACAGATAAGGAAGAGAAAGCCGATACAGTGGAAGAGAGTGACCCAGGAGCACCCATCATTCCAATAAAAGTGGGGAAGTTGAAGATAAAAAGAGCACTTTTGGATTATGGAGCAGCTGTTAGTATCTTGCCAGGTATGTTATATGATCAGTATGACTTCGGTCCTTTTGAGAAAGTTGACACCACTGTGGTGTTAGCTGACTTGACTCAAAAATGTCCTCGGGGGATGGTAAAGAATGTTATAATCAAGTTGGGAGAATTTTACTACCCTGTGGACTTTATGGTGCTCGATTTTGCACCAGTGAGAACGAATGAGCAACCGAATGTCATATTGGGTCGACCATTTTTAGCAACTGCAAATGCTCAAATCAATTGTCGGGATGGAACAATTGACATGACTTACGAAACTCGTAAGTTACGTTTTAATGTATTTTCCAAGTCGATTAATTATTTTGTTAATCATAAGGTTTTTGTGGAAGATATGACTAACGTGTGTGTTCCTACTTATACTTCACATGTAAGCATGAACACCACTTTTAAGAATGATTTTGAGTATGATAGGGATAAGCATGTGGACTTGAAGGAATTGGTGGATTTAAAAGAAAAGAAAGAGCCAATTATGAAGTTGGAAACAAAAGATGTGAAACCTAAAATGAAAAAAGTCGGCGATCCACTTGATCCTATAAAAGACAGAGTTGAGACATTAATGTTTGGGCCACAATGCGATCTAGTTGAAGAACTGCCGGATCATTTGAAGAATACTGGAGTCAAGCATCCTACTCGACCACCATGAGTGGTCGCAGGTACGGTCTGGCTGAAGACCTAAAACTTAGCGCTAATCGGGAGGCAACCCGAATTTAATTTTTATGTTTTGTGTTTGATATGTCTATTTAAGTAGTTTATTTTGATAATCGTTACGTTTGTGTCTGGGTCGGTTCGGGTTGGAAAAGTCGTTTGTGTTGATTAATTGAATAAATTGATTTTCAAAGAAGAAAAAAAAAAACTCACACACTTAACTTAAATACCACACATTGGGGACAACGTATCTCAAGTGTGGGGATGAGGGAAAATTTGGAAAAATTTTATTGTTTATAAGCAATCCAATCAAACATGAAAACAACAAGCATACCAATTGATTCTTGTCATGTAAGGGTCCTTAGTCATGGTCTAATTCTAAGATAGCAAAAATAATGATGTTAGCAAGATTTTTAGAAAAAATTAAGAACTGCCTAGTTAGGGTTAACAGGCTAATGGTGTAATAAAAGCATGCACACGCCGGCAACCCTAATTCCTACTTGGTGAGATTTTGAAGCTTACTAGATTGTTAGTTCACATATAAATTGTTTCAATTGTTGAGTGTAGGCCATATGATTCTTTGTGTTAGAACTTGTGTGAGTTGATACATATTGAGACGGTAAATTTGATAAGTGCACATAGATGATCAAGGCAATCTAGGATTTCTTTTTCTTTTAATACCAATTTTTGTGTTTCACCACTTTACCTAAAATTCCCCCTAGTAGCCACTTTCGAGCCTTAAACCATTTATTTTGACAAACCCATATCAATAAAACCCAAATCAAATTTTACCCAATGTGACCAAGTTACCACTGTTGATAACATTCAGACTAGCTTCAGTATTTGATTTATGATAAAAGCAAAAAATAAAAAAAAAATAAAAAATAATAATAAAAAAACTAGAAAAAAAAAGAAAAAAAAAGAGAAAGAAAAGAAAGATGCAAATTGTTGGTTATGGGTTAAATATGCACCCATGCGTTTGCTTGTTTGAATAATAGTTATGTCAATAAGGATGTCAACAGTTGGTATTGGCTTAATTTATATTTTAGCCACACTCACAGCCAATCATTCCTACCTTAACCTAAGCCCAAAACCTGTAAGTCCTTTTGATGTGTGCATGGTCAATTTATTACCGTGGAAGCTTGATTGTCACCCAAGTATATGACAACAAAGTTTCATATGTGGACCTTACGAGTGATATATTGGTGCAATTTTCACCAATCCAGAAATAAACCGAGAGGAGTGAAAAATGGTGAGGGGTGTGTCGCATGACAATAAAAGCCGGAAGCTTGTTAGGTTTAATTAGTCAAATTCTATTTTGAATTAAATGTAACATCCTTTACTTGTTAATCAAACATGATTATTGAAATTCTGGAATGGATATGACTTTGAACCATAGCTAAGACATAGCAAAGGATTTTGGTTTATAATGTTGTTAAATGTTTTGAATTAGATTTGCTTGAGGGCAAGCAAAGCTTAAGTGTGGGGATGTGATGTGTGTGCTTTGGAATGAGATTTTAAGTGTTTAAACGTTAAATATTACGTATGATTATTCGTTTATATGCATGTGATTGAGTTGAATAGGTTGACTATGAGTTGGAAGTGATTTTGTAGGAAAAACAAGGAATTTGGAAGCTTACATGATAAAACAAGTCATTGGAGGGGTCAAGAAACGAAGTTTCAAAGTGCAGCAGAAAGGCTTCCACCGTAGCCTACTGTAGCCACCGTAGGCTACGCCAGCTCAAGTAAAAAATCAGCAGAATACACCCCACCGTAGGCTACGCTGGATGGCGTAGCCTACGCCAGGACCCTTTTTAAAAACCCTTAAATACGCGTTTTATTTAGGTTTTAGCCACCACTTGATTCTCATTCGACCTAAGACGAAAAAAGACGTATTTTGGAAGTTCTGGGATCGATTTTTCACCATTCCAACCCACAAAAACAAGATTCAATCATCCGGAATGCAAATCAACAACGGTTTTGAAGATCATTCAAGAACAATGAGCGGCTAATCCTCTCGTGATCGACTTCGGGTATTAGGTTTTGCGTGATTAGGTTTTTGTTTTTGTTTAACTTTGTTGGGATTAAACTTTAGAACCCGTTAAGTTCTTTTATGAGTTTAACTTGTGTTTTGATTATTTAAACAACGATGTTGGTAAACTTTTAGTTGAATATCATTTAATCTTCCGGAAATTATATGATTGCAAGTTTTGGTTTCTAATTGAATTGGTATTGTGTATCAAGACCCATTAAGTCCTGATTATCGATATCACTTAATCATAGCACGTATAGAGTCCCTATTAAGGATTTTCCTTGAAGTTAAACTAAACAATTGCTGAAAACCAAACCTAGAACCAAAGTGGATTACTTTCTCTTATAATCGTTTTCTTAATCAAGTTTGATTCTTTCAAAGTTGTTTTCTTAGTTTATTTGTTAATTATTCCAAAAATCCAATTTTCACAGCCCAGGGGCAATAGTTAAGTAATTTGTTAATTTAATTAATTAATATTTCATAAATTAAAGTATAACACACCGACCACTAATTCCACGAGGATCGACAACCCTACTTACCCTAACTAGTTTAAGGTGAATAGGAACACACATTTTAACATCTTATTTGATTGATACTTCGACATCGATCAAATTTTGGCGCCGTTGCAATCTTATTTGATTATCTAAACCTAATTCGATACGATCAGCCACGGTTGACTATGAGACTAAGGAGCGGATTGCAGCATTGGAAAGACAATTGGCAAGGTTAGGGCGAACGGGTACAAAGGAGGTTGCAACTGTAGGATACGATGTGTGTGAAGAATGTGGTGAGTTAGGTCATAATGTTGATGCGTGTCAGTTAGTGATAGAAAGAAAAGAGGAAGTTAATCAAGTTTACGGAGATAGAAAGCAATTCGATATGAATTCCAATACTTATCATCCCGGACTAAGAAACCATCCTAATTTTAAGTATGGGAATGCTTCAAGCCAAATGAATCCTAACTTTCAAGGTAATAACCAAGGTGTTCCCACATACCCTAACCGAGCACATGGGAATTACAATCCAAGTGGTTATCAAAGAACTTCGTATGCTCAAGGAAACAATCAAGGGAGTTACAACCACGGGGGCCAACAAGGAAGTTCATCACGAAACCATCAACATAATTCTCAAACTGGAGTAGTTGGGGGTGAAGAATCTACAAATGCAAAGTTGGATGCTTTG
Organism: Flaveria sonorensis; assembly: GCA_025506505.1. Taxonomy (NCBI): domain Eukaryota; kingdom Viridiplantae; phylum Streptophyta; class Magnoliopsida; order Asterales; family Asteraceae; genus Flaveria; species Flaveria sonorensis. The sequence continues at coordinate 3,079,931 of CM046433.1, read as the reverse complement.
ATGAATATGATGAAGGAAAATATGCAAGAGAATAAAAGGGAAAATGAAATCAGAGATAAGGCTTACGAAGCATTAAACAAACAAGTAGGTCAACTAGCAGAAGACGTAGCTCAAATCAAAAGAAACCCTGGGAAGCTGCCAAGTGACACCACAATCAATCCTCAGCATCAGGGAACTTCCACAAAGAATGTCAGAAATATGCAAATCAATCAGGTAAGTACCCTTCGTAATGGTAAAGTTTATGATAACAAGGTTGGTTCTCCACCACCATTCGTAGAGGGGGTGGTGGAAGATGTCAATAGTGATAGTGAAGATGAACAGGAACCTGTTTTAACAAAATCAACGAAAAAGGTAACATTTCAAGAGGTAACCAAACCGGTTTTAAAAGATAATGTAGATAAAAATAAGGATAAGGCATTGGAGAACAATGTCATTCCTTACCCTTCAGCTTTAATTGAACCGAAAAAGATAGTAAACAAAAGAGGTCCACAACAAGATGAGATGTGGGAAATTTTTAAACAAGTTAAAGTGAATTTACCTCTTTTAGATGCAATAAAACAAGTTCCTGCTTATGCCAAATACCTGAAAGATATGTGCACTCAAAAACGAACTCACAAGTTTCCTAAGAAGCTTGATGTCCCAGCAAATGTAAGTGCCATCTTGTCAGGTGATCTTCCACCTAAGCTTAGGGATCCAGGAGCGCCTATTATTTCTATTCAAGTTGGTGAATTTAAAGTTGCTAGGGCGCTACTCGATCTTGGGGCTAGTGTTAGTATCCTACCTGGGAGTTTATATGACCAATATGACTTTGGTCCCTTGCAAAAAGCCAATACCACGGTAGTGTTGGCCGATCTCACAATGAAACTCCCGCGTGGCATAGTAACTGATGTCATTGTCAAGGTGGATGACTTCTACTATCCGGTCGATTTCTTAGTTCTTGATTATGCTTCACTTGACAAAACTAAACAATCTAATGTCATACTTGGTAGACCATTTTTAGCAACTGCTAATGCACAAATTAACTGTCGAGATGGAACAGTTGACATGACTTTTGGTAATCGTAAATTAAGTGTCAATGTGTATGACAAAGTAACTAACTCCTCTGTTAATAATGAATGCTGTATGGCGGATATTATTGACGGGTGTGAACCTTATAAAAATGAGGGACACATCGAGGAGACGTGTGTTATTTGTGACAGGTTAGGTATTGATCATGCATATGAGTTGGAGGAAGAAGAAAAGAAACTTGAAGTGTCTGCCATACATGAAGGAAGACCACCATGGACCCATCAGGTGGAGTCTCTACCTGAGCACATTGATTCTCAGTTAAAGCCATCACTGGAAATTCCACCAAAAGTAGAATTGAAAGAGCTTCCCAAACACTTAAAATACGTATTTTTGGGAGACAATCACACCCTTCCAGTTATCATTGCATCCAATTTGGAAAGTGATCAAGAAGAAATGTTACTGAATGTGTTAAAGGAGCATAAAGCAGCAATAGGATGGACAATTGCGGATCTCAAAGGTATCAGTCCATCTATTGTCATGCATAAAATCATCACTGATGCAGGTGCAAAACCTGTTAGAGACACTCAGAGAAGGCTTAATCCCAACATGCGCGAAGTAGTGAAGAAAGAAGTTCTCAAGTGGTTGGATGCCGGGATCGTGTATCCAATTTCTGATAGCACATGGGTAAGCCCTACCCAAATTGTGCCTAAAAAATCAGGCATTCAGATTGTTAGAGGCGAGGATGGTGAACACATTGCCACTCGACCCGTCACTGGGTGGCGAGTCTGCATTGATTATAGAAAGTTAAACGCAGCTACATCCAAAGATCATTTTCCACTTCCGTTCATTGACCAAATCATTGAGAAGTTATCAGGTCAGAAATTTTATTGTTTTTTGGATGGGTATTCAGGATATAATCAGATTGCAATTCACCCTGATGATCAACAAAAGACTACCTTTACTTGCCCATATGGTACCTTCGCATTTAGGCGAATGCCATTTGGACTTTGTAATGCCCCAGCCACCTTTCAAAGGTGCATGATGAGTATCTTTTCGGATATGATTGGGGAGTCTTTGGAAATCTTTATGGATGACTTTTCAATTTTTGGTTCATCTTTTGAAAGTTGTTTAATTCAATTAACAAAGGTTTTAAAAAGATGTGTTGAAACAAATTTAGTGTTGAGTTGGGAAAAGAGTCATTTATGGTTCAAGAAGGGATTGTCTTAGGTCATGTAGTGTCAAAACGTGGCATTGAGGTTGATCATGCTAAAATTAAGATTATATCGACCCTACCCCCTCCCACGAATGTAAAAGGCATTAGGTCATTCTTAGGACACGCCGGTTTCTACAGACGATTCATAAAAGGATTCAGTACAATTACAAAACCATTATGCAACTTACTTTTGAAAGATGTGCCTTTTGTATTTGATGACGCATGTCTTAAAGCTTTTACTATGTTAAAACAGAAATTGGTTGAAGCCCCAATATTGCAAGCACCGAATTGGTCAATACCTTTTGAAATAATGTGTGATGCTAGTGACTTTGCAATTGGGGCCGTGTTGGGGCAACGGGTAGACAAGAAACCCGTGGCAATTTATTATGCTAGTAAAACTCTAGATGGTACTCAATTGAATTATACTACCACTGAAAAAGAGTTGCTTGCAGTTGTATATGCTCTTGATAAGTTTAGGTCTTATATTTGGGGGAGCAAGGTCATTATCTATTCGGATCACAGTGCCGTACGCTATTTGATGGAGAAGAAGGATGCTAAACCAAGATTGATCAGATGGATTTTATTGTTGCAAGAGTTTAACTTAGAAATTCGAGACAAGAAGGGTAGTGAGAATGTGGTGGCTGATCATCTATCAAGGATTATCAACAATGATATAGATAACACCTTGGAAATTAATGAGACATTCCCGGATGAGTATTTATTTACAGTTTCTGAGTTACCTTGGTTTTCTGATATTGTTAATTATTATGCTGCAGGTGTTATTCCAGAACATTGGCAAAAATGGAAGCGACAAAAATTCTTGGCACAAGTTAAACAATATATCTGGGATGACCCAGATCTTTTTAAAGTTGGACCTGATCAAGTTATCAGGCGGTGTATTCCAGATTCTGAAATTAAAGACGTCTTGGGACATGTACACGCTTCTGCATGCGGGGGTCATTTTAGTGGCCAGAAAACAGGATATAAAGTTTTATGTGCTGGGTTATTTTGGCCAACTATATTTCGGGATGCATATGCATTCGCTAAGAATTGTGTAAATTGCCAAAAGATTGGTAGCATTTCAAAAAGGAATGAGATGCCCATGCAGCCAATTCTAGTTGTTGACATCTTTGATGTCTGGGGAATTGACTTCATGGGCCCATTCCCAAATTCGTTTGGTAATTCATATATTCTTGTGGCAGTCGATTATGTATCTAAATGGATAGAAGCGATTGCCACCAAAACCAATGACCATAGTGTTGTTTGTAAGTTTGTTCAAAGCAACATATTTTCTCGGTTTGGTGTTCCCCGTGTGATCATAAGTGATGGGGGATCTCATTTTAAAAACTTTAATTTTCGAAAACTCCTTAAACAATATGGGGTAGATCATCGGGTTGCAACACCGTACCATCCACAAACTAGTGGGCAAGTGGAAGTATCAAATAGGCAAATTAAAGAGATTTTACAAAAAACAGTACGTACCGACCGTAAGGATTGGTCCACAAAACTTAATAATGCATTATGGGCGTATCGTACTGCATACAAAACACCTATTGGTACTACACCTTATCGATTGGTGTATGGCAAGGGATGCCATTTACCAGTTGAATTGGTTCATCGTGCTCTATGGGCGGTTAAAGAGGTTAATGTGGATTATGATGTTGCAGGTAAACAACGAAAATTAAGTCTTGTTGAATTGGAGGAGTTACGAAATGAAGCATATGCAACCGCTAGCTCATATAAGGCACGGATGAAGAGAGTTCACGATGCTAAATTGCAAAGAAAGACATTTGAGGTAGGTCAAAAAGTTTGGCTATTTAACTCACGTTTGAAATTTTTTCCAGGTAAGCTTAAAAGTAAGTGGACGGGACCGTATGTGATCAAGCGTATTGGGCACTATGGCGATATTGAGATTGAGGATCTGGATGATCACTTACGACAAGTTGTGAATGGTCATCGGTTAAAACCATACTTAGAAGACACAGATTTAAACCCGAAGTTAGAGGAAGCGGTGAACTTAGTAATAAGTTCACCGACTTGCGATCTACAGGTCTAAATATCTCTCGAAAGTCCAGCTAACGACTTGAAAAAGTTAGCGCTTACGGGAGGCAACCCGCAGTTTTGTTCGTGTTTACTTTTCATTTTAAGTTCTTTATTTCATTTATGTTTTGGTTTACCATGTTTTTCAGCCAAACTCGTGTTGCTTGACGCTTGCGATTGGTAAAGGCCCGGGTACGTTTAAATTATGGTTAAAGTTGAGGACAACTTTAAGTTTCGTGAAGGGGTGGGAGGAGCATGTAAATCAAATCATAATACAAAAAAAAAAAAAAAAAAAAAAAAAAAAAAGGCAGAACATCCTCCACCGTAGCCTACGGTATACACCGTAGCCTACGGTGTACTTGAAATTGGTTCGGCAGAAACCCTCCCACCGTAGGCTACGGTAGGTACCGTAGGCTACGGTGGCCTCCAAACTGAAATTTCAGAATACCCCTTAGCGTAGGCTACGGTGTGTAGCGTAGCCTACGCCAGGGTCAAAACTGGTTGACGGGAATTTGACCTAAATTGTACCCACACACTTATTCATATCAACCCTTTCACCCCCATAACCCATCTCTCTTCTTCTTCAATCACCACAACCCCATAACCAACATTCATCTTCAATTTCATCATCCATCCACCAAATCTAACAAATAAGTAGTGCTTCTCGCTTAGTTTTTTGCAAGGAACGCATTGTGAGTGTTAGTTTTACACGAATCCTTGTCATTTTTGTGTAAGCAAAACGGAGCACAACGAACCCTAATTTCCAAAATTGGGGGTTTTTGATTTTTAAGCAGTTTTCTTGCAATCTAAGTGTTCCACAACGTATCAACAACAAAGATGGGACGAAAAGGAAAAGAACCGGCTGGACCATCTAGAGCCGAACCCGAAGCACAACGAAGGAGAGTGGAGGGTCAGGAAGATGATGACGGAGGAACCCGTCTCGGAGATTATCCAAGGGCAAAGCCAGTGTGGAAGACGGGATCTCTGGAAAAGAAGGATAGGGTGTTTCATAAGCAACTATTCGCAGACAAGATGCTTAATCAGAAAGACCCTCATAACGGATTCTTATATGAGAGGGTAGTTAATTTGAATGAATTCCGAGCCTTTGGTATCGTGCAAAAATTTGAGGCTATCGGCTGGGAAGCGGTTTTGAATTGCTATGACGGAGTGACTGACAGAAAGTATATGAACCCCGTAATGGAATGGGTGGGTTCATTGAAGTATGAGGGTGGTCGATCACCACCAAAGACCATGAGGCTGGTCGGTGATGTTGGAGGCAGAGAAGTCATAATGTCTCATGACACACTAAAAGAGATTGCCAACTTCGATTCTATACCGGATAGGCGTGGAGGAAGCAAATACTTATACCCATCCTCGATGGAATTATTCGACAAGTGTCATTTACATCCTCAATGGAATCAAATGCTTTCTGAGTTGTTTTTACCCGACAATGATGGGAGGATGAGGCGAGACCAGATGAAAATGCAAGCAAGGTTGCTACTTTTGATTGTGCAACAAAACATCTTACCTCGTAGAAGTGATCGAGGGTATTTGAGGCATCCAGATGTGCAGATAGTGCATTCCCTCATGACAGGGTCACCAAGGATATCCTTCAAACATCTAGTGATGATGAACATCTGGTCTTCACGCAACAAAGTGGATAAACAAATAATCCCATATTGCCGACTAATCACCGCGTTGCTTAAACGTCAAGGAGTCATCACACCAGAAACAAATTTCCATGAGGAGGACATCCCCATTTTTAATCTATCCGGGTTGAGCACGTTTGGTTGGTCATATGTAAAAACAGCCCGTTATCACAAATTGAAAAACGCTGGAAAAAAATGGAGAGCATTAAAGTTGGATGCTGAACCGTTAGACGAAGGGGAAACGGATGAACCAGATAGTGGGGAAGAGGAAGTTAGTGATGAGGAGATGGAAGACGGTGGAGCAAGAGCACCTTACTTTGGTGGTATGCCTAACTACTATGATACTTATGGGGGTTACCAAGGTATGGAAGAATTTGTTGTTCAACAAAGGCCGATAGACTTTGATTCGTGGACAAGTTACCAACAGGCCTCCTATGATCAAAACACTCGCGGGTTTGAGCAGCTACATTGGGACAACATGTTAAACCACAACCGTCAGGAACACTGGAACCGCACCCACGCATGGAATCAAGAACGTGAAGTGAACTTAAGGTGGCAAGATGATCAAAGGAGACGGATGCACAACGCTTGGCAAGCAGGTGAACCAGTGATTGAACATCCAGAGATTGTAGACTATACCACTCTTGCCCCATATGATGGAACAGTGCACTACCCAGCCCCACCAGTGCATCACTCACCATGGCTCGACCCTATTCAAGATGAACAGCAACAACAACAAAGTCAAGGAAGCTCATCGGACGCCTTCAACTTTGGAACATTCTCAGACACAATGAGGAGCATTTTTGGCGATCCACAGAATCCTTACTATTGAGTACTCGCTGATCCATGATCAGGTCCACGTACTCCTCTTATCTGTTAATGTTTTCTGAATATTAAACTAGCGTTAATTGTTATGGTAATTGGGTGGTCGGGAGGTGTGAGACAATTTATGTTAATGGGTAAAAGGTATGTTGGTTATGGTTATATTTTTGTCCGGGTCGGTTTGGGTTGGAAAAGTCGTTTGGGTTGATTTCTTGGATAAACTGATGTGCAAAGCAAAGAAAACATCACACACTTAACCTCAACACCATACATTAGGGACAATGTAACCCAAGTGTGGGGATGAGGTGAGGCAAGACAAGAGTTGAAAGAGTTGAAAAATTTTTGAAAATTTTTTTTTATTGTTTTTAAGCAATCCAATCGAACATGAAAACAACAAGCATACCAATTGATTCTTGTCATGTTTGATGTAAGGGTCCTTAGTCATGGCTTAATTCTACGGTAAAAAAAAAATAATAATAATTATGTTAGCAAGGTTTTACAAAAAAAATAAATAAATTAAGAACTGTCTAGTTAAGGTTAACAGACTATTGGTGTAATAAAAGCATGCACACGCCGGCAACCCTAATTCCTACTTGGTGAGATTTTGAAGCTTACTAGATTGTTAGTTCACATATAAATTGTTTCAATTGTTGAGTGTAGGCCATATGATTCTTTGTGTTAGAACTTGTGTGAGTTGATACATATTGAGACGGTAAATTTGATAAGTGCACATAGATGATCAAGGCAATCTAGGATTCCTTTTTCTTTTAATACCAATTTTTGTGTTTCACCACTTTACCTAAAATTCCCCCTAGTAGCCACTTTCGAGCCTTAAACCGTTTATTTTGACAAACCCATATCAATAAAACCCAAATCAAATTTTACCCAATGTGATCAAGTTACCACTGTTGATAACATTCAGACTAGCTTCAGTATTTGATTTATGAAAAAAAAAAAAAAAAAAAAAAAAAAAAAAAACTAGAAAGAAAAGAAAGATGCAAATTGTTGGTTATGGGTTAAATATGCATCCATGCGTTTGCTTTGTTTGAATAATAGTTATGTCAATAAGGATGTCAACAGTTGGTATTGCCTTAATTTATATTTTAGCCACACTCACAGCCAATCATTCCTATCTTAACCTAAGCCCAAAACCCGTAAGTCCTTTTGATGTGTGCATTGTCAATTTATTATCGTGGAAATTTGATTGTCACCCAAGCATATGATAACAAAGTTTCATATATGGACCTTTTGAGTGATATATTGGTGCAATTTTCACCAATCCAAAAATAAACCGAGAGGAGTGACAAATGGTGAGGGGTGTGTTGCATGACAATAAAAGTCGGAAGCTTGTTAGGTTTAATTAGTCGGATTCTATTTTGAATTAAATGTAACATCCTTTACTTGCTAGCCAAATATGATTATTGCAATTCTGGAATGGGCATGACTTTGGACCATAGCTAAGACATAGCAAAGGATTTTGGTTTATAATGTTGTTAAATGTTTTGAATTAGATTTGCTTGAGGGCAAGCAAAGCTTAAGTGTGGGGATGTGATGTGTGTGCGTTGGAATGAGATTTTAAGTGTTTAAACGTTAAATATTACGTTTAATTATTTATTTATATGCATGTGATTAAGTTGAATAAGTTAACTATGAGTTGGAAGTGATTTTGTAGGTAAAATAATAAAGTTGGAAGCTTACATGGTGAAACAAGGCATTGGAAGGGTCAAGAAACAAAGTTTCAAAGTGCAGCAGAAAGGCTTCCACCGTAGCCTACTGTAGCCACCGTAGGCTACGCCAGCTCAAGAAAAAAATCAGCAGAAAGGGTCCCAGCGTAGGCTACGCTGGCTGGCGTAGGCTACGCCAGGACAATTTTTGAAAACCTATAAAATCGCGTTTTTATTATTTTTCAGCCACCACTTGGTTCTCATTCGACCTAAGACGAAAGAAGACGTATTTTGGAAGTTCTGGGATCGATTTTTCACCATTCCAACCCACAAAAACAAGATTCAATCATCCGGAATGCAAATCAACAATGGTTTTGAAGATCATTCAAGAACGATGAGCGGCTAATCCTCTCGTGATCGACTTCGGGTATTAGGTTTTGTGTGATTAGGTTTTTGTTTTTGTTTAACTTTGTTGGGATTAAACTTTAGAACCCGTTAAGTTCTTTTATGAGTTTAACTTGTGTTTTGATTATTTAAACAACGATGTTGGTAAACTTCTAGTTGAATATCATTTAATCTTCCGGAAATTATATGATTGCAAGTTTTGGTTTCTAATTGAATTGGTATTGTGTATCAAGACCCATTAAGTCCTGATTATCGATATAACTTAATCATAGCACGTACAGAATCCCTATTAAGGATTTTCCTTAAAGTTAAACTAAACAATTGCTGAAAACCAAACCTAGAACCGAAGTGGATTACTTTCTCTTATAATCGTTTTCTTAATCAAGTTTGATTCTTTTCAAGTTGTTTTCTTAGTTTATTTATTAATTATTCCAAAAATCCAATTTTCACAGCCAAGAGGCAATAGTTAAGTAATTTGTTAATTTAATTAATTAGTATTTCATAAATTAAAGTACAATACACCGACCACTAATTCCACGAGGATCGACAACCCTACTTACCCTAACTAGTTTAAGGTGAATAGGAACACACATTTTAACATCTTATTTGATTGATACTTCGACATCGATCATATATCTCTCTCTCTCTCTCCCTCCCTCCCTCCCTGTGGCTTCAGGAGTAGGCGATGGGTTGATGGTCACGTTGTTAACCTCTGCATCAAACTCTTCTATCATAATCACGTTGTTAACATCTGCATCAAACTCTTTTACCATTGTCTTTTCTCTTCATCTTCAACTGGAATAACCTTCTTTAGTTGTTATAGCACTGCAAAGATGGCAGTAAAAGAATGGTGCATCGATTATAAGAGCAAGTACAATAACACTTTAACCATCGACCTGTTGTTTGTGTGTGTACATAATTTCATTGTATATATTACAACACAACATCATTTATCATCAAAAGAGTTTTTGAAAATACAAAAAAGTTATAATACAAAAGTATATAATAATACTAACATATTTTCAATAATTTATGATCGTACAAATATACATATATTAGTTTTAATTAACATTAAGAATAAAAAATTTATAAATTAGACACGATGAGTAACATGTAAGTTGTTTTAAGGGGACGTATGGATAGTTAAATAGAGTAGGTTATAGTTAGAATGTTAGGATCTTAATTACTATTATGATATATTTATCATAATAAATATGGGAATTTTTGGAGGCGATATTAGTTGACTATATTTAAGACTAACTTATAAAAAAATCATTTATGTTTATAACTGATTTTAGTTTTGGTCTTTAATCTTCAAAAATATTACACCAAACATCATTTATATTCATTGTTTGTAACAGTTATGGTTCTTTAAACTAACTTGAGTTGTATTTTCTAGTTAAATCTAGGCATGTGCAAATCACAAATGCGCTTATATGATTTGTTAATAAGGACAAAACTTTTATGATTTTCATCCTCGAAAATAGAGTTAATTGTTATTTTCGTCCCTGAGTTTTGGTCAATTCCATCGTTTCCATCTAAATTTTTTTTCTCTTCTAGTCCCTAACTTTTTAAAAAGTTATTATTTTCATTCATTTTTGCCAACTTAGTTAATTGTGTTTGGAGTTAATACACAAATGTTCCCTGTGATAAAATCGTTTTCAAGTTTAGTTTTTAAGTATCATTTACTACAAATCAGTCCATTAAATATGTCATGATTACAAAATTGTCCTTGAGTTGGATGAAAGTTAATTTTTTTCTAATAAATGGGTGTCAAATGATCATAATACCCATCATTTCTTCTCTTCAAAGATCACCTTCTTCATCCTAGACCTACCATTGTCGTCTCCACTTCAACTTGCCACCACCACCACCACCACCGCCCCCATCTTCAATATGCCAAAATACCCATCTCCCATCCTTACACCACTCCATGCATCTTCTTTGGTGAGTATGTTTATTCTAGTGAACTCTCCGGCGACCAACAACCACCTCCGACACATCCGACACCACATGCGACCACCTCGAACACATCCAACACCACCTGCGACCACCTCTGACATCATTTGTTGGTCGCCGATTGTGTTTCTAACAACGGTCGTGGATCTCAATGAAGGTGGTATGAAAAAGGAGAAGGAGTTGACCAGTGGCGGATCTAGAAGATAAGTTCAGGGGTAACGTAAATTTTTTTTTACCGTACATCCAATGGCGGAACCAGAAATTATTTCCTACGGGTCACTACTTTTTAATAATTAGCTTTTAACGAAACAACATAGAAATTTTTGGGTTGTTCGATTGAGTCGAGTCGGATCGGGTCGAAATAGACGTAATTAAATTGCATTGTAAAAAAAATTACATTTTGTAGTGTTCCGTACGCGTCTTATCTTTCGATGATTTTTTTTCACAGCAAAACGATTCATGTTCTTTAAATTTCAAGTTTAAACAATAACTAGAATAACTAAATTAAACATAAAATATCCGTGATAAACAAATAACCATATAAGAGCAATTATAGTAGATTCATACACTCTTTACATCATATATTTTTATTTTATTATCATTTACTTTTAAAATTGAGTTTTAATAAATTTTTATAGAAGTTTGAATATGAGTAATACTCTCATCATTCTAACAACATCCTAAGGTTTCGATACAAATTGTCAAAGTTTTTAAACAAGAAACAACAGAAAAATCAATTATTTTATTTTCTTTCTTCTCTTTCCTCTTTTTTGCATAAAAGAATAAATAAAATGTGTATGATCATTGAAAAAAAAGGTATTGTTTTGTTATGTTATATACTAGTATTAAACTCACTCACGTTGCAACGGAAGGCATAAAACCATGCCAAGTAATATAAATGACACACCACCGCCAATGACCACCAACACTGAATAAACAAATAAAACGAAAAAAAATCGAATGAAAAGTAGACGTAAAAACATTAAACCATACACTTACGTAAGCAAAAAATAAAACAATAAGTAAATTGATATAGGAACAACGCGTTATGACGTGACCGTTAAACTGGGAAAAATAAGTGAAAAAAAATTAAACCACATACGCACATTGCGGCGTGTTAACTCGTAAAATTTAGACCGAAACGTATAACGGAAAATTTGTAAAATTTGAAAAGTATAGAGGACCGAAGTTGAAAGTAAAAAAAATATTGAGACTAAATTATAAAAGATGTAAAATTATTGGGTTAAAATAAAAAGGATAGATTAAAAACAAAGTGGGTACATCCCATAAAACACATAATACAACTTACAATGCTTATAAATAATTGTATATATATATATAATTTTTATTTTTGGGCTTATTATTGTATTGGGTTGGGTAATGGGTATTTTGGGTTTTTATGTTATTTGCTAATGAGTAATGGGTAATGGTTATTTATGTTTTTATAGAATGTATTGTTTTTTATAAATTATTAAACTTTTATTTATAAAATTTAAAACTTTCTGTGAAATGTTGAGTTTAAAATTTTTTAGGGGTAACGTAATTTCTTTTTAGAGGTAACGTAAAACCGAAACTTTCTTTTTACATAAAACCATAAAAAAAATTTTACACTACGCGTAACAAGTTGAGGGGTAGCGGAGGCTACCCCTCAACTATATATATATCCGCCCCTGGAGTTGACGATGATGGAAGTTCGGGTCGTTGTAAAGGTGAAACGGGTGTCTCCGATCAATTTCCGATGGGATTGAGAGTTGTTTGTTTGAAGATTTTGGAGCAAATGGTTAGTCGTTTGTTTTTCGTTGTAATTAGCCTCTGTTTTGTTAGAGATTATGTGTTTTTTTATGGTTGATGTTAAGTTACATAATCTATCTATGATTGATGAAATATAAGCCTTGATTAGTTTCAATTGCGTCAGAAACGAGCATTTTTTATGTTTATTTTTGACATATTGTAATTTCACTTCATCAAATCACTGGTTGAAAATGGTCTCTAGATGAAAGATATTGTTGATCTTTGAATTTTGATGAGCGCAATCGTGTGATTTGCATCTAACTAGATTTAATCAGAAAATGTAATTCAAGTTAGTTTGAAAGACTATTGAAAATTAACATAAAGGATGTTTGATATAATTTTCAAATATTAAAGATCAAACCTAAAATCAAGTATAAACATAAAAGACTTTTTTTTTGTAATTTAGTCTAAACAAGTACTAAGCCCATGCGTTGCGACAGGAAGTAAAACCATACCTAGTAGCATTAATGCCACACCGTCACTAGCGACCACCACTACCGAAAAAACTTATAAAATAAAAGAAATAAAAAAATAAAAAAATTAAACTGCACGAAAGGTAGACGTAAAAACGTTGAACCATGCACGTCCATTGCGACATTTATTGTGCAAAAATTAGACCGAAAACGTAAAACACAACGTGACCTTTAAACGACAAAAAGAGAGGTAAAACAAGGGTTGAAAAAATAAAAAAATAATTAGAATAAATAATAATTAACTATAAAAAGATATTCTAAGATAATATATGATTGAAATTACATACAAGTTTTTTTTTGAACGGCAAATGTATGACACTGTTTCGGAAGATAGATGTTATCTTAATCAGGTCCACTTATCCGTATCCCAGCCAGGACCGCACCCCAACCCCCTCAGGTAGAAACTCATTGCTGAGAAAACCCACTTGCTCAATTCTGAGTATTTTGCTCAGAGTGAGATTTGAACCCATGACCTCCCCTTATTTACATGTCATGGGTACCAAATTTTAAACTTTTCTTGTTAAATAAAACTAAACAATTTGTTTTAAATTTTTTTTGTTATTATAACTCTCAATTCTATTTTTTTATTTTTAAATATTTTACTTATTTAAAAATAAAAATTTCTAAATATTTTATATTTTAAAAAAATTTATGTCTTTAGAAAATTTTCTTATTTTATAAAATTATTTCTTTATAAATAACATTAGTAAATGAGTTTTTTCTTAATTTATTAAAAAAATTTTGGTCATACTTTTAAATATGAGTAATTATACTAACTATTAAATATGAGAGAAAAACGGAAAAATTTTGGTCATACGCTTGTTTCGGCATCTTACCTAAAAACTTTTAGACTAAAATGTAAAACGGAAAATTAAGATGAAAAGTATATGAAACCAAAGTTGAAAGTGGAAATAGTGTTAGGGTTAAATGTAAAAGATGGTTATAAAAACTATTAGGGTTAAAAAAAAAAAAACCAAAATAAGATACAACTTACAAAGCATAAGATGAAAACTCAAGTAATATATATAATTTAATGTAAGGAAAATCAAATCAGAGTTAAACACGACCCTTCTATACGTTTGTTAATATTTTAAGTCCGGATGAAGTAAAGCTACTTGCTTTCGCATCAAATCCATTTAAGAATATATACGTATGTGGAGTTAATAAAGTTAAATAATGTTTATTTATTAAACATATTTTAAAAGGTTAACGAATACAAAGATCGAGTTTTTGATTTATCATACCAAATTCTCTTTTCTTAATATATTAAATGTAATCAATGGTGCAGCTTGAAACTTTTTACCGTCAAAGGAGGGGGGGGGGGCTCAAGACTTAAATCAGGGGGCCGATTTAAATACGTATAACAATTTTGGACGACATACACATAAATTTCTATTTTGTCCATAAATGCAATATAATATGATATAATACGATATAATATGATGAGATGTATCTCTATATTATGATATAAATATAATATGATACAATATCACGATATGATATGTGATACATTAAAGGCATACAAATACAATACACACACATATGATATATATATATATATATGTGTGTGTATGCATGTATATATATATATATGTGTATGCATGTATGCATTTCAATTATTTTTTTCAACATGGCCACTCGCATCATGGTTTTCCAACTCAAATTGTTACTGTTCATTGTGTTTGTGGCACACTTCTCTGAAGCTAATCGGCCAAACTTTGTCAATACCTTCAAATCAATCATTAAACCAAACGACAATGGCACAACATGGGCAGTTCTGGTAGCAGGCTCAAGCGGGTACTTTAATTATCGTCATCAGGTGAATATTACCTTAGTTTTACATTTACCCGAGCACTTGATTCTTTGCTAAAGGTTTAATAGAATAGAAATTAAACCATATTATTATTGTGAATTCAGGCAGATATTTGTCACGCGTATCAAATACTAAAAAAAGGCGGGTTAAAGGACGAAAACATAGTTGTGTTTATGTATGATGATATCGCAAATGATCCATATAATCCACGGCCAGGTGTGATAATAAACAGCCCCGACGGATCTGATGTGTATGCTGGTGTGCCAAAGGTACGAGTACGCGATCACGAGGATTAATTATTAGTTTTGTTTATGTAAGATGATATTGCAAATGTTCAATACACAAACTTTAAATTTTGCTAGGATTATACCGGAGAGAGTGTGACCCCGGCGAATTTCTATGCTGTGCTTCTTGGCAATACAACTGCTGTAAAAGGTGGAAGTGGGAAAGTGGTAGCGAGCAAACCTGAAGATAGGATCTTTGTGTTTTATTCTGATCATGGCGGCCCCGGAGTACTTGGTATTGTGTTTTCATCTTTTGTTATTCTTGATGATTAGGTGCGGAACCAAGGGACCGTCAAGCGGGCCCATTGACCCCACGTCACAAGAATTTGTCAAACTTTTATATATAAAAGAACGAGATTGACCCCTTAAGAAATCTTACCCTTTGACTAAAAACTTCTGGTTCCGTCATTGACCAGATCAACAATGTTAATTTGTTTGATGCTTTACTAATTAAGGTAATCCTTATGTTAATTGCATTAGCTATGCCGAACTTGCCCAATATTTTCGCAAATGATTTCCTCCATGTTTTGAAAACAAAGCATGCTATGGGAACATATGAAGAGATGGTAAGATACCTTTTGCTAGTGATATATTAATAGCTTATAATCAATTGTGAGAATGTATATGATCATTTGGATGCTCTAAATGTAGGTGATATACTTGGAGGCATGTGAAAGTGGAAGTATTTTTGAAGGTTTGTTACCAAAAAGTCTTAACATCTATGTGACAACTGCATCGGGTGCAAACGAGGATAGCTTTGCAACATATTGTCCCGGTATGGAACCTTCTCCGCCTCAAGGGTTCGACACTTGCTTAGGTGACCTATACAGTATTTCATGGATGGAAGACAGGTATATTATTGTAGCGCAGTTGTTTAGTGACATTCTCTTTTCATACTCGAACGGATGTTAGCATCATATATTTATTTGTAGTTCTTATTTAAGTCATTCCCCAGAGTTACTTACTGTATAAGTGAGATTTTTACCGGGTATATTTGTCTGTTTGTTCGTATTTATGCTATTAATATAGTCATGTTTCCTAACTTTTGGTTCTCAGTGATTCACAAGATTTAAGTCTTGAAACCTTAAAACAACAATACCTGAAGGTTGGTATTATGATTGATCTTTACTTAGTCTTCTTTATGAAAATGCTATGGTTTTACTAGATTTATTGAGAACAAATCACCTAAAACTTTAGGTGAAGAAGCGGACTTTGAATAACAATTCGATCTACGGATCACATGTAATGCAATACGGTACCCTAAGCATGAGCAAACAGACTGTTTCAATGTTTCAAGGTTCTCCTACTACGAAAATCTTCGCAGATCAAGTACTCAAATCCATGAGTGTTATCAACCAAAGAGAAGCAGATCTATATTCAATGTGGCAAAAGGTATGTATCATCATAGCAAAACACATTTCACTTCATAATGACAACCGTTTGATGTTGTCTCGTATCATCTACAGTACAAGACATCAACAGTAGAAATTCAACAGAAGAAAGAACTACTCAAGAAAATCAAGGAAATAAAAGCACATAGGGCGCATTTGGATAGTAGCGTCGACATGATCAAAGCCTATTTATTAGGAAGTGCGGATGGACCTGTGAGAGATGAAGGATCAGCCCTTGTGGATGATTGGGACTGTCTTAAATCTATGGTGAAGAAAGCTCAAAGTTTTTGTTTATTGTACCATAATTTTAAATTGTTGAGCTTATTTTTTTATGGATTGTTAACTTCTTGAAACTTTTGATTGATTCAGATACGAACATTTGAGACACACTGCGGATCCTTGACCCAGTATGGCTTGAAACATACGCGAACTTTCGCTAATATATGCAACAAGGGTGTTACCAAGAAGGCTATGGATGAAGCTGCAATGAAGTCATGTAGATCGCTTAAGATGGGGCAATGGGATCCTGCAATCGTCGGTTATAGCGCTTGATAAGAAAGTGATAGTAACAATGATATGTTATATGAATGAATAAAGGGTCCGTCTTGCTAAAGTTTAAAAATTTTCATTTGCAATGATAAAGTTATTCTAGTTATAACTTTTAAAACTTTATAAAATGAAATAAGTTAAATTTATTTCCTAAGGTAGATATGTGATTTGCAGGTACTCTATTTTACATAGTTTTAACATGAAATAACGATATATAAAAAGCAAACAAATTAGTTTCAATAATAACTACGAATTAGTATTAAGACCTGCAAATTGCAGCAGCGGTGTTAAAACATGATAAAATTTAAGGTCAAAACATTAATAAAGCAATGAATGGGGTCAAAATGTTAATTGGTTGAATCATAAAATTTAAGGTTAAAACGTTAATTGGTTGAGAAGATTATTCATATTTTAGGAACGAGTTAGCGGATTGTTTTGAGCAGGATGACACAATGGGCTAGTAAAATAAAGCAATGGATTGGGCTTCTAAATCTTAAGGCCTTGTTTTTAAATGAATCCATACATATCGGGCTTTTTCTGGTCCAGAATAACTACTAAACCTCGCAACACCACGGCCCATGGGCGGCAATATCACGGTAACTTGGACTTCCCTGAATCCAAATGTATTAAAATAATAATAATAATAATAATAAAGTTTTAACTCTGCAAATTATAAATGTTGTAGTTCATTGTTATCGATCTCAAGCCCGGATGAAAAGAAAGGATATATAACATAACTTTTGAAAAAGGCCCTGAAAATTTAGTTTGCATGGGGCTATCACATTGATTGGTCGCCTCCGGTTTTAAAGAAAATATAAAAATAGATATACATGCATATTAAGAATTTTATTTCAAAAACCTAATTTTTTTTAAAAATATATTGAATAACTCAATATCATTTAATTTCACTATTAGAAAATAGCCTCATCTTCTATGGATATTTGGGATTAAAATTTTATGTCACAAATTCAGATGCATTTACGACACATTTCTCAGGAAAATTGCAACTCAACATTTCCGACAAACCTTCTAAAAGAAATCAACAAAACTTAAAAAGCTACATCTTCATTTGTAAATAAGTATAAAATCACGACACAATTGTGACACGGGTTAAAGAAAATTTGATAAACTGAGACGTGGTCACATAAAATATGTGTGTTATAATATCATAATAATTAACACAATATTAGTGTTATAACCTTAAGAACTTTAAAGAAAATTACAAGAGCAAGAAGAAAAAAAATGTATAACTTATGAAAGTGTATACAAAAAGTGCATCTTCTCCTCTACATTGAGGTGGTATTTATACTACAAAAATCAATCATTTTGGTAGAAAAGTAAAACTATTTGGTAGATAAGTAGCATAGTAAACTTATCTACAAGTTTGACAAAGAGTTCATCAATTTGTTATGGTAATAATTCATAATACTCCCCCTTAGATGACACTTTTCTAACTTTAAGAGTTTAGGTACTGCCTCATTAAAAACTTTGCTAAAGAAAAACCCAGTGAAAAAAAACCTTAGCTAAGGAAAAAGGAGTGCAGCTTATAACTACCCCTCAAATTGTCTTCTATAGATCATCACATTGTGTGTACGTGCCGTATGCCAATATCATAAACATGTTTTCTGAAAGTTGTTTTTGGAAGTGCCTTTGTGAAAAGATCAGCTGAATTATTGCTAGATTGAACGTATCTCATTTCAACTTGTTTATCTTTAATAAGATATTAAGTGTGTGAAAAGAATCTTGGTGGTATATGTTTTGTTCTGTCACTTTTGATAAACCCTTCTTTTATTTGTGAGACACAAGCTGTATTATCTTCATAGATTAGTGTTGTATTTCTATCTTTCTCCAATCCACAAGAAGTTAATATAAGTTGTGTCATAGATCTTAACCATACACATTCTTTTAAAGCTTCATGTAGTGTAATGACTTCAGCCTAATTTGAGAATGTCGCAACAAGTGTTTGTTTCTGAGAACGCCATGAAATCGCAGTTCCTCCATTCTTAAATATGTATCCAGTTTAAGATTTTGTTTTATGGGGATCGGATAACTAACATGCATCCGCATAACCAACCAACCCTTCTTTTGAATTATTAGGATAAAACAAGCCTAAATCAATAGTACCTCGAAGATATCGAAAAATATGTTTAATCCCATTCTAGTGCCTTTTAGTAGAGGCTGAACTAAATCTTGCTAACAAATTAACTGCAAAAGAAATGTCAGGTCTCGTACAGTTAGTAAGATATATAAGAGCTCCAATTGCACTGAGATATGGTATCTCTGGACCAAGAACCTCTTTATTATCTTCGCAAGGACGAAATGGATCATTATCAACATTGAGTGATCTAACAACCATCGGTGTGCTTAAGGGATTTGCTTTGTCTGTATTGAAACATTTTAAGAGTTTCTCAGTATAAGTCGACTGATGTACAAGTATTCCATTATGCATATGCTCAATCTGCAAACCAAGACAATATTTGGTTTTTCCAAGGTCTTTCATTTCAAATTCTTTTTTTAAAAGAGTAATTGCTTTATTAATTTTCTTTTGCGGCCTAATTATATTTAGATCATCAACATACACAGCTATGATCACATATCCTGATGTTATCTTCTTTATGAAGACGCATGGACAAATAATGTTACTTGTGTATCCTTTACTTGTCAAATAATCACTCAAACGATTGTACCACATCTGTGACCTTACGTATATTTGTTAACTACATGTTACTTTCGTGATCTTTTGTATGTGTTATTTATGTTATTAATACAAATATGAAGGTTCATCTTTGTGCACTTAGAATAACCTTAATTTATAATTTTAGTTTTGAAATCTACAACTTAATTAATCATTAAAATAAATAAATTAATAAAGTGGTAGTTGTAAACTTACAAATATTCTTAAATTTAAAAATATATACATTATATATATAAATAAATATTTATTTATTAAAATGTATTTATTAAAAAGGCAAAATTTGAAATTTAATAACATGTTTGGCATAAAATAATAAGTTTTAAAACTACAGGGACCAAAGGTATAAACTTTTAAAACTCAACCCCCCCTCCCCATTTTATTCTTCCGATTTTCTGGTGGCCGGCCGGCCAAACTCCGGTGCGGCTCCGGCAACCACCAAACCTTCTTAAAACCCACTTTTAAAACCTCAAATCGCTTCTAATCTTTCGTGAACTCGTTTCCAACACGAAGGTGGGTGTTAATTTGATTTTAAATGCGGGTATAACGATCTTGAACATGAAACCGAACCTCATCATAAACCAAATCCATTCCTACATTTAAATGGTACTATTAAAGCAATTAAACATGTATAAACGTTCATCTAATCATTTCGAAGTTATGAGTATGATTAATTTCTCTTGAAACGGCAAATTACACATCCAAATCGACTTGTAACCCTCGTGAACATACTCGAAGTCGACAGAGGGGAAAGGTCCCATTCAACCTTCTTACACTCTCTGTACGCTTAATTTTACCAAAACACACACACGCATAGCAATTGAATCAAGACCTAGTTGCGAGCTTTGTTTGAATCCGTAATTGTAAACACTACATCAATTAGGTAATTCAATAGGTCTTTGCACTCAGTTTGATGTGAGGAACAAAAGCCCCATGTTTAATTTGATTAACAACATCCGGATTATGTTCGATTTGAACAAATTCAAACTAGGGTTCTTGAGGGAATTTGGGGATTTCGGTGCCGAGTGTTTAAAAGAATTAAGAAACAATTCAGGACAGGCGCAGGCGCCCTAGCCTGCTGGTTAAAGCGTAAGAGTGAGAAGCAGAGGGCCCGGGTTCGAACCCGAGCTCCTGCAATATTTTTAAATCTGGTTTTTTTAAATTAGTTTAATTTCAAAAAAATTCTAAAATATTATTAAAATCATATAAAAATCATTTTTATAACCAATAGTAAATCAGGATTTATTTAGTAATTTTTAAATTTTTAGAAATTATAAATTAATAAATCCTTTATTTTTTATTTTATTTTAAAAGTTATGAAATTATTATAAAATATATTAACAAGTGTTAGATTGTATAAAAAATAATTTATAACCTTTGAATTAGTATTTTATAAACCATTAATATAATTAATTATTTTTCTTTTCACCAATTGAGTTCATTAGTAAATTAATTATTTATAAATTTTAGTCTTATGACACATATAAAAAGAATATACAAAGCGAAATGTTTCACCTATTCTATTTAACAATTCATTTTAATACAAATTCATTTATTAATAGCTTAGTATTAAGCTACAAATTACTAGTTACTATATCAAATAGTAAATCCAATGATTTCTTTAATTATAAAATTTTAAATTCTCATTAACAAAATTATTATAAAATTTCTTATTTGTTTATTTAAATATTCTTAAACAATTATTAATTATCATTATTGGTTATACGATTTATAAGTATTTCAATAAAATCGTTGTACTATCACTTTGATATCTAAAACCCCAAATTCTAAAACAAACCGTAGATTCCCTAGTAGTCTTTAAAACTATAACAATTATAAGTTAACTTTAAACGTCGTTCTCTAGGTTGAATCTTAACAAACCTTCGACGTTTAGTTCAAGTCTCCATTTTGTTCATCACTATCATCCAAGTGAGTTTTCCATACCCCGTTTTACTTTAATTCACACGTTTTGGGGTGAAACATATTACTCTTATCATAAACACATTTGTAAAAACGTTCAAACACTTGTAATACACGTGCAATTCATTTTACATTTTGTCATGGTTATTTGGGAGTTATGCAAATATTATGTGATAGACTCTTGTAAAAACAATCATTAACTATTGCTAGCCTAGCGACATCATAGATCTATGGGCTTGACAAACCTACTTGGTGCTAAAGCCGAGGTTATTGCCGGCTCCTGATAACGTATTCTTGTTCATCAAGGGAACCAAGTACACTTAGCTAATCGTATATTTTTCGTTGTGGCCATATCTTTATCAAGGTTTGATTGTATCATTATGCTATCCATATATTTTGCCTTTTTCTTTAACTTATGACTTGAATTGCCTCTTTTAAAAGATTTTATATATGTATGTACAATCTATGGAAACTCACCAATATTATATGTTGACCGTATTTTCTAACATGTTTCAGGAAATACTCAAGCTTAGTTGTTGATCTTGAAGATATGAAATCATCTAGGATTGGACCTAGAGAAAAATAAAGAACTTACTTTGAAATTGGATGTTCAAATTTAACTTATGTTATGTTTGTTGATTTGAGACTTATGTTATGAATTGTATGACATGAATTGGATATTTAATAATATTTACACTTTGAAGTAACGTTGTGTGGCATGAACAATCTTAACCCTCACATCTCAATGTTTCTGCCGTTAAGGTTGGGGTGTGACAACATCCTTCCAGATTGTTTGAGTCCATACAAGGATCTTTGTAATTTGATGGAATACATTTCCTTATGCTTTGAGCTTAATGATTCAGGGAATTTAAAACCTTCAAGAATTTTCATATAGATGTCACTATCTAGTGGTCCATACAAGTAAGCTGTGACAACATCCATAAGACGCATCTCTAAATTTGTCACACCCTCAATTTCTACAAACAGGATATTACCATTAGGCGTGTGACATACCAGGATCTCAACCACTAGTTACACCAAACGACACATCAATTATAAAACATAATTGCTCGTTAACGTTTGGTATTCCCAAAAACAGAGTTAATAATGTAAAGGTAAGAATAGTTGCGGAAGCATAATCAATCTTAATTTAAAATGACACAACACGCTCAAACCAATTAAATAAAGTTTATAGAAAATGTAAATGTTTCATTTGACCAATATGATGATAAATGCATGAATGAGATGTTCCTAATCATGCGCATCTTGAGAACCTAAAAGAAACATGCTAATGTGACAACACAAGGTTGGTGAGTTCACAGGTTTTGATAAACAGAACATAATAGTAACAGATACAGTAAACAAAGTAATATCAGTAGATAGCTAGTCTATTTAACAAGCTACTAAGTGTATGAAGTTCGCAACCGAAGCTGACAATGTAAATGAAGGCCTCGGCTGTGGATACCAGACCACAACAATAGAAATTAGGTCAATTAAACACCCGTTTGACGTGCAGTCGTGCTAGCGCGACTAGCCCGGGTGGGGTTTGTCAAACCCAGTAGATCTACCCAGAATTACCTCGCTAAAATATATAAATTAACGGTTCGAGAATGATGACTTAAATTGGTATAACATAGTAAGGAAGTGACATTACAGTAATACTGATCAAATGAAAATACGTTTTTGAAAACATGTTTCTTTCCCCCAACGAAAACAGGTAAAGTGGGGCTGAGAACTCACCTTGAATGCACAGCAACGAACAAACGAAAGCACAAAGATTAGGGTTCCGGTTAACCTGGAATTCATTTAGTGCCTCATTAATATAAAGTTTAACAATTGAGTTAAACGGTTTCGCGTTCCCACCCCGGACACACAAGCAAATTCAATACACATAATATAAATAATTACTCACGATCACACCAACAACATTTACATACACCCACACAAAGTAAATTGCATTCATACTATCTGGTTAGCATGCATGTATGCTTGCTTGCACCACATGCATACACCTGCCATTATACATACACAATTAACCACTAAATGAACACACCTAATGTGAACACACACACCCAACACACATAACCCTGCCACACACACGCACCAACATGCATCACCCAACCACGCACAAACACCCGTAGCACTATACAAAACACACACACACGGGTTACACACAAGACACACACGCATACACACCAAACACAAACGCAGAACACATACATGCACAACGCAATACACACAACACAAAAAAAAACGACTAATATAAACACACACATACACATCGTATATACATACAATACGCAGAAACACACACCGCGCATACACACAAATAAACACCAACCCGAGCATCAAACCGGGACCCAAACAAAACCCATCGCGACCAATACCCGGAACAAAGCAATAACCACCGGAAACGAACACGTGTCAACAACTGTAACCCGGAACTCGAAACCGATCGGGCGAAACTAACTAAAGAACGTACCGTACGGCAGACGAGAGGCTTCGGTTGCAAGCGATGCGTTGTCGGTGACCAACGGTCGCGAGGTGACTTGCCGGAGAGGATTAACCGCCGCAAAAGAGGCTGCCGAGGTGGAGTGTCGAGAGAGGAAAGAAAGCTGCCGTTGAGAAGGGCTGCCGTCGATGGTTGTGCGGGTATTAGGGTTGCGAAACAACAAAAGAAAAAAAAACGTGAAGAAGGTGGAATGGGGTCGGTTACGGGGGTTGGGTAAACTAAACGGGGAAGAGTTTGGTGGATTGACAATTTTAGTCCCTTTATTAAGATTAATTGTCAATTAGGTTAGTTAAGTTTAGATTGTTTAGAATTAATTATTAATAATTATAATATCCACCATTATCATATAATAATAAAAATATAGATTATTAAATATAAAAAGTAAATTTTCATTTACTAATAATAAAATAAAATAGATTGATTATAAAAAAAAATAGCGGAGAGAGGCTAGGTTGCGGAGACAATGGTAACCTGAAAACTCGGGTTGTCATAAAATTTCTAGAGACTGCTAAGCTGATTAAGTAACTAAAGGTTATTGCATCCATAACAAGGAAGTATGTTTTCTCATAATCAATCATTGGCCTTTATGAAAAATCTTGAGCTACAAGTCTAGCTTTATACCTTGTAATTTTATTTTTCTCATTTCGTTTTCGTACAAAAACCCATTTATACCCTATAGGCTTTACGACCATCAGAGTAATAAAAATAGGTCCAAAGACCTTCCGTTTATTAAGTGAATCTAATTCAGCTTACATAGCTCCTTTCCATTTATCTCAATCATGTCTATTTTCACAGTCACTAACTGATTTTGGTTCAGGATCATCATCTCCACTCATGATGTCACTTGCTACGTAATAAGAAAATATTTCATCAATACCTTTTATTTTATCTCGATTCCATAAGATATGTGTGTGACCATAGTTAATTGATATTTTTTTGTTATTTTCATCCAAATCCTCCTCATGAGAGGTTTTGGTATTTAGCGTTACATCAAGATCATTCACTTTATTGTCAACTTTTTTTTTAGGAGTTTTTCTTTTACGAGGATTTTTATCCTTGGAACCGATTGGCCTCCCTCGTTTCAAACGTCTCTAAGATTCATGAGCCATTGTTTTATCTATTTGCTTATTTGGAATCTCAACTTGAGCTGGAACATTAGCAGCTGGTATATGAGATTTAGTAATTCTGTTTGTATCAGTAAATGCATCAGGAAATTGATTTGTAATTTCTTGCAAGTGTATTATCTTTTGAACCTCTGTCTCATATTGTTTAGTTACTGGATCAAGATACAATAATGAAGGAACATACCATGAGACATCATTTTCTTGTTTTTTCTTTTCTCCCCCTAATGCCGGGAAAACTGACTCGTCAAAGTGACAATCAGCAAAACGTGCTGTAAATACATCACCCGTTAAAGGTTTAAGATATCTTATGATGAAAGCTGATTCATATCCAACATATATTCCCAACCTTCTTTGAAGACCCATTTTTATACGTTGTGGTGGTGCAATAGGGACATACACAGCGCACCCAAAAATTCTAAGATGGGAAATATTTAGCTCATTGCCAGAAACAAGTTGTAAGGGAGAGTATTTAAGATTTGCACTTGGTCTCACACGAATTAGTGATCCAGCATGAAGAATTGCATGACCCCAAGTAGACACAGGGAGTTTTGTCCTCATTATTAATGATCTAGCTATTAGTTGTAGACGTTTGATTAATGACTCAGCTAAGTCATTTGTGTGTGTACATGAGCAACATGGTGTTCAACAATAATTTCTACATACATACAATAATCATTAAAAGCATGTGATGTGAATTCACCAGCATTATCAAGTCTCACCCTTTTAATAGTATAATTAGGAAAATGTGCTTGTAATTTGATAATTTATGGAAGAAATTTCTCAAATGCTACATTACGAGTTGATAACAAAGAGACATGAGACCATCTACTTGACGCGTCTATCAAAACCATAAAATATCTAAATGGTCCACATGGTGGATGAATTGACCCACATATGTCTCCTTGAATTCTTTCAAGAAACAGAGATTATTCCTTTTAAATTTTCACAGGCGAATGTCTTGTAATTAATTTCCTAAGAGAACAAGATGTACACAAAGGAATTTTATTCGATTGTGGGATCTTTTGATATTTTAATGGATGCCAATGAGTGTTTTCAATTATTCTTCTCATCATTGTAGATCCTGGATGGCCTAATCTGTCATGCCATAAGTTAAGTGTTTCAGGATCATAAAATTTTTCTTTAACTGCCATATATGCCTGAGGCATATTAATGTGTGTATAATGTAAACCAGACTGAAGCATTGGCAGTTTTTCTAATATCTGATCTTTGCTTATGATATGCAAATATTTTTCACTATCAAAAGTCCTTGACTGAGTATCATATCCGTTATGATATATGTTTTTAAAACTCAACAGATTTCTAGTTGATTTTGGGGAAAATAAAGCATTTTCTATTATAAGTTTTGTACCATTTGGTAATGTTAAATTAGTTTTTCCCACTCTTTCTATCAGGTCTGTAGGTCCTGATATTGTATTAACGATTCCTTTTGTTAGTTTAAGTTCATAAAAATATTTCTTAGATCTAAGTATAGTGTGTGTGGCTCCACTATCCGCTATATATATACATCTGTTTTATTTGTTTGATCTTGCGCTCCAATGATATTCATTTTAATCTTGAAAATAAAAAATAATAATAAGTGAATAACGGAGATATTGTTATATTTTAACAAGAATTTTATTTAATCGAAAGAAAACATTACATGAAGAAAAATGCATAATTAAAGATAGGAAAACACTTAATTATTGCATGTAACTATTGTGGTCAAGCAACATGTGTTTCAGAGTTCTATGTCAAAGTCTGTAGTGTTCAACTCAACGTTGAGATTATCAAAATTATCAACATGGTTCACTTCCTTCTCTTTCCTTTTAAGAGAGGCTTGGTATAGCTCACATAAATATGAAGCTGTACGACAAGCCTTTGACCAGTGGTTTGTGCTACCACATCTAAAACAGGAAGTGCCATTGTTTTCAGACCTACCAGCTTCATTCCCTTTGTGTCGGTTAAAAATGTTATTTTGTGGAGTGTGGTAATTGATTGTTCTTTGATTTCTACCACGGCCATATCCACGGCCACGACCACGTCCACGACTATAAAAGTTACCTCGGTAATTATAATTACCCTTGAGAGAATGGTTGCGACCATTAGGGTAGCTTTTATCAAAAGAACCACGACCACGACCTTGTCCCTACTTTCTTCAGAGTTTTTAGTAGCAATATTTACTTCTGGAATTGCTAATGATCCCGTGGGACGAGCTTGATGATTTTTCATCAAAAGCTTATCATTTTTTTCTGCTACAAGAAGAAATGATTTTAAATCAGAATATCTTTTAAACTTTTGTAACTTATATTGTTATTGCAAGTTTATATTTGATGCATGAAATGTGAAGAAAGTTTTCTCCAACATATCTTCCTTAGTAACATTTAGTCCGCAGAATCTGAGGGTTGAGCATATCCTGAACAAAGCAGAGGTGTACTCGTTTACCTTTTTGAAATCCTGAAACCTGAGATTGTTCCATTCATCTCTAGCGGTGGGAAGTAGAACTTCCCTTTGGTGATCAAATCTGCTTATTAAATCTTTCCATAAAATATATGGATCCTCACAATTTGAATATTCAAACTGTAACATTTAATCAATATGCTTATGCAGAAAGATATCAGCTATCGCTTTGTCTTGTTCCGAGCAAACATTTCCCTCTTGTATGGTTTATAAGACACCTATAGAGTTAAGATGTCTTTTTACATGAGCCGTCCACGGCATATAGTTTTCTCCATTGATATTAAGAGCTGGGAATTTGATTTTCGCAATGTTTGACATTTTTGTTTGCTAAACAAGAATTAAGCCAATAGTAAGATGATTATTAGAATTCATATATATCAATAAGCATTGCGATACAATAAAGCGGTAGAGCTATAAACAAATATAGAAATAAAAAAAGTTTAAATTCTTCAGGTGGTAGTTCAGTAATGGAAAGAAGAATTAAAATGAGCATTATAGTTGTCAGTACTAAAACCGGGTGTATCATTTTTGAAAAATTGCCTTGGATAAACTTGAGAAAAGAGATAATCTGTTTATTGAAAATAGGTTGATAGTGGTCAATTTATAGTTTAAAATTATAACCGTTTGTAACGGCTATGTACAACGGCTATATAACCGTTTATAACGGCTAATAACCATCGTGTGTGTATATATCGACGGCAATTTTAAATAAAATAGATAAGTATAATATTACGTTATAAAAACATGAATTTAGTTTATAAAAACAAAAGAGAATAAGAACGACAAGTTAGAATAAGACGTTAGTACGAATAAACATAATCAAAATGTTAGTTGTATAAAGTTAGTTGACATATAAAGAAATATTAATTGTATAACTAAAGATTAAGTAAAAGTTAGATGCATAAGTAAATGTTAGTTGTATAAGTAAAAGTTAGATGCATAAATAATAAATTAGATGCATAAGTAAAAGTTAGTTGACATAAAATAAAATATTAGTTGTATAATCAAAAGTTAGATGCATAAATAAAAGTTAGCTTGTTAGTAGTCTCATGGTTATCAAGATGTTCATAATAAGATCTCATTTATGCTTACTTTATTTATCTTAGTTATCTTCTCAATATAAGATATTATATATTATTACTTAATGAAGCCCTTACCTGAATTAATGGATGACTTTGTGCTTTATTGATCTTCTTGATTAGAGTTTAAGAGCTCTCGTGCTGATAACGTGTAATAATATCACAATAATTAACACATGATTAGTGTTATAACCTTAAGAACTTTAAAGAGAATTGCAAGAGCAAGAAGAAAAGAAATGTATAATTTATGAAAGTGTATACAAGAGGTGCATCTTCTCTTTTATATTAAGGTGATATTTATATTATAAAGACCAATCATTTTGGTAGACATATAAAAGTATTTGGTAGATAAGTAGCATAGTAAACTTATCTACAAGTTTGAAAAAGAGTTCATCCACTTGATATGGTAATAATTTATAATAATATGAAATTTTATGTTTTTTTAAGATTTGCGTAGCAAATATGACGCAAGAAACCATAAAATTTATAGCAAATGCATCACAAACTTTATATAAGAATTTAAATAAAAAAGTGTCATTAAGCAATGGGTTGCAAATATTAAATCGCAATTACTATATTATTAAATTTAAAGGGAAATTAATTGTTTTGTTTTGTCTTTTGATTTTAACCATATTATTTGCAGATGTTTTTATATTTAATTTTAATTTTTGGTATTTTGACTTTGACCGTTAAAGTTGAAGATTTTAGAGTTTGTCCATCAAACTATTTACATTGAAGTTTTATTTCTAAGTTTGGCCACCAAATATTAGTATTTTACGATTTGGCCGCCGATTTTTTCTTTTTACTATGGCCGTTAAAATTTAGGATTTTAGTGTTTGGCTATCGACACTAAGGTTTAGGTTCTAAGAGGTTGGCCGCCAATTTGTTTTTTTGGCTTTAGCTAACCACTAAAGTTTTAGTATTTTTATTGTTTGGCCACTAAACTATTTATAGTGAAGTTTTAGTTTTTCAAGTTTGGCCACTAAATTTTAAGCAATTTTTAGTTTAGTCACCAAACTTTTATTTTATGTTTTCCGAAGAGTTGGACATATAATGATCACCAAAGTGCGTCGCTTTGCATGTGAGAAATTGATAGGACTCCTGTCGCGCAGCACGGGGAGAAAAACGTAGTTTAAATAAAAGAAATGTATTTCTCAACTCCTACGCTAATATTAATTCAGAATTTAAAATAAAACGTGATATGTCACACGTCGCAAATAAATGAATCAGTATTTATATAAAGTGTATGTCACAAATGCGTAACGAAAAGTGTATGTCACAAATGTGTAGCAATATTAAATCGGTATTTAAATAAAAAAAATTGTTTGTCGTAATGCATCGCTAGCATAATATTTAATTTAATAGATAATTTAAATATTAACTCTATTAATTTTAATACATTGTTAACATAATAATAATAGCTATGAGGGTGTCAAGGAATACGTAGCAAAATCTGACACAGTTTTTGTCGCAAAAGAAGCAAATTCGTCAAAAACCTGTTTCCTACAAAGAGTCTTCTAATTTTTTGATTATTCTTCCTACAAAGGGTGTCTAGGCTACGAACGGTAGTTAGTCTTGACAAAAACGGGCTTGCTTACGTATTGTTGGATGTAGTGTTTTAGTTCATCGATATCAAGTCTAGCAACCACCTTTTTGTTAATTGTTTGATGGTTGGATCCCCTAAGCTATCATCATTTCTCAAAAGTTGAAAAATATATTGCTTGTCGATTCTTATAGTTTTATAGGTCTGAATATCTCGTTCAATCATGCTAGATATTTTTAGATTAAAATATTAAATTGGTACTCATGATGTTTCAATTGAATAAATCAGAGAAGAAATATTCAAGAACGAGTATGAAAACTTTGTTTTGAAAACTATACCAAAATTTGTAATTGAATTTGATATGTTAAACCAGAACAAGATCAATTATTGAGAAAGGACCAACAATAATCAAAACATTTCAGTTGGCTGTTTTAATTTAGGTAATAGTGATTTTTAGTTGCTATAGATGCATTAGCTACTACTCATGCCCAAGTTACTACTAATGCATTAGTTACGATGGATACCCAAGTTGTAACAAGTGTCGAAGATGCCTAATTGCTACTATACTGATCGTTAGTTCATGTCGATCATTAGTTTTCTCTGAAGGTTAAGTTGTTGATCATAGTTTCTATTGATCATAAGTAACAACTTACTATTGATTAATTTGTTCTTTTTTAACCCAACAGGGGATGGTGCCTGTTAGATCCCGCACTAGGGGCGGTTCCCTCTTGAAATCCCTCATGGTCTAGTGCGTTTCACTCTCTTGAACAATTGTCTTCGAGGTGCTAGAAATGACCATAGTCATGTAAATGTGCATTCCACACCTTCTAACTTCTAACAATCACTACTAGAAAATAAAACTAATGCAACCCTAGTAAAATGTTGTATCAGGCCTTAAAAAGGTTACATTAGACCTAATGCAACATTTTATCGAGTGCTGCATTAGAAGCAGTTGCATTAGACCTAATGCAACATTTTTATTAGATAATATAACTCTCTATGCAAGTGTTGCATTTAATATTCAAATGCAACCTTTTTAATATGCAACCTTTTTACATTTTAATGCAACTTTTTTTTTCTTCCAAATGTAACTTTTTACATACTTAAATGCAACCTTTATTATCTATAGGTTAAAAAAATGCCACCTTATAGTAATGCAACATTTTTCACAATTTTACTTGGATTAAATGCAATTTTATAACATTATTGTTTTAAACACTACAATTACAATTAGTAGCATAAGTATCTCAATTACACCAAAGCAATAACATAGATAATCTTATGATGTATTTTAACATAAGTTCGAACTCAAAAAACAATGTAGTAAACATAATGCTGCTAATTACAATCATAAAAAGACCTATCAATATTAAAAATTCTCAACCTTCAAAAGCCTAGTTCAGCTTACACTTTGTAGTTTCAAGGTTTTCTTGTTGGTTGTCACTATCTTTTTGCATAACTTCTTACTCAGCCTTTTTCTTAACATGGTCAACTTCAATCTCTTTTAGCATTTCATGTTTGGTGTTTGAGCTTCACCAAAGCCAAAACTTCATTCTTCCTAATCATAAAGTTGTTGTGTTCTATTGCCTTCACTATTCAGCCTATATCATTGTCTGATCACCAAGCTCTCTTTTAGTTTCATAGACTCAAGCTGCACAAATTCAACATAAAATTATAGTAACTTCTTTACAAATCATGTGTATTTTGAAGAATACGAAAAAAAAGCCTAATATAATATTTTATTGAATCTACCAGGTTGTCTTCCCTCGTCACCACCATCATCTGATATTGTCCTAATAAAATCTACTTACGTGATTGAATGTTTCTGTTGAGAGATGTAACAGTTTTGGATGTCTTTGTTACTTCACATCATCTCTCAAGAAAACTTCAAGCTTTTTTGCTCTCTTCTTTAGTTGGAAATCTCATATGGTCAAGCCATGACCTCTTCTCTTCTGTATTTCTATTCTAACCTGAATTCATCAAAGTACATGTCAGTGTTCGTAAAGCAACTTTTATTCCAACAATTCAGCTCAAAAAGCCTTACTTTTTGAAATATTGTCATTGGTTGATGGCATAAAAGTGGTAATTTATTCCTAAGGCTACAACATTTTGAGCAAGGTTATAGCAGACATACTGATTCAAGGCCATATGAAACCTTAAAGAAAACTAAGGTCAGAAAATGTATAACTGCATATCAAATCTTATTATCTACCCACAAAACATATCTATTTGTGATATACAACTATAAATAATATTTTATAGGAAGAGTGGAAGACGAACTATCTAAAATAATTGTTGCATATAAAGTAGAAGCATATGCATGTAGTGCTTTTATTATTTTTATGGAATCAACTTGGGATTTCTAGTCCTTGTTTATGAATAAAAGGTAAAAAGCAGCTCAAGTATGTAATCTACAAGAGTGTATATGTTCTAGCTACTTTTGGATTTTATTAATGCTCCTATTTCATCATGTATTTGCTCATATGAAGATAATTACTAAGAGGTGAATGACAAATTTAATGCATATTTGATACATCAGCTTTTTGTATCATGTATCATATGATAAGCTAATGCTCCTCGCATCTTGTTATGCGTTAATAAAAACTGGAATTACATAAGAGTTTTGTCAAATATATATTAAGAATGGCATACCTAGAATTATAGTGCCACCTACACAGGCATAGAAATGGTTGTGGAGAATCTCTTATTAGGAATACAAGCTTTATAGTGACATCAAATGATTTTACGACACTGATCATTACATGTATAGAGAAGACCAATATATACACACAATAAATGCATACAAAATCCTTTCTGTGAATTGATGAACATAGAAACGAATGAATAGTTGGTCAATTTATATCAAAACCCAATAGCAAATGATCCAAACAACACAAACTTTATACTCATTTACAAAATACCCATCAGATAATGATGAAATTGCATGTCTAGAGTGGATAATGTAAACCATACCTGTTAGGTATTTTTGATTAGCAGTAGGCAAGAATGGAAGAGGAAATATAAGTGATTTGAGTGTCCAAAACTGTCCCTGTAGTTGTATAAGTGATTAAGAAAGTTTACTTGGAAGAATTCTAGTCCGAGAAACCAAAAACCTATATGCGTTTAATTCTAACAAGATCAATCACAGTAGAAGACAACAACCAAGCATCAATAATAATTAAATCCAAGAATTCCACAACTAAAACTCTATTTAGATCAGAAGAAGGCATCATATCAAAATCAACGTACATAACCTCAAATCATTGTATGGAACCTACTACAGTAGTAAATTGGTGCATCTTCAACATGGTACACTAACTATTGTTGTTTCAATATAAAACATATGTGAAAAATCTCACTAACCGGACTTAATTTTCAATTTGTTTAAACCAGTTCTTTGCAATTCTTTAATGCCAAAGAATCGAACTCCTTCTCGTCGACCCACCAACGAAAGTACGCAAGAGGTAATATACGATTTGCCCTAATTGCACTGGTTACCTTTCTAATCAACACAAAAAACTCTAATAAAACTGCAAAAACAAAGAGGATGGTTACCTATTTTCTGCAAGTACTCTCGATTTAAATCTTTCACTTTTGAGGACGGAGGTTAATTAGGATCCAGGGAAAGTGGAAGAAAAACAAGGTAAGTGGGGGGAATATAATTCATTATTTCATATGAATCAACTTTGGGGAGGGAGGGAAGTCAATATAGGAATTATGTGGGAGGGATTGTGAATCAAAATGGGAGGAACAAAAATTAGGGTAGGATGCATAACATCAGTTAGTTTTAGTTTTACTTAAGTAATAAAGTTTATTGAAAGAAAAGCATAATAATATATAACTAGATTAAGAGATATTTTTAGAGGTTGTTTAACCATCATGCTTTAATATAGTTATATTATACAGGAAGCTACTTGAAAAGAATAGGGCTTTGGAAATTTTGAACCCATTTCCTTGGCTCCATTGGATCCCTTTAAAATCTCGATGCTTCGGATGGCGAGTAAGGATGGACACGATACCATCTAAGGTGGCCTTGTTTACTAGAGTTGTGCAATTGCCTTCTATGGAGTGAACTGAAATAAACGATCAAAAAGCTGAAAATTGTGTTCATTAGTTAAATGTTATTGAAGATTAAAAGCATATGATTAAATCAGAAGACAACAAATTGTGTTCATTTAGATGAAAACAAATTGAGTTCATATAGAAATACATTATTAGAATTAGAAATCCAAATCAAATTCCACTGCAAAGATTAGAATTAAAATTAGAAGTCCATTGGTCAAATGTTTTGATTTCCATTTCCACTAGTCAAATGTTTTTATTTCCATATTTTGATTCAAGTGTTCTAGAAGACTTTTAACTATAAATTGTGTTCACAGCGAAGTAATCATTCTATAGTCAAACATATTTTGATTTTCATTAATCTAACTTTTTTTCTTTTTGATTTCCATGTTCTGATTTCCATTAGTTTAATTGTTTCTATTACCACTTCAATGACCAGAACTTGAAGTCCACAAAGACTTACCACTTGATATCTATATCCACATATTGGCATGATATCCATAGTAGTTTTAACAATATAACCTTTTAAAGTTGAATTTACGTTTTAATAAAGCAACCCTTCTAACAGAAGTTACGAATTTCAATAAAATTTGTTACTTTTCAAGATAAAGGTTGCATTTTTTACTGAATTTCGCAACTTTGAAATATAAAGGTTGCAATTTTAATAAGATTTTGCAACTTTTAAAGAAAAAAGTTACGTTAGATATTTTAATGCAACCTTTATGTTGAATGAAGTTGCATTATAGTCAAATGCAACTCACTAAAATATGTTGCTTATAAAATGTTGCATTAGGCTCATTTTCTAGTAGTGAATGTTTATAATCATTTTTCTTTGGTCTTAACTAAATTAACTAAACTAAAATCGCCCGGATGACACTAAAACCATAGACAATTTCTTGTGCAAGTTAGTGATGATTTTGGCAGAATGAATTTAGACCAGTTGATTCAAACAGCAATATGGGTATTTTGGAAAACTAAAAATGCAACTATGTTTAGAAAGTGAAATATCCCAATTGCTAATTGTTTGAGTGTAGTTATAATCTTGATGGGTCAAGTCCATTGAATTCAAGTCTGGTCATTGGTAAATTTCAAGCGGGTTAAAGGAGTAATGAAGCAAATAGGTTAGCAAGTTGGTTAGTCTAGCGGGTAGTTAATAGGTAATGTGTCAAGATTATGGTAGTGGAGTAGTGTTACTTTTTTTTAGGAGCTAATTCATGCTTCTTTTCTATATTGTAAGTATTCTGTTTTGAATGAAAGTGTGTGAATGCAAAGAGCGAGTTAAAAAGCAGTAACATTTCTTCTCTTTGTGTGTCAGTTGTTATATATTTTAGTGTAATTGGATTGACTAATCGATCAATATGATCGTGATATCCATTAAACAAGTCAGGAGGTGCGGAGTACACACTTGTTTGAGTATATTATGATCTTTGACATTAGTATCTTCTTAGGGGCGAAGCCCCTAAGCAATATTGCTGATCATGCAAATATTCCCATTACATAACATTCAAATTCAAATATTTGAGATATCCTCAAGATTATGTAGTCAATGGTTGTTATTAGTTTACCAAATATAATCCCTTAATTGCTCCTGTAATTACGTATAGTCACTGCTATTTATTTACATGCATATTGTATACATTAGTGGGAAGAATTGAAGTCAATAATATTCAACTCCTTTATGGTAATCAGAGCTCCTACACTCGAAAAAGTATAATCGATCCATCTTTTTCTTTTTTCCTTCAACATTCATCCCATGGCATCCTTAGAAACCATAACTATCATCACTTCTGCAACTCATTTTCCTATCAAATTAACATCTCAAAATTTTCCCTTATGGAGGCGTCAAGTTCAATCTACCTTGACCGGTCTTGGGCTAGATGGTTATCTAACTGGTGAAACCGCTGCCCCATCGAAGACTATCACAGAAAACAACACTGCAAAAACCAACCCGGCATACACCACATGGTATCGTCAAGATCAAGTCTTGTTCAGCGCCATTCTCGGCTCATGTTCGGATGATATCTAACCTGTTATTGCTTCTGCTTTGACTGCCAAAGAGGCTTGGGAGCGTCTCACATCCAGCTTTGCAAGCAAATCTCGATCGCGGATTAAATCCCTCAAATCCAAGCTTGCCAAGAATCCTAAAGGGAACCGGCCAATTGTTGTTTTCTTAAATGAAATGTGCTCCATTGCCGATGAATTAGCGCTCGTTCAGAACCCAATTCATGAAGAACATCTTCTCGTTCATATTCTTAGTCAACTTGGTGAGGAATACAACTCTATCACCGCTGCACTTAAGCTCAGAGAACAACCTATTTCCTATCCGGGACTCTTCGACAAACTCGTTGATTTCGAGAGCTTTCTCAAAGAAGTCGAACCTGCAACTCCTCTAATCGCCACTGCCAATGTCACACAATGGCAGCCCCGGCGCTCACAAGTTCAATCCTAATCAGATCAGTCCACTCGTAACACCCGACCTTACTCCGGCTCCACCTCAAAGTCCTATCGGGTTGCCAACAATCAACAAGCCCAACCATCACGAACCAATAAAGCAAGTTCTTTTTGCAACTTCTACAACATTCCGGGCTATGACACATGCGACTGTCAGAAGCTTGGCAAGTTTTTGAAAGATCACCATATTTCGGTCACTAGCAATTCTATTACTCCAGTCGCTAATGCCGTATCCTCTACTTCTCATTCAACTTCCTCCCCTCCACTTTGGATGATGGATAGTGGTGCCTCTCACCACACAACATCATGCCCATCTAACCTTACTTCTGTCTTCGAATATGGAGGACCCAATGAAATCCTTTTAGGTGACGGTACAAATCTTTCTATTTCGCATATTGGCTCAACTCATATTTCTAATTCATCAAAACCATTAGCTTTATCTAATATTTTTTGTGTTCCAAACATGCGTAAAAACTTGATTTCGGTTGCTAAATTATGTCATACTAATAATGTTTCTGTTGAATTCTTCCCATTTTATTTTCTTGTGAAGGATCTCAAAACGGGGGCGCCTCTTATGCGGGGGGAGAACATCCATGAAATTTTCTATCTCAACCGCTTGCCTTCTCCACCTCAAATCAATGCTACTACATCTAACTCTCCAATCCAATGGCATCACAAGCTTGGACATCAGTGTTTTCGTATTTTTAAATTTCTTTGTAAAGACTTAGGTCTTCATTTTAAATCATTGTCACATTCTACTTTGCATTGCTGATCATGTGCTATTAATAAATCTCACAAGTTGTCATTTGGACAAAATTCTTTTGTTGTCTCTATACCATTACAACTTCTTTATTCGGATGTATGGGGACTGGTTCAACGATCTATTGATGGGTATCAATATTATGTTGTGTTTGTTGACTATTACACCAAATATGTTTGGCTTTACCCTATCAAATACAAGTCTGATGTTTCAAAAATCTTTCCTCAATTTAAAGTGCTTGTAGAAAAGTTTTTTCAAACACCCATTTTGTCACTCTTCACTGACAATGGCGGTGAGTATCTTGGACTTGTTCCTTTTCTTCAATCTGCAGGAATTTCACATTACGGGTTGCCACTCACCTTTTGGTCCCATGCCTTCCAAACTGCCGTCTACCTTATCAATCGTCTTCCCACTCCGATTCTTGATTTAAAATCTCCATACTACTCCCTCTATGGCACTTCACCAAATTACACCAAATTAAAACCATTTGGTTGCTTGGGTTATCCGTGGCTCAAACCTTATACTACCTCCAAACTTCAACCTCGATCCCAACCGTGTATCTTTTTAGGCTATTCCTCCTCTAAGTCTACGTATAAATGCCTTGATCCTCAAACGCATCGTCTTTATCATTCTCGACATGTTGTCTTTGTTGAGGACCGCTTCCCCTCCAAAGACTATTCTACAAAACCACCATCTCTTCCAAACATTGATGAGTTTTTCAAGATTATACCATCCTTTTTCCAACCTTTACATCAAAATAATATATTCCCATCCATCCAACACTCTCACTCCCAATTATCTACTACACATACTACTGCCCAAAGCACACCACCATTTCTCATGCACTCTAATATTTCTCAAACCCCATGTCTACTCCCACACTGTTCAAAACTCCCCACCACCTCCCATACACTCTAACACCTCTCAAAACCCATCTATTGATAACCTACCGCCATCTTCTCCTAACTTGGTATCCCCCCTTCAACGTTCTCTTCCTCCACCCATGTCAACCCGTCACCTACAATTACGCCTCACGTCATCCCTCCCCCGTCTCCAATATATCAATCTTTACCTCCTCGAAACCGCAAACCAAATCCCAAATACTACAACTCTTATTTTGTCAACACCACCACTCTCCATCCCATACCACATGCTCTTGAACCCCACACTTATCTTCAAGCTTCAAAAGACCCTAAATAGCGTAAAGCTATGGATGATGAATATAATGCCCTTCTTCTTAACCACACATGGGAACTTGTTCCTCCCACTTCTCATCAACCCAATGGATGCAAGTGGGTTTTTCGTATTAAATGACACCCCGATGGTACTGTTAAGAATTATAAGGCTCGGCTCGTTGCTAAGGGGTTTCTTCAAGAATACGGTAAGGACTACTTTGATACATTTAGTCCCGTTTCTAAACCCATCACTATCCGAACCATTCTTTCTCTTGCCTTGTCTTGAGGGTGGTTACTTCGCCAACTAGATGTAAACAACGCCTTTTTACATGGTACCTTGCAAGAGGAAGTTTACATGATTCAACCTCCGGGTTATACACACCCCCAGTATCCGGTTCATGTTTGCAAACTCAAGTGGTCCCTTTATGGACTCAAACAAGCACCACGATCATGGTATATGGCTCTTACTTCCTTTTTACTTGAGTCGGGTTTCACAAAATCTCTTGCGGATGCCTTACTTTTTATATATAATCACGACGGTATCATATGTTACTTCATGGTTTACGTCGATGATATCATCCTAACCGGCAACACAAAAACATTCCTTAATCAGTTTGTCCTTAATCTTTCTTCACATTTTAGTATCAAAGACTTGGGTTATCCAAGTCATTTTCTTGGGGTTGAGCTAATACCAACTACTAATGGGTTGTTCCTATCCCAGCGTAGTCACATACGTGACTTGTTAATAATGTATCACATGGATGGGGCCAAATCTGTTCTCACCCCTTTATGTTCATCTCAGGTTTTGAAACTTGATGACGGTGCACCCAAAATAGAACCTACTCCGTACCGCAAGCTCGTTAGATCTCTTCAATATCTCGCGTTCACCTGACCTGATATCTCCTTTGCTGTCAACAAACTATCACAGTTCATGCACGCACCCTCTCAAACGCATTAGCAAGCTCTCAAACGTTTGCTCCGTTATCTCAAAGTTACCTTGTATCATGGCTTATTCTTGAACAAGAAGTCGTCCATGGAACTTACAGCCTTCTCGGATTCAGATTGGGGAGGGGTATCCACAGCCGGTAGATCTACAACGGCCTACATTTTGTACCTCGGTTCGAATATCATCTCGTGGAAGTCTGCTCGTCAGAAATCGGTCTCCCGCTCCTCTACTGAAACGGAGTATAAAGCAATTGCTAATGCTGCAGCTGAATTAGCTTGGGTCGAAAATTTGCTCACTAAACTTGGCTTAACAATTTCAGTTCCATCACGGTTGTATTGTGATAATACTGGGGCCACGTATCTATGTGCAAACCCCGTCTACCACTCTCGCATGAAACATGTCGCTTTAGATTATCATTTTGTACGTGAGAAAGTGGTTGCGGGAACTTTACGGGTTCATCATATCAATTCTAAGGATCAACTAGCGGACGTGCTCACCAAACCGTTATCTCGAGCTCTATTTTTAGCATTACGTTCCAAGATCAGAGTCTCCGACGAATCCTCCATCTTGCGGGGGCGTATTGCGGATCATGCAAATATTCCCGTTACATAACATTCAAATTCAAATATTTGAGATATCCTCAAGATTATGTAGTTAATGGTTGTTATTAGATTACCAAATATAACCCCTTAATTGCTCCTGTAATTACGTATAGTCACTGCTATTTATTTACATGCATATTGTATACATTAGTGGGAAGAATTGAATTCAATAATATTCAACTCCTTTAAGCAATGGGTGTTCCAAGTGGGCAATGCCCCCTTGGCGGGGGTCCGAGTGCAGCGCCCCTGGGAGCAGGGTCCAAGGGGCATTAATTCCTGGAGAGGTCCAAGGGGCAGAGCCCCGGTTGGGGTAGAGCTGGAAATTTTTTATTTTGATAAAGATGGTTTTATTAAAAACGCATTAAAAATTAATTTTCTCGAAGTTTCACACGTGAAACTCGGGGAAAAAAGTGAGCGTTTTTAAACATGAAAACTGCCTTCAATTCGGCAGTTAACCTCATTCCTGTAAAAATGTGAATTTGAAATATGATCGATACTTCTTCTTTGGATTTCTGGTTCAAGAAACTCTCCAATCAATTCATATATTGTTCTTAAATTTCTGAGTTTTATTCGATTGAAAGTTTGGATTGAACCCCAAATAGTTTCAATCTGAAAGTGTTTTTCACGACTTTCAGATCATCCGATTTATTTGAATCAATTTCTCAACATCAGTTTTTTAGTGCGTATTAATGTATTTGTAACACGGCTAAATGAGTGTATTGGGGCTGGGAATGGATTTGTAACCTAGATATTTCATGCAATCATCTATTCTACTCCTAATCAAGCAATAGGTCACATACATTATGATGCAGATGTTATGACATATTATTGCAATTCTTAGTGCTGGGCCCTCAAAAACATAAAAATACTAAAAATGTCGTTGAATTTCAGGGTTGGTTTGCTACATGTGAATAGATTGATACCCTTCTCAAATAATCTTAATGTGAAAGGAATTTCATTATGGCCACATCTTAACAAGATCTCTTTGTGGGACAATATAACAAGTGATTGCATGTCATGAATAAACCATTCATACAATCTTTTTTGAATGAACTAATTAACAGGTTCCATTTGGAAGGGTTTAAACACAGAAAGATATATACTTAATCATTGGTATATTAATGTCGGTAAGTGTCTAGAAAATGAAAGTTGATGTGACCTATTGCTTATGGCCATATGCTTATGAATGGAAATATGCATATAATAATAAAAGGGTAATTAACATGTGACAACTAACGCAGAGATAAAATTAGAGGTGATATTAATGATTCCAAATTCCACCCCGTGACACTTTATCAGTTCTTATTTCTTAATCATATTATTACTTGATATACTATTAGAGGGGACATATAAGCCAAACACAATCATATGCATCTCATGCCATCATATTAATATTAATATTTCTTTAATAAATATATGCATGCTTCTCATCAGTCGTTCCAACATTAGTCTATGACAATGGAAAAACGGTCCCAATATTGAAAGTGGTTATTTTATTAATAGCCTAGGTCCAAAGCTCCATATGTGAATCACCTTCCGCATGGAGCAAAAATATATTGTTTTATTGTTCTAGTAAAATGCAAATGATTTTAAGTAAATTTTTTATGAAAGGTCGGTAAATATATATATATAGATTATTTATTGAAATTATAGTGTGAGTATTATTCACACGTGTTTATTAGATCATTAAAAATTACAGCTTGTTCAGTAATAGTTTTTATGGATTAACTAAAAGTTATATATGTAGTCACAGAATATACTATTTGTAAAAGTATTGAATTATTTAGTGAAATAGTGTATTGAATTATTCCTAAATAAAATGATTTAGAAAAAGAGCCGTTATTGTATTAGATCAACACCCCCCAGACTTTTGTACGGGTCATATAGCCCTTATCCGTATATGATATGGGTCGTATAACCCTTCTGTCAACCTTTTGTATTTTTCATAGTCTTCAGTGTCAAATTTTGATATATGCATCATATAGGTTTTTATGGGACATATACGGGATCGTATAGGTTTATATGAGACATATAGCCCTTTAACAACCCTTGGATTTTTTTTGTTTCAGTGACGTCGACCATATACGCCTCATATAGCCCCTATACAAATACGAGGCATATAGATGGTGTTGATTTATAAGGGTGAGTGTCTTAATATTAGGACCCTTTACTAATATGTGTATATGCATTTTCACTCTTTAAATGACAATTGGCTAGAATTTATAGAAAATTGATGAGTATTATATGACTTCCTGAAAGTTGGTATTGACGCTAAAATTGAATGGTATAATGGTTGCCATTGTATTAATAGGAGATGAAGTTGCCTTGGGTTTCCCGGTTTTCAGGGTTTGACACATCAGACTTTTTTTAATTTCCTTAGTTTTTGGGTGCCATTCTATTTTACTTTACATTTTCCTAATGTGCTGCGAAAATGGTACAGTACAACCACCAACACTCAATCTCAACCGAAGGAGCCCAGTGAATATTCACCGAGTTAGGGACTAAAAGTTGAAGCAGGGACAAGAGGATGGTGTTCTCACGCCCGAGGCTGGGACTTCCCGATGTTTAACATGTAGCGGAAATACGAGGCATATAGATGGTGTTGATTTATAAGGGTGAGTGTCTTAATATTAGGACCCTTTACTAATATGTGTATATGCATTTTCACTCTTTAAATGACAATTGGCTAGAATTTATAGAA
Organism: Flaveria sonorensis; assembly: GCA_025506505.1. NCBI lineage: Eukaryota > Viridiplantae > Streptophyta > Magnoliopsida > Asterales > Asteraceae > Flaveria > Flaveria sonorensis. Next base: position 3,036,846 of record CM046433.1, on the reverse strand, counting down.
AATTGATGAGTATTATATGACTTCCTGAAAGTTGGTATTGACGCTAAAATTGAATGGTATAATGGTTGCCATTGTATTAATAGGAGATGAAGTTGCCTTGGGTTTCCCGGTTTTCAGGGTTTGACACATCAGACTTTTTTTAATTTCCTTAGTTTTTGGGTGCCATTCTATTTTACTTTACATTTTCCTAATGTGCTGCGAAAATGGTACAGTACAACCACCAACACTCAATCTCAACCGAAGGAGCCCAGTGAATATTCACCGAGTTAGGGACTAAAAGTTGAAGCAGGGACAAGAGGATGGTGTTCTCACGCCCGAGGCTGGGACTTCCCGATGTTTAACATGTAGCGGAAATGCTTGACTCACAATTAGTAAGATGTTGGAATATCTATACACTAGCTAACCATTTTCACAAATCGTAGGAAGGGTATGCCTAGTTACTTCATAAAACTATGTTGAAGTGGAACCCATTGCTAGACCAATTGGTTGTCATACTTGAAGGCTAAAAGAAGGATCATTTCTTCGATTTTAAGACCACTAAGGTATCTAGTATTTCATGATCAATTGGTGATCCAATGATCCTAATAGCATTTTGAGATCTTACGCCCCTGGACCTTCTACGGAGTCATGTTTCTTGTACAACTTCATTAATTTTATGGCCAACAAAGTACAAATCGTGTGTATAACAAGTAGCAGCAAGCACATGAGAAGGAGTTGTAGGTGTAATTAGAGGCTAGCGAAAGGCGAAAGCATGTCAAAAACCTCTAGGCATTGCAAGCCAAGTTCCAAGATAAGTAACCTGATGTCCATGTTCCACTACAATTATATGTGGATTGGTATGATTAGCTAAGCAGTTTGACACATTTATGCGCCAATACTTGTGGGATTTGTTTGCCCACCCCCTCGCTTTCTAGCTAGATAGGTTGTTGTTATACAAACATGTTTTATATATTATTATAGATTTTGATTTGCATAAAATAATTACACATGTTATAAATATATATTATTTATAGAAAACTATAAACAACTTTCACTTAATTAAGTTTTAATACTTTAAATTATATTTTATTGGTCGATAATAATTCATATTGTTAATTCGAGCGATAGTGACACTCCTAACTTTCAATTTTTGCGTCAAGGACAATCCCACTAAAATGTTTATCATATTCACTTGATTTGCAATTAATTTTCACTTGATTTCGCTTGTAAGTTTTTATATTATGTTTGTGATCATCATTGTAAGCCAAACAAAGAGGAAATCAAGTTTAAATGTTCTATAATTATGGTATTTGTATCATCCTTAACAAGAATATAAAAAAATGTCATTGATCAAAATATCAGCATTTATTATTATTAATCAATTAGTAATAGTTTGAATTATTGAAACCTAATTTGCGTTTGATTTTTTATTAAAAACAACAATTACTGACATATTACAAAGGATGCATCCCCTTAGTGACAAATCATCAGTGATTTTTTTATGAAACTTCCTTTATGGAGGTTTCGTCTATGATATGTTGGTTTAGGTAGTTGTCGGGAAAGACAACCATCGGTATAATCTTAGTTATCAATTATAATTTGTTGGTGAAATCCTTACTCACAACATGATTTCCCTAATTTTTACTTACGAATTACCGATAGGGTGTATTGTAGGATTCATTATAAAATCGCTAAAAACAATATTTCATCAAAGATTAATTATGCTATATTGTATCACTTGTTATTAACCCACAAATGCGTTAAACTCATAAAACAAAATTATATATATATTCTTAATAAACCAAAGACCTAGCTAAGAAAACTTCACAAACATGCTTTATGGTCGGGTATGTGGGTGCCCTCACATTCAATTCTTAAACCTCACCCTTCCCCACCCCCACCCCTCTTCTCTCTCTCTCTCTCTCTCTCTCTCTCTCTCTCTCTCTCTCTCTCTCTCTCTCTCTCTCTCTCTCTCTCTCTCTCTCTCTCTCTCCCTCCGGTGATCTTAAAAGGTGAAAAAAAGATATATAAGTTGGTATTGTATGTGTGTTTGTATATACATATATGGTCTCTATCTATAGCTGGTGGAGGGTGGTGGAGTATTATTATTATTATTATTATATGACCGCCACCTTTGTTTCAGCAGGAAGCTTTTCCAGCAATCAAGCTCCACCTTCTTACAAACAAAGATACAGATATATAACTCTACAGTTAAGTAAGATACCCTTTAATTGTGTTTCATCATCCTTTAGGTTTATGTTCTTTAAACCACATCAAACTATAAAAATTTGTGCTTTGTGCTTTGTTTTTTGTTTTCATCAGCTTTTGATCGGATCTGATGTTGTTCTAATTAAACAGCCAAAAAACAAACATCTTTCCACTTCAATTCCCGAGGAAAATAACACCCTTTTGGGTCCCAAACATTCCTTTTGTTCTTTGCTATTCTTTTTCTTTTTTTTTTTGTCTCCTTTGCTTGCTTATTAATTGAACAAGAAGCCCTTTAATTTCTTTCTCTCGATCTGATCAACATCCATTGGTGGAAGAATAACAAGATCTATTTGGATAAGTAAGAAACTATCTACAAGGTTTTGTTTGTTATGCTTCATCTTCTTCATGATCTTCTTTGTTTGAAGAATAACAAGCTTTCTGGAATGATCTTTTTTGTTTTCAAGGATTAATCCATGCTTTGTTTTTCTTTAATCTACGTTTTGACGTTAATTGGCAGGAAAAAAGTTCATGATCATATGTGTTAAATTGTTATTTTGATGGATATATTATCCTTTCTTATTGATTAATCTTGTATATGTATTTCTTCTGATTTGAGATTATTCTTCTAACTAGATCTTTGAAGACAGATAATGAAGAAACAAAAAGGCAAACTCTTGATTATTTCTATGCACTTCTATATGTGTTATATTTGAGGCCTTTTATGTGTTAACTATGTTAACTTCTAGGTTTTTGAGTATGCATTATTATCACATATTCACTTTTTTGAGTGGTGCAACACTTGAGTGGCTTTTCTCAAGAAAAAGCAAACTTGAGTAGTTTTAATCTTGATCATCAAGTAATAAAATGGTGTTTCTCCCATGAGAATTCATTGCAGAAACATTGACCATACAATGCATTTCATTTTGTTCACATCATTTACATTCTACCCTACATCAACTTTTTCTCTTGTCATGCTTTCTATTTTCATTCAATTCTCTTAAATAGATGTACAAGAATGCCCAATTTGAGGTTTTAATAAACATAAGTAATCATGACCTAGTGGTTTAGCAGTATGATGTTTGCTCTTCATAAAAGTAATATGGGTTTAAATCCTTATATATAAAAAATAGTTCTTGTATATGAAAACTTTTTTCGTTAACATGCAATATTCGGAGTGTGCCCTCTATAAACAACACATCCAAGATTATTTTTACAACAAAGGTTGAAGTTTACATGTTTGAGTGTGACAGCTACTATGATGGACTACATGAAATTAACTCGAATTAGATGAAAGGAAAGTTCTGCAACTGCATCAAGTATATCATATGTGTTAGTTACTTAGAAAATCTATATGTGTGGCTTTATTGTTAGAACCTTTTTGCTTATATATTGATTCATTCCTCAAGATGTTAGGCTTCGCAAGAGCTTATATAGAACAAACAAACATACATAGTAAAAACTCATATGTATATTATACGAGTAATGTGTTTTAAAGATTTACAAGCTAGATACAGGTTATTCTCTCCTCTTGTTTGCTTTTTCTCTGTATATACATTCTTGGAGTTAGTTTCTAGTGCATGCATTACGATTAGAATTCCCATAAAATATAGTGTTAGTATACAATTAGACATCTTTCTGTTAATTTGAGCAACCTTTCTGAACTTGAGATAGATCAACTCGAGATTTATAAGATGCCATTGACTGGTCCAAGAACTTCAAGACCTTGATCATGATACAATTAAGAATCTTTGCTTTCCTTAAAAGATTTTTTGTATGATGTTCATAAGTGGCTGCAAACTATTAAACTTTAGTTGCTAGAACGATGAAGCAAGTTCGGTTGTTATAATCTTGCACCTAACATATGATCCACTTCCTCTTTATGGATTTACAATTGCTACTATAATATTGAACTAATTCTATTTTATTTGAATAATTCTTAAAATGATCAAACATTTAGACATCCATCATTGGTTTATAAAGTAGGGTATAATATAGTCCATGAAATCCAAAACTAATATAATGTAAGATGTGTATAAACTGAATTGCTGAAATAATACAACACTTAATGACAGTTTCTTCCGATTTCTTCACAATGTTGGCATAATTGTGAAACCTAGAGTGCAAGTCAAGTTATTGTACCTTAATGAAGAAATTAGAATTATTATTGTGTCAAAATTCTAGTTAATTTGTTTAGGGTTTGAATTATTTAGTTTATTTAAATTAGGTATAGCATATCTTTATGCGGATTAGAGTTGGAGTAGAATACGTAACTTTTTAGTATAAATAGAAGTATGTTGTAATTGTTTTGGCGTAGGGTTTTATATTAAGAGAAGAGTCGAACCGAGTTTCTTCAAAATTACTTCTGAGTTTTTCTTTAATACCGATTCTAGGCATCAATTGGTAACAAAGCACAGATAATCACGCGGCAACAATTGATCAAGAAACTAGAAGAGAAAAAGAGAAAAGGGTGTAAATCCAATTTTTGGGTGACTTGAAAAATAAATCCAATGGTGGGTTGTGATTATCAGTTCTAGAGGTCAAGTTTTCACAATTTCAATTACAACAAAATAAAACAAGGTGTTCTCAAGAGAACAAGTGTTCAAGTGATGTGGAAGTGAACAAGAACAACCGTGAAGATTGTTGCTAACAACAAGAACAGAACAAGCGTGAAGATGGTTGCTAACAACAACAAGAATAGAGCAATCATTATAGCAAAATAAACCGATGGGAGTGTCATTCCAGTGTCCATTATTAACTTTAGCAAATTATACAACGTGGGCAATAAGGATGCAAGCAATCATGACGCTCATTGCGTTTGTGATGCAATCGAGACAACAGTCGTTATGGGTGTAGATGCAAGGAAAAATAAGATGGCGAGTGCGTACATCTTTTAGACATTATCTGAAGAAATTCTGCTACGTGTTGCAAAATAAAAATATGCTAAAGAAGCTTTGGAGTCTTTTAAGACTCGTTATCTTGGAGATATTCGAGTGCATAAAGTATGTCTTTGAACCCTTAGAGCTTAGAAGTGAATTTAAGGCAATACGGATGAAGGAAAGTGACATGTTTGATGAGTTTGTTAGGAAGATGGGTGGAATGATCTCAAAGTTCAACAATAACGAATCTGTGATAACAAATGTAGTCATGATAGGGAAGTTAATTGATTCTAGCTGCGAGTAAGTTTCTCTGACTTGTTGCATCGATCGACCAATATGCAAACATAGATACAATGTTTTTTGAGGAGCTGAGGTAATCGGGTGGTGGAAAGCAGATATATGAGGAACAAACTCGAACTGAAGTAAGGAAACTAATTCTAACAACTCCGACGAACCACCCTCCACCGGTTTAACCGAACTATTGAATATGTATTGATATGAATCTTTGTCTGAAAGCATGAAGCCTACTTGAAGATACATTTAATTAGACTATATATGAGGGTTTTAATTGCCAATCAACTTGAAACTATAAATACCATAACCTTGAATGTTGAACACACTTGATTGAATTGCATGCTGATTAAAACTATATCGACACGACACATTGATATATTATTTCTTTTAAGATTAGTGTGTTTCACCACTTATATGATGCATTTACACTGTGCAGGTTTTAGATCATCATACCTTTAAGAGTATGAATACATTTTCCCATGTTCCTCCTGGTTTTAGGTTCCACCCAACGGATGAAGAACTTGTGGATTACTACCTTAGGAAAAAAGTTGCATCCAAAAGAATTGATCTTGATGTCATCAAAGATGTTGATCTCTATAAAATTGAACCATGGGATCTTCAAGGTAGCAATTGAACATAAATCAAGTGTTGTACATGTATTTGAGTTTTGCCATACAACTTTAAAATGTACGTATTACCTGTCTCACAAATGCAAGATTATAATCTGTATTGACATGCATGGTTTATTGCAATATTTATGATTCAAATCTTTTGATGACACCTTTGTGTTATATTGACAGAGTTATGTAGGCTAGGAACTGAAGAACAAAATGAGTGGTATTTCTTTAGCCACAAGGACAAAAAATATCCAACGGGAACTCGCACTAATAGAGCTACAAAAGTTGGATTTTGGAAAGCCACGGGAAGAGATAAGGCCATATACTCTAACAACAATCTAGTTGGCATGAGAAAGACCTTGGTATTTTACAAGGGTCGAGCCCCTAACGGACAAAAGTCAGATTGGATCATGCATGAGTATAGACTGGAAACAAACGAAAATGCAATGACTCAGGCAAGTATCGTTTCTATTTCCACCTTCTCTCAGTTTTTTAGTAGATTGTTATCCAAATATAGCTTTAGTTTCAACTTGAAGGAAAATCATGATCAACACTTATTGAATATCTTTCAAGTTCAGTTCAGTAGTTCCATGGGTGGATATTACCATAAAAAAAAATTAGTATAATGCATATACATGATTAGAACTCCAAGTCCCCTCACTTAATATATCTATTTTTCTTCTCCCCAAGTACTTCATTTAGCTATTTTTGTTTCTTCAGAAAGCTATAACGTTCATCAATCATGGCAAAAGCAAATAGCTTCTATGGTGAATCAATTCTTAAAAGAGTAAAATCCTTGACCAAATTGGATAAAAAATGGGTTCTTTTAGTTGAAACTTCAGTCAACTTTACACATATTTTGGGGCAAAAGATTAATATCTATTTAATAGGATCAAGTGATCAAATTGCTTACATTGAGGGGAGGCAACATGCCTTCCAACCACATTGAGATTTATTTCCTTGTATTAATGAAGTTATGCCAAGTATTTCCGTATACTTACCTTTAGGAACAAAAAGATATTAGAATGAGGCGAACTATAAACAAAATTATTCTAATGTACCACATTTCTATGATTTGTTTCCAATAGGAAGAAGGATGGGTTGTATGCAGGGTTTTCAAGAAGCGTACAACAAACGTTCGTAGAATGGAAGAGCATGATTCTTTGGGTTGGTATGATGATCAAGTATCATTCATGCCCGATTATGAATCCCCAAATCAGGTATCTCATTCTTAAACTTTAATAATTCATAACAACATTAACTTCATGCAAAAACACATTACATCTTGACTAATGAATACTCGTTCCAGCTTCCTCAATTAGAGTCACTTAGATTTCCGCAACCAACAGTTGCTAGCATAAGTGCTTCCTACATAAGCACCCTACAACCCCCAACTCAACAATTGAATGTCAACTTGCTTTATGGTAATAACAACAGTAATAATGGTGAACAAGATCTTCAAGTGACTGATTGGCGGGTACTCGACAAATTTGTTGCTTCTCAACTTAGTAACGATCAAAATGTTGACACCAAGGACAATAATTATTTGAAACCTCCATCATCACTTCAAATGGCTGAGCACATGAACATGCTTCTAAGCGACTCTAAGAGCGATGAGATGGCTTCAGAAGGCGCGTCAGTATCCACATCCACTTGCCAGATTGATCTTTGGAAGTAATTCATCAAAATAAGTACAATAAACCTCTTGTTCATCAAGAGGGAAAATGAGACTAATGTAACTAGAACATATGTACTAATATCAATCGTTTCATCTAGTTGTTGTACATGATAAAACTAATATCCACGAAGCACCTTGATCAAATTTGTTGTGCTACCTCTACCTTATATATTATTTTGATTATAATGATTTCTTGTTTGTTAAGACAAATAAATAAGTGAAGTACTTCTAAGAATTTATATTTGTTATGCACTCTTCCTAATCATCAACTTAACCGTGGTCATCATGAGTTGTATATAATATCAATATTGTTGGTTAATGTTTAGTATATTTGTATATTTGCTTATATGCTCCTAGATCATGCGTTTAAGCTAAAGGCAGGCTTACGTACGTAGAAGATCGACATGAAATTCATGTTTATACTTTATATGAGAAAAGATTGATGCTACAATGATGTTCAATACTAGCTGCAGTGAACAAGAAAGTTGCAACATTGGTATTATGAATTACAAGATAACAATCAAAATAAGCACTTAACTAAATAGCATATATATGGACTAGAACTTCACTAATCATGAATTAACAATCTTTCGAGTTGATGGACTCCCATGGGTAAAGGAACAAAACTCAGGAATGATCATGTAGGGTGTATATATATAGCACAACTAACACTACTAAATGGAACACATAGATGTTTTGGCGGATGACGAGATGAGTGTGATGAAAAGTTAATTAATTTCAGGATAGTTTAAGACCAACAATATATGAAAGAAGATTATGACTTATAAGTATGCCCAATTACATGAAATCCATGTGACTCTAAAATACATATGATTTAACCTCTCTTATATACGAAGTTTTTAAACACAAAAATAAGCAGGTTTAGAACATTCTGGCTTTAAATATTTTTTTGAACGGCAAGTAAAACTTTATTGAAAAAACTAGTGAAAAGCTTGAGATTAAAGTGCACCAAGTTAAGAAAAGCAGAAAAACATAGTTAGCCATAGGATGGTTTACTTGAATACGTTTGTTAGCTTAGAAACCAAGGGCTCACGAAACTACATTAAGATTACATATACACATGACTCAGAAGCATAAAAACAACAGGATAACTAGTTGCAGGTTATGGACAATGTTTTCTACCTTTAAAGTCCACACGACTTATACTTATATATATAAATATACATATATATATATATACATATATATATATATACATATATATATATATATATATATGTATACATATATATATATATATCAAGAAATGTAGAGGTTTTGTGCATACTACATAGAAGCACTCTAGGTGTCAAACTGAAACATCTAAAAAACCTGCAAAAACTGCCCATAATTAACTAGAAAGATTGTTACATGTTGAGACAAGATCTTAAAGAATGAAACCATGATAAGTTTGAATTCATAGGAAACAATGTATGACTTACCATGAAATGAAGATGGATCCTTGGGTGTCGTTGGTTCGTAAAATTTCATATAAGAGGGATTTTTGAATAATCTGATAACGAAGTTTGATCGAGGGAATTATTGAGATCTTGTTTATAAAATCTTAAGATATGAAGGGACAAAGAAAGGCATGTGTTGATGATTCTGTAATGAATCTAAGAAACAAAGAAAAACTACTATTTATACAATAATAAGATGTTACTTTGTTTGAGGTCAATTGAAAGATGTTTTCTTCACAGATAGTTTTTCCTTTTAAGCAATGCTAACTTCACAGCAAACACCATCATGAGGCGTGCTCTTCTTGTAGTACTCAAATTTTTGCAAATAAAAAAGGCCCAAGTGTCCACACACAGAACCCGTTGACCAATTTTGATACTAAAGACCATCGGAACTAGCTAGGTTTTCATTGTTATTTTATTATAGGATAAATTGAAAGAAATATAATTAATTTTAACAAAAGTGACACGTAATAAACTTTCAAATTGTGATGCGGGACCAAGTGTTGAAGACCGGGCCTTAATGTTTTTGGAGGCCAAGACCGCGCTGCACGAAAATGGGTTATCCAGTTATTTTTCCAAAATAAAGCCTCTAAATGGGTTTTTGGGCCACTTTTATGTTTTTTTCTAGTTTTCGGTTTTGTTTTGGATTTTTGTTTGGCCCATGGTTGTTTGTTTTAGGCCCGTTCGAATTTTGGCTTGTTATTTAAGTTGTCTTGATATAATTTGGATGGTCATTTGATCATTTCTGCAATTAAAAGTTTGTCTTTTCAAATTCGTGACTTTTGGGGTCGAATTTGGGGTTTGGGTGAAGATCATCACGGCTATTCGCAGAATCAACGTGTTTGAGCTTCGATTTCATTCCGTGCGCTACATCAAATTGCCTTGTAACAAACTTTAGCTTTATTATTTTTAATGTAAGTGAGCGAATAAGAGTTCAACGGGTCAACTTCTCCCCCATAAACATTTTCTCCGATGAGACCACACTAGTACAGAATTGATTTTTCGGGGCGGCTCTAACTGATTTGTTAGGGCGGTTGATGATTTTTTAGGGTGGTTGTATGATTTTATAGGGCGGTTCTCTCCCTAACCGCCTTATAAAATCCATATAATTTTTAGGGCGGTTCTCTCCACTAACCGCCCTATAAAATCCATATACTTTTTTAGGGCGGTTTTTGTATTATTTTTTAGGGCGGTTTTGTTCTCAAACTGCCCCAATAAAACTATCAAATAACGTTAACTTTTTAAAATATTAGAACTTTTATCGTCTTCAACCTCAAACTCTCTCTGTCATATTAATTTCAACTTCTAGCTTCATCATTTTCTCAACAACTTTGTATTAATCATCTTCTTTGTTATTCTCAAATGAGGAAAGATATTAAGGTACGTTAGTGTATTTTAATCTTTTTTTTACATTTGATTATTGTAGATTGTGTTTATTAATGATATAATTTATATAATGTTTTGTTTCAGTGATTCAAGTCTGTATGATCATCACCAACATATTTGATTAAAAGTGTACTAAGTTTCTTCAAAAGTTTCTTCAAGAGGTTATTCAAGATTTCAGAAAGTTAGTAAGTTTTAATCCTTTACTTATATATAGTTTTTTTTTATATAGTATGTTATATAATCATTTAATTTAATGATAGAACATATATTTGATTGTCACTATACGCACATATGATTTGCATATATTTGTATTATATTTATAAAATTATATATATGTAATATATACACACACCCACATTTATATATATGTTTATACATATTATTTAGCTAGGACGCCTTAGAAAATACACGTCTGAAATTTATCTAATAGAGATAAATTTCAGATTGTCCCCGTTTTGGGACGGTTTTTTGAATATTCTATCTCATTTAGGATGTATATAGTTAAACGTGTTCACTATTTAAGAAAAATCAACATCATTTCCTCTTTACTCCTTCGAGTTTACGGTTTTTTCGTTTACTTGAGGAGTTAAGGGGAAATGCTGTCGATTTTTTCTTAAATAGTTAACGCGTTAAACTATATACATATGAGATAGAATATTCAAAAAGTGGGTTAGGATCCACTGTCTTAGAGCCACAGAATTACATCATATTCATACACTTCATATCATATTTGTTTATTTGTTTATTTTCAGATGGATCGTAAAGTTTGGATGTACATCATATTCCTTCGCCTCGTCTTGGTGAGACCATTTTCTAATATCCATATCATGAAGCAGCAATAAAATCTTCTCTAATGATGGTACCTATTTTTTATAAGTTTATAGAGATTTATAGAGACTAGTAATATGTCCGCGCGATGTGACGGGTGCGACACTTGTCATTCCAGTACTCGTATCCGGTTAATTTAATATTTGTTCATTATTTATTACAAAAGTTTAGAAAGTTTTTTTGAAAATTTTCCAATTAGTATCATTATTGTGTTGGATACACGACATAAGCGTTACATATGTCTTGTAACTAATAATTTAGCATTTAAATTATCAAGTATTCAAAAAAAACCATTGATGCAATAAAATAACACACGGATAAAAAAATACAAGTCTTCAAATATAAAAGTTGAAAAGTAAAAGTTTAGTTGCAAACTACTTGCATGTAGAGATCAAATTTAGTCGTAAGCCGATCTCATCTACCTTGTCCATACACCATTCGTCATTAATAGGGCAAGAAATATCTTGCATTTCTAGTATGAAACCCGCATGATGTGACGACAGTTACAATTTACACCTCGGTACTCGTTTTCTGTTAGCTTATCAATATTCTCATTATACACTGTATAGTACTTTTGTTAATTTTCTTTTTTAAAAAATCGGTGTGGTGTGTCTAAGGTTAAACTATATACATTTCAAATGAGTAGTAAAAGATAAAGGTAAGGTTAAACTACATACATAAAGGCCAACACATTATTTTAGAAAAGCTAAGGGTAGGATAAATGATTATAAAAATTAAAGAATAAGTATAGCATTTAGAATACATGTTTACCTCAGTAGCGGTGACCATTAGGCGTAATACGCTGTTTAAGAAAACCTCTATACATTATGATCCCTAAAGATAGAAAATGTATTTGTCAATTTTGTTCTTAAATATTGATAGTATAATTTAGTGTCTTTTAGAGTAAAAAGATTTGTTTCAAAAAATGAAAATAATCAAAATTTAGCATCTTTTATCTTGTTTGTCAATTGTCCAATGAGCCATCGATAGCCAAGCCACGCAAAGATAATATAAGTAGACGTGTATAAGATTCCACCGTGTGATGATAAGTCTAAAAAGTCCCCTCCCATACTTTGAATAACAAAGAAACCAATATGATGTGCTAGAAGAACCTGTACACAAAATGTGGATGTGTATTAATATTAGCAATTTGTGTCTGAATAGAAGAAGCATTACACAATTATATATAGTAATTTCTTACCAACATTCAATAACTTTGAAGTGCCATAAGAATAAGGTGTCATGTTGAACAAATATTGAGCAAAAAGCAATATGAATAAAGTTATGAATTAACCATATACGTGATTGAAAAAAGCTAAGTAGCATTTGTGGATTTAATGACATCAAGAAGCGATAAAATAATATTAGTAGATCTTTTTAGTCATTGAAGTTGTTACTAAATTCTCCTACACACCGGAAAAAGCCACTTCCTACTATATATATCATCTTACGAACAAAGCTTATGAGAACTTTAAAAGATACTATCAATGGTCCCCAAATTCAAATATTGAGAATATGAAGTATGAACTAAAATTCTTAACTTTCACAATGTCATTTTTTAATCACATTACAGAATGCAAGTAAATCAAGGAAATGAAAGCTATATTCATAAAAGTGAGGCGAAACCATCAATTTGTACCATACGAAGAATGGGCAATCGTGTCGAAGTCAACAGCAATGTAGAATCCAATTGAAGCAAATGCACCTAAATTGAGCACACTCTACAAAGGCAAGGTTGGAAGAGATTATTACGGAGTAAGACGGCAATTACAGAACCCTAATTTAGTCACGAATAGAACTCCCATAATCACCATTATTGAAAGAAACCCACATATTGAAGTCAAAAGTGAAAAAAAAATTATGATTTAGTGTTCAAGTAAGTTAAATAAACAAATATATAATGATCTCTAAGATCAATCAGTTTTGGGTTTCAATAGTGTTGTTTCGAACAGCAAACATCACGAATTATAACCTTACCATTAATGAATACATCTTTGTCAATGCATAGACCAGGTTACGAGCTTGTATGCAATGCAATAAGAAATTTTCTACAATACAAACCTGTGTTAGAAGTTAACATTTTTTATCTATTTATTAGTTGGATCATGTTTATATCTATACTATATTATAATGCACGAAGGAAGAATTCCGGCCAAAGTTAAGAGATTTGTAAATTTTAATCACAAGATACAACCTAAAAAATCAATTTAACAAGGGTAATTATGTCTTTCTAACGCTACTAAAAAAGTAAAACTTTAAACGTATTTACACTTAGACCCTTGTATCTTTAATTATATACGATTTTTTTCATGTTTGTTACAATATGTTTAAAAGAAGGAATTCAGTTTTTTAAATATAAAACTAACCAGAGACGAGTACCATAATAAAAAATGTCGCATGCGCCGCATCGCGCGGGCACATTACTAGAAAGAGTAATAATACACAGATGATTCAACCAAGGCTTAAAACTACAAGTCTTGAAAACAAAAATGGCACTTTCTTTTAAAGAACTTCTATTTTTTATATTTTTTCATAAAAACTGTATACATTGGCATAAAGTGTCCTAAATCTCAAGCATGAAGCTTAATAACATGACAACATCATCTTGACAACAAAGAACCAGATTACAAGCAGTTTTGTTGGCAATACATAATCTTAACAACAAAGAACCAGTTAACGATAATAATCTATATTATAATTTAGGAGGTGTATACATATAATAAAATAGACTTTGGACGGCTTCAACCCGTTTTACCCAATTAACCCATTACTTTGTTTAACAACTTTTTGGATTTGATCCGTTTGAGATGAAACTCAATTACCTCATGAAAAAAGTTTGCTAATGTAAGATAAATATATTTAATTTAATAGAATATATAGTAATCAGTTAAAAATATAAATACTTTTGTCTATGATGGTTGAAAATCCATAAGAAAACAAACTGATTTAATCACATAATGAACCCATTGTAATTAAGATAAGCTAATAGTGTCTTTGTTCAAGTGTCCTCGACTAAATTCCTTGCTATGATCATTTCCAGCACCTTGGAACCATCAACGTTAATAGAATTGAATCTGTTAGAATCTTTTAACTAACAATCAATTAGCTGTTAGGTAGCATTATGAGAATCATTCTTAATTCTCCAAAACACTTGAAGTCATGAGGATTATTAGGTAATGTGTTGAACTTAACATCAATATTACCTTGTTACATGGCCAACAAAATCATTTTCTGACGTGTGATTCCAATCCCAAACAATAATAACAATTCTAGTTTTAAACAGCAAGTTATGAAAAATATTGACACAAATAAACCGCATGTAATTTTTCGTAGTTTATCTTCAAACAACAACACCAAGTTTAAACAACAAAAGCCAGCAAACTTACATAGAAATGATGCCACCGTTGAGTTCTATGACGAAGACAGAGACCTCGAAGATGAAATGAAGTAACCTGAACGGCTTCATAAGTCACACCCTCTTTCCGTGCTCTCCAACGCCGGTAAAATGTAGCAAATCTAAACTCTCAATCAAATCTCATTCGTGAGATTTGAAAATTGCAAAATTAGTAAGTGATGTATCGATTCTAACAAGATGATAGATCCTCTCAGTATAGGATTTTTGGTGAGTCTAATACACGCATCATTACATAAATGATTACAATTTCTAGTGATTAGCTCATAAGAATTACCTTTGTAGTCTCGAACAAGTTCTTCCATGAATGTTCTGATCTCCGTAGTGCTTATCTCCATCTATCCAATCAGGATCTGTTTTATAAATGTGAACCCTACTACTTCAATTCACCTTCATAGATTTCGGCCATTGATTGTTTGGGAGATCCGAATGCGTAATCTGAAATATCTCAAGCTGGTAATCAGTGACATATGAAATCGATACCTTTATTGATCAAGAACTAAGGCTATATATAGCCATTACATCCAATGGAAACAACAAACTTCGGAGATAATTCCGGTCAACCCAAAGACACGTTCAAACTCAAACAAACCGTGACTCAATAACAATGGACCTGACCCAGACTAAATGACTCAACATTAGGCTTATTAGCCCATTATTTATAACAAAATAGTCCAATATAATTAACTCCATGAACTGTATTTTTTTTAAATAATCAAATTATTTTGTTAATTTACAGATGTATGGAGTGTATGCTGTTACACATTCATCAAATGATTCGAATCAAGTAGTATAACATCACGATCAAACCTTGTATAGTGTGTCTTAAAAGTGGTATCCAAGAAAAACTCATAATTTGGTACACCTCAAGGGATCAATGTGTAAATAGTTTTTAAATTTTAATTTTTTAGTAGTGTACAAATGACTTAATTACCCTTAACAAATCAAATTCGTATGTTGTAAGTTGTGTTTAAAAATCAAAAAGCTCTTAAAAAGTCAAAATATTTAAAAAACTAAAATCATTCTTTTAAACATATTGTAACAAACATGAAAAAAATATATATATTTAGAGATACAAGAGTCTAAGTGTAAATAGTTTTAAAGTTTTATTTTTTAGAGATACAAGGGTCTAAGTGTAAATAGTTTTAAAGTTTCATCTTTTTAAGAGTGTTTGAATGACATGAATACCTTTGTAAAATTGGTTTTTTGGGTTGTACATTGTGCTTAAAATACTCAAATTTCTTAAATTACGACGGAAACCCTCCTTCGTGCATTATAATATAATATAGATATGTATGACATTTCTATAAAGTAAATCTTATGATAAATCTTATGGATAAGAATATATATGATATTCCATATATCTGATATTCTCCTTTTATTAGATATGCATAAAATTTAGATTTGTACTTTTTAGAAGGAAGAAAAAGATCCAATTTATCTTTCTCTGTCTCAAAAGTAAATTCTTCGCCTTTCCTTGTATAAAAGTTTGTTAAAGTTGTTTGTACCAAATGGTGAGTTTTAAGTTTCTTGTTACTCGAAATTAATGTTTTTATGTTTATTCATATATATTTTCCTTATAAAGGGACACTTTAATATTTTTTATTAATAATTAAAATTGAATTAAATTACATGTATTTTATATCTCTAAACAGATGAAATGTCAGCTTTCAATGTGTATGTACATACATGCAAATAATAGTAACTATTCTTAAAATAAACTTAAGATCAAGATTAAACCCTCAAGGATTAAAACAAAATGACCACAATTAATCTTCCTTACAATAATTAAAATATTTATAAAAATAAACAGATTTTACACAGCATTCCTCTTTAACTACACAATCAATCAAGTAAATATAAAAGAATGATGGAAACCCCAGAATCTAGCACAAGAATTTCTGGGCATTTAGCGACATAATTAACAAAATTACCTCAACATAAATAAAGATTGATATAGAATAATTAAACCACATAGATACTCTCATTTAGAGCATGTTATTGCTTAAATTCACAGCACCAGACCGCTCAACATCATCATCAACAGACCCAACACCACCACTGATCCATGCACTCTCAATGCTGCAGAAATGTCTTGAGGCCTGAAAAAGTTATTAATTTAATTATAATAAAGATGTTTACATAGAATATGTTTGACTTCCAAAAGTCAAACTTTGACCCAAAGATGTTATATGAAAGAGAGGAAGGTTTGGATACATACTTTTGCATACGACTGAGGGCCCCGCAGAAAAGAGCATTGTCGGGTATGGGCAACTCTGTTTTGTTGTTTTTCTCAGGATTAACAATCCTAATGTAAGTTTCTTGACCAAGATACCACGAGTCGAGATTTTCAGTTCTCAGATTCCAAACTCCCACATTATCAAGAGAGATCAAGATAGCTGTCCATGCCCCAGGATAGACCTATATAACATACGAATAACATAAGATTTGAATGAATCATGAGCGCGTGTTCAGTGTTAGACAAGTTCTGATAATTCAAGTAAAGAATAATAATCAGGGTATTTCTGTGCATTTTTACTTCATTTGATTAAAAGTTTTGGTGTATCAAACAGATATGTGTTTGAAGGGTACCTGTGTTGTGGTACGAGCAATGCCGTCCCACTTATTGTAAGTTCCCCTGCTGTCATTTGTCCACTCACCATAACCCATTCTGATATCAAATAACAAACACTTAATATCCATAAATAGATCACAAAACACATTCAAGTTAAAAAGACATTATAAACTTCAAAACTATGAAAATTTCTCGTACCCAACAACAAAAAAGGCGTATCCATTCAATGATAGCTATGCATCTTGGTCTCATTGTTTTGTAATATCACTTCCATGAATCCCCTATATGTTCCATTGATAACCGACGTTTCCATCCTAGGTGGTGGCCCTGTAAGTGGCTCAGTAGGAAAATCAAGTTTATATGCCCCTTTAACTTTAAACTCATCAGCAAGCCTAATTGGTGTGGTGGGATTAACAAATGAAATCCCGCTTAGCGTTGCCCTTCTTTTCCCATTAATTATCACCGGTGGTTTGTTTTTCAGTATGTACACCTCAGTCACATTTATAGAACCGTATCTAAAGGAACCTTGTGGGTTTGGTCGGGCCCCACTAGCCGATACATTCCACCTGCATGAGTTTCATCGAGTCAAGATTTTACAACAGTCATTTGATGAAAAAGAGAACGAATGAACATTAACAGGACCAAGTGACCCTACCTGATGGATCTTGCTTGGTTCATGGAGAAAGTATTGTCATACTGATCTTGAGGGGGTTCAGGAAGGGGTCCAGATGCTTTTCCTTTGGAGTTTGAGTAATGCAAGATGCCAACACCAGTGACTCGTTGCCACTTGGACTCGTTCACAAATCTTGCGCTAGCAACGATGTAGTAATCACTACTTGCATTCTGATCCATGGTGATTAAAAACGAATATGTTTGTCCCACATGGATGTCTAAGCTAGTATAGTTTTGTTGAACTGTATATGATCCCTCGGTTTCAGCTAAAAGCAAGTTATGGTTTTGGATTCTGAAGTTCAAGCTAGTCGACACTCCAACGTTGCTAACACGAATGCGATAAGTTTTCCCTACCCAACATAATTATAACTTATAAGGATCTTTCTGAACTTGTAACAAGTAAAGACTAATAAGAATAATTATTGGTTAATGCTTTGTAGTTTGTACATTAGCTTACCAGGTTCAACATTAATGGTTTCATGATCAATTCCATCAGGAACAAGAGTATCGTTGTATCTATATGGCCCTTTTCCGTTGATAAGGACACCATCAGGCATTCCAAGATCACGCCCAGCATCAAGCGCCTTCCTTAAAGCCTACAAAACCAAAAAAAGCTTAATCATTGTTACACAAAAGTAAATTACAAAAATCTTCATTGTGACATTTCATTGAACACTTACAGTGTGGTTCCTTATGTACCAATCACCAATCAAGATTGTGATATCACCAGCTGGGGTGTCAAATGGAATGGGAATGACGGATCTTGGGTTGATGATAAAACTACCAAATCCACCAGAGGCCCGTTGAAAATTTAGCGAGGGGAAGTAGAAGTAACTGCCGATTTGATCCTTAACTTGAAAATTGTAAGTCCAGTTCCACTTTGGCGGAATTGGACAGTTAGTGCCAAGAACACCATCTTGCCAAGAACTCCTCTTTTGCTGTATGCCAGCCCTGTTTCAAGCAATATACAATTTAATCCTACATCACATACATCGTTCGGATTATTCTATATACCATGTTTTAATCCGGATGCGTACTACGCATTACAAAACAAACAAACATACACGGCTAAAATACCAATCAATACCTCTATCTCAGAGGATAAAGAGGTTTGATACGCGTTATAAGATTTTAATACTTAAAAATGTTGCAGCATAAGATAATTAGGGCAAATCTTACCAAGTAAACAGAAGGTCTTCATCTAATTTGTTCCTCACATTGACAACCACGTTGTTGTTAGTAGTTGAATTTATAGTAGGCCCTGGAAACTTTCCATTTATAGCAATAACCTACAACATTCAACTACATATCAATACAGATTAAGAACATCTCAGTCAAACTACAAGTCAAAACTCCAGTTCTTGTAACTGTAAACACTTATTCCAGATCTAAAGCTAAAACTCCAAATATTGAAAAATTCAAAACAAACCCAACAATCAGTAACAGAAATCTAGCAAAACCCATGTGAGAAAACCATCAGCGATCAATCAATTAATGAACTTTACCAAAACCCAATTGAAAAACACTAAATGCGATACAAATTAGAGAATCTAGATGAACCCATCAACCAATTCTTGAAATCTAACAAAACCCAGTTGGGGAAAACCACAAAACGTGAAATTATACCTGTTGGGGGACTCCAAGAGGTGAGGCAGTGATGTAAGTAACTTCAAAATGGTATGAAACGGTTGGATCTTCAGCGGAAGTGAATGTTAACAACAATGAAATGCCGATGCAAAGAAGACATGATAGATATGTTGAAGAAGTAGCCATTGATCCGAAAGAACTTTTGAGGGTTTTTTGTTGGTGTAAAAGAAGTATGAAATCAATGGAAATTGGGGACTTTTTTGCACATCAAGTGTGGAGAGAGAAAGGGGAAGAGTGGAGGTGCTTGTGTGGGGACGAAGAGCAAACGGCTCTTTTTATGGAATATCATTTCTAATCATCTTGAAATATTTAATCTTGAATTCTTAATTATCTTTTAACAGCTATTTTTTATAACACCTAATATCATAATCAAGGTTCAAGAATCTTTTACATGTCATCTTCATTAGGACTTTATGGGTGCATAACTGCATATGAAAATCAAGAAATGAGAGTAATGTAACAATCCGATCATAAGAGTAAGCCACATTTATTAAGAGTATCAAGTTACCATCGTTTTTATGGATAAAATGTAAAGAGAAAATTGACGACTTCGATTGAGTGTCTTGATGTAAATTTGCTTTTTAATCTGTTCTTGTAATCTAACAACTGTTAGTTTCTATTTTTAATAATAAAATTTGATAAACAACTTTTTTTATTTAGCTTTACACTTATAACACTTTAAACTTGTAACACTTTTATGATGACAAACACCATTAGGTTATGAGTATATAGAATGTATATAGAATTAAATATTATAGATAACCGCATATTTTTTCTATAAAAAAATGCCACGATATAATTTAGTACATTATGGTCCCCAAATTTATAAAAGCACATGAAAAAGTCACTAAACTACTTTTTGCATATTAAAATCCATAAAAAAATTTAAAGTACATGTTTTTTTAGTCTTTCTTTTATATTTTGACTTGTTACTATTAAATTGTTTGATGTTATAAGTTTTCTTCTATGAAGTTTTAAATGTCACTTAAGTAAAAAAAAATCTTTATTTTTATATTATAATAAAAATAAGATTGCATGAATCTACACAAGTTTAGAGGATTTAATATATAAAAACTTGTTTAGTAAATTCTTCGTGTATTTTTAACAAGTTGAGGGTCTTAAAATACTAAAATAATGTTGGATGACTTTCCCATAAAAAAATAAGAAAATATAGATATTGATATTGTG
Source organism: Flaveria sonorensis (assembly GCA_025506505.1). Lineage (NCBI taxonomy): Eukaryota > Viridiplantae > Streptophyta > Magnoliopsida > Asterales > Asteraceae > Flaveria > Flaveria sonorensis. The sequence continues at coordinate 3,016,026 of CM046433.1, read as the reverse complement.
ATTACTAATTAAAGATATAATATTATGTATGTTACCAACAAATTTTGTAAAAAAAGAAAAGTAAAAAAATTATTCATGTCTCAAAAATCAATAAATCCATGTTTGTTTAACAAACATAAATGGTTTTCAACCAGGTTTATTCGATTTAACACCTTTGAAAAATACTATTATTATCATATTGATATATTGCTCCGAAATCATTTTTAGTACAATAGTCACTAACGTATATTTATAGCACCTCATAAGAATCACTTAATTTTGATCATCTACGCATACAAGTATAAATATAAAAGGTGGGGTTTTCTTCTCTTACCGCATTGAAATAATAGCAAATAAATGTTCCGAAACAGAACTTTAGAAATAGTTTAGGGACTGAAATGAATTTTAATAAAAGGCAATAGAGAGGATAGTGACAGCTAAATGCAAGTTAAAATGACACCAAACGATAGGCGCCGTTTAGTATGATAAGGTAATAAAAGATATCTTACACCTGACACTATTAATCTATGTCTTAGTTAATATTTGTAATCTTTCTTTGCGTGTTTCTTATGCATACTTAACTTCATATTCACGGTCTCTTTAATTAAAAAGGAAGGTAATTATTTAAATATAACTACTTTAACCAAAGAGCATTTGGTTATAACATCATCACTTGTGTTTTATTGTGTCTCTTTCAATGATGTAGATTAGTAGTGTCTTTAGAGTATGTGAAATTAACCATTCAAAGAAATATAATTATTATAATACAAAATGTTGGATATTTTAGTATAATTGAGTTAAATAGTTGACAAATGTGATCATAATATTTATCAAACAAGGAGGTGCGTAGTGCACGTGTGTTTTGAATTTATTATGATATTCGATAATAGAACCATATAGTTTCATAGGGGCGAAACCTCTAAACAATGGGTCTAAGGGGACAACACCCCCTTTGCGTGGGTCCGAATGCGGCGCTCCTGATAGTGGGGTCTTAGGGGGCGGCGGTCCTTAGCAGGGTACAAGGCGTAGAGCCCATGGCTAGGGTCGAGCAAGTTTTAATCTCTTTTTTTTGTTAAATATTGTTGTGTTAAAATTGCAGTAAAATTTTATTTTCTAGAAATTTCACATGTGAAATTTGGGGGTGAAAATTGTCAGCTTTTAAAGATTGAAATTTTCTAGTGGCACTGTTTGTCCAAGCTCTACAAAAACAATTCTTGAAAATTTTGGTCATTCTGGAATTCTTCTTTTTCATCTGCTTTACTACAAAACACACACAAATCATACTTTCTTGTTGAATATGAGTTTTATCCGATTAAATATTTGTTATGAACCCTAAATAGTTTCAATCTTAAAATAATTAGCGACACTTACTTGGTACAACTTTAATTATCGAATTGCAATTGTCAATTCCTCTACATTCATGAGTTTTCAACAATCAAAAAAAAAATTAATACTGTGTTGTTGAGATAAATGGCCATTTTAACTTTCTACCTTGAAATATGCTTTGTAAAACATTATTTTAAGATACACAGTCTAGACACATCGTTTAGAAGATTATTGTATACCAGTCGGGTGGTATTTCTAAATCAAAATAATATTATCTAGATGCTTGATCTAAAATTATGTAATATATTATATTTCATAATATAACCGACAAATTTGTTATTATTAATTTCCTGTCCTGATCTATATGGTTTACGTGTTTTAATTCATGATTTGGCTAAAGAACTGGTCAAGAAAAATTAAAAGATAAGATAGATGAGATACCTGTGCAAGAAAAAAATGAAAATTTGTGAAAATAAAGTAGATAAGTAAAATTTATTGGATGGACTTGTAGTAGAGGTTGTGATTGCCTTCAAAAAGGTGATGTTGTTCAAATCCTTGAAATTGTAATATAAGGTGTTATTTGTGAGTAAAAAATAGTTGTTCAAAAAAAACATAAAATTGTTCATAAATGTCACTGCTATGTAAGTAAATTTCTCTTAAATAAGCATTGATGTATAAATTTACTCAATAAATGAACATATTTGTGATTTTCTCTTTATATTAATGCTTTTAAGTATTTATATTAGCCATCTTCTTTAAGGTTAAATTCATTTTTGTACGTTGATCACAAACAGTATTTCTTAGCGGCTATCGAATGACACGAACATCTATTTAGAAAATATAGGTACATTTTATATGAATTTATTTTAAAATTTTTGGATTGGTTACAATTGATACTCGAAGATGTGTGTATTTATATAATTTCAAGTAAATAAATATGAGAAAACAACCACATAATTAATTCACCCATGTTTTACAAAAATATATATATGAAACTTTATAAAATATATATAACACTTGATGCGAGTATGTAAAATGAATTTACTATACCCTTTTGGTAGCGAGGCAAAAACACAACAGATATTGGGCTGAATCACACGGTCAGAGCGGCCCAAACACAAAGTGAAAAAACACCAAAAAAAGTAATCTACTGAAAATCAATCTCAGCCCATAGCTCTTGCCAGGCCCAAACTAGCCATCTACTCCGTATTCTTATTTTATTACACTCGACGGAACCACAATAATGAGCTTTCCGTCGAGTGCATCATTCTAAAACTCGGGCTTCACGTTACAAACTTTATTATGACAGTCTTTCAACTTATTATATCAGGGAAATGAGCTATTTTTACGGCCCGGCCCAACCCGATACTCTATGGGCTCAGTGTCCAAGTTCGGTTTGGGCCATCTCTTTTATAGCTTAGGTCCGGTTCTTTCTCTGATTTTGCCATGTCCATACCACGAAGAAAAAGACAACAATCAAGATCAGTGATGGGCCGAGCCAAACCCATGGACTGTCGTTCTTTGATGTGAGGCCCATTTGCCATATCTTGAGTGAAGCTGTCACTGTGACATTAGTGGCATTGTTATATAAGAACAGTTGGGCATCGTCGTTAATAGCTTCTGTTGGATAAACACGTGAGGTGATGCATGTTCTTCCGCCTTGTGCGTAACCTTCGACTATCGAATGATCCACCTAGCAAAAGGCTCAAACATTTGTAAACGAGCGAGGGACTGAGGGTGAGCATGAGTCTGTTTGGTTCGGTTATTGCTTTCAACAAAAGCATGAACAAACACTTTGGCTAACAAAACCCATAACCCATCCGTTTCAGTTAAATAGGTTATCGGTTCTCAAGGGATGGTTTGGTATTTTGTGAATAACTAAAGTTTGAAGTTGTGACTAAGTTCTATTAAATTGATTTGTTTTTCAGTTAAGTCAGTTTTTTATGTACGTATTAAGGAAAAGTATAACTAAACCATTGGCATCTCAATTGGTTTTTTATGCTCACGCCTATTTTTAAACATAACCAACTTATAAAAGAAAACTTACCAAAATTCTCATGGAGAGTTTTTCGCCTTCGAGGACAGGGACAGTGCTACCATAAATAGACTTATCGACATCCTTAGCAATGGAAGATCTAACCAAAGACGATTTTAACCAATAATAAGTAAAACAATGTGACTAGAAAATATCCATACATTCCATTTGTTCTGAATGTGCACCAACTGATCATTGACGCACATACAAAACATCTAGACAAAAGTAGATAAGAAAAACAGTACCTTGATTGATCTATACAAAAGAATGTATCCAGAGCACCATGTGCACCTTTGGCAATGTAGAAGTAAGCAGGCGTGTGTTCGGTTAGGTTCTTGTTTGCAAGGACTAACAAACCAAACGGGCCTAATGCATCTCTCACACCAGCACCACCATGGCCCGCACAGTTATATGGGACCCCGGCTCCTACACGTAGACTATTGGCAACCTTCTTGTCCAACTCAAACTCCACCAGTATATCCAACTATCAAAGAAATAATTCATCTACAGCATGTTATTTATTGACATACAAAACTAGAAGTACTCTTACACAAATGCAAAGGACCGGCCCATACTACATGGTTAAATTGAGCTTATAGATTTGTTAACATACCTGAGATGTTGGGCCTACGTTAAGTGGAACGAGTGAACCGGGCTCTAGTTTAACGTCATTGAACTCGTTAAGATTGGACCTTAATTTATCCAACTCCTCAATGGGCCACTGAAGCAGATTGCTACCAGTTGCTGGATCTAGTGCAACTGTTCTTGGGACCGCCTAAAACAATAAAAGCCCAATTGAATCAAAGCCCAATTTAAAAACAAGAAGCCCAAAGAAGGATCATAAAAGTTGTAAAGTAATTTTTTTTACCATAAGTGAAGCCCAACCCTTTTTGATATCGGAGTTTTCACTATCGGTCTCTTTGATCCAACTCCATAAAATTCTTCTCTTTTTGTTTTGGTCATAGAACGTTTTCGATGCATAGTAGATTCCATAATCATATCGTAACCCGATACCCACATCGATTTTCGGATAATCCGGAACCCATTTTCCTGTTACCGGGTTATAATCTCCAATCGCATAATAATCACATCTATCATCATCCATGCTAGCTTTAAGAATATGTTTTACATCAGGCCTAAAAGTCCCCGTGTCAAGACCAAAATCGTCTTTTGAAACCGGATAAAAATCAACACATTCCCACATTCCTGTACCCGCGACCTGGTGAAGCCAGGTGTCTTGAAGCTCATAACTTTTAAAATCAGTGGTATCGTATAGTACCGCAATTCCGGTTTTATTTACTTTCGATCCAATGACCATCCGCCACTTGCCTTGAGGCGTGAGCCAGGCAGTAGTCGGGTCGCGAAAGTCCTTTATGTCGATCCATTTTGGTGGGACCAAGACCGGGTTTGTGGGGTCCTTGACCCAATTCACGAGGAGGGGGTCAGATGGGTTGGCTGGATATGCTAGGTTTTGGACTTGAACCGATTCATTGGTTGAACCGGTGTAAAGTACAACTAGTTCGTTGTTTGGAAGGATGGTTGTTGACCCGGTCCAAACACCGTTCACATCGTACCATTTGTCTGCCTCCATGGCTATTGGAAGGTGTCGCCAATGAACCATATCTCTAGATACCGCATGACCCCATACGATTAGACCCCAAACCGGGGCCGCCGGGCTGTATTGGTAAAATAAATGGTACCATCCTTTGTAAAATACTGGACCTATAATAACGTCAAAAAAATATAATAACTCACAAAATAAAGAAATTATAATTATAATAATGACATAATCTGGTAAAGATTGACAAACTTACCATTTGGATCTTCAAGAACATAAAGCAGAAAATTTCACCACAAATCAATGCCAAGGTCACCATAAAATAAGAAGAAACAAAAAAAAAATTATAACATAAGCAATATGTGAAAAGAACAGAAGAGAATAATATAATTTATATTTATACTATGTCAGGAAATATCTTATTTATATGACGTTTATACCGTTCATCCAATTCTTTCCTGGATAGAAATGAAAAGCGGGTGCTTGCCAACTCAATGTGTCTTCTGTCCACGAAAAAGAAGGTAGATCGGCAGGTAACCCGAATGATTTCTCGGAAACACCTTGTTCGACTGGATTCCTCCTATCGGGCAATGGAACATCATTGTCATGGGTTTCAATATGCACATTTCCAACGATCAAGGCCACTACCAAGGCAATGGCCAACAACCCAGATATCAAAAGGAGAACGGGTTTACTGGGTTGTTGGCCGGTTTCTTGAGGTTGAGAAGGTGGGGTTGCATCTAGGGACGGGACATAGCCATAATCAGTATCAAGAAGTGGGGTGTGAGACGGGTTTTCAACATCGGATGATGTTTGGGATCTCATTTGTTGAATGTTTATTGTGGTTGTTAGTTTGGTTGAGGTCTGGTTACTTGTATAGTAATGTCTCGAGCTTAATATGGTGGTTTATTTTTTAAAGTGGAAAAAACAGCGTCGGAGAAATATAAGGACTGTTAAAAATGTGTTTGGTAAAGAGAAAATAAAGAACACACAACAAGGTGTCTATAAATAGAAAATTAGTTTAAAAATATAGTCTAAAATGTTATTTATAACACTTTTTATCCCTGCTTTTGATTATTATTATTTTATTTTATTTTATTTTAACATTTTGATCATTTTACGATCATAAATTACAACACAAAGTAAAACAGAAACACTACACACAGCACATTTTTCACACACTTTGGCACTACTAGACCAAAGACCCTTTGATAACATGTAATTATCATATCAACAAACATGATAAGACACATATCAACGTGGGTCTAATTAGTTGAATTGATCAAAGGTCTTAACATTATGACAATCTCTCAAGTCTCAAATCATCACCATCTGCGGAAACATGGACCCACAAAGAGACTCAATACACGAGTACAAGCTACTAATGTTGTTATTTTCAAACAAGGATTACAGAGCATGAACAACATACGAGATGGAGTTGAGATTGAGAAGCTTTTGATTCCATCACTCAAACGTTTGGTGGTGGCCAGATTTTTGCGAAGAGTTCTTCCACCCTCTTTGCTTGGTTGGAATAACCATCCATCCCAGATGAAAGGAGTTCCAAAGCTGCAGGCCCCATACCCGTAGCGAAGCTCAGTTGGTCCCACGTAACCAGCTGCAAGTAGAAGAGAAAGGTTCAGTAACTACAAATAGTAATGCAGGAGTTCATGATATTTGGTTCGAGCCTGGGAAAACGGATGCCGTGGGGCAGGTTGGATAATGGGTTAAAACAGGTTCCTACCAAAACAGGTGCGGGTCAAAACAAGTCATTTTACAAAAGTATAAATTTGGTTGGGGTCAAAGCAGGTTCCAACCAAAATGGATTCTTAAAATGGGCCCTTGTAGAAAAGAAAAGTATCAAAATGAGTTCCCCACTATATTTGCTTTTATGGCGGGTAGTGGTGACGTATGGCAATGGTGGCAGAGATTGCAGGTGAGGTGATCAAGCCAGTGGCTGTGGAGGTGGTCATAGCGGAGGAGGCGGGAGAAGAGGGCACGAAAGGGCCGGAATGTCAGTGGTGGCAAGACACAATGGTGGCGGGTCACCTATTTGGACCCTTGTAAGTTTGCAAGTTTTATAATACTGACCCAAAATGACCCATTGTATAATTTGATTAGACCCAAAATGACTAGTAATATAATTTTAGTAGACCTAAATTGCCCTGTTGTATAATTTTAGTACACCCAAATGAACGTATTTGCAAAATTAATTTACTCAAATCAACTCATTTCTTGATGAATGAGTCTTAGTTGCCAGATGTGATTCTGTGTAAATAAAGATAACCAAAGAGCATACCTCTTCATCAGTGAAGTTATAGGCAGCAGCTGATTGTGAGGATAGTCTTTTGACAAATGTGTACTTATCATCATCAGGAGTCACAGATTCCTTAAGAGCCTGCAATATCTTTAAAGGGGTGATAATATAATCGACCCTGCATGATTTAGTAGCCGGTGATCATTTGTTGGGCCAGAATATACTATAATAAAAATATATTTTAGCGGGTAACAAATGGAATATACCCTAAAACATTGAAAACATCCTGCTTGTTTCGAATTGAGGCAACCATCAACTTTGATTTATGCCCATATTTGTGAATATAATTGTAAGCTTTTGTCACCTGCAAGAAAAATAAAAAGCACACATCTAAATCCACCATCTTAAATCAAAATACATAAAAAAAGGAGAAAAATGGGAGTTGAAAGAGCAAGTTCCTGAGACTAACCAAAGCCAAACCCGGATCTTCTCCTCTTTTAAGAGCAGCATCTATTTCAGGATCACCACTGTGGTTGCGTGCCCAATCCTGACAATGTGAGAAATCAGGGTGAGATGACTTGTCAATTTTGACCTGTTTACTTATGAATAGGGTTGGTCTGGGTTATGTTTTATCCAAACGGGTCAAATGATTTGGCCGAGTCAGACAGGCATCAAAGTCACCTGAAGTGTATTTTTGATGCACACGTTCTCCTAAATCACCTTATTAAGGCTGGAAAAATATTATTATAATAATACAGTTTTTGTATTCAGATTTAGCACATTAACTATTTATATGGACTTGTTAAAAGTTCGACGGATAAGTGTAAGGGAAACCAAACATGACCTGACCTGTTTCGGTCCGCATTAAAGGTTTGCCCGTTTTAACCTAAACCCCTTCTGACCAGTAATCATAACTGCCCGACCCGCCCATTTTTCCACCTCTACCCGAAAGACTAGATTGCCCTTTAGCTTACTGAAATTGGAAATTTTATTATTTGACGCTAGCAAACCGGAGAGTATATATTACCCTAAGGCGACCAACAAAAATTTGAATAACTGAAGCACCAGCTTGAGCAGCAGCTGCAGCTTGACAAAAGCTGAAGAAGCATAAAGTAGTCAACAAATTAGCACTAAGAACCATGCGCAGGTAAGACCTAGTTTCTTTTTTTATTTCGTTTCTCCCTTGTAATCTTATATCTTATTATCATGCAGAATGCCAGTAATCTGAAATTCTGAATCTTATATCTTGCTCTAATGCATTACGCAGGTAACCCTTTTATAGCATTATCAGTATTGAGTTTTATGATAACTTTCACCCATACCTGTAGACAAAGGTCATATGCGTTTGTATGCCTTCAGATTCCAACAATCTTGCAGCCTCAATTCCCTGAAGAGAACAATTAGCTTATATACAGTCATACACTGAATGATTCTCTAACAACATCAAAACACAATATATTGTGTACTCACTTGCCAAGTTGCAGGAATTTTAAATAACAAACGTTCTGCAGGGACATCAATACTATTGTACAATTGCAACAGTTTTTCGACCTGCAAATCAGTAAAATTATTAAAAGTTGAGGGCAAGATGCTAAACATTGACATTGCCATATATAAAGTTTATATACATCACTTTAAGCCAAATCTAGGATGTTTAAAGAAAAAATTAGACAGCTGGTCATGGTTGAATTTTAAAACCAACAAACAATTATATGGCCTGAACCATTGATAACTGATAACTGGCTGTCTCCCACAAAAGAAGTGATCATCAAACCAAACAAAGTTATAAGTCAGTGAATTACACAAGAGTCTGAATAATCTAACTCCTAGAAAGTAATCATGAACATGGACATAAAGGTCATACGAAGTAAAAACATTGCAACAGTAAACACAAGATTAGAATTTAGAAGATATATGCATGATACATGGCATACAAATGACAGCCATTATTATACCTTTCCAATAATGGCATGCGTGTCATAAGCAAGGCGAGCATCCACTTCAGTTGAAACACGACCAGGCACTAGCTTTGATAGCTCACCACCAACATTTACTAATGCCTGTTATTTCCAACTCTTAGTCAAAAACATTCAATAGATACAGTAAAGCAACTGTATGAACACCTACTACGTACATAAAAATATCTACCTTATTAACAAAACATGTCATTCGAGCATCCGGTGTCTCTAGGCCGTAACACTCCTTATCTGCCAATGCAGTATCCACAGCACCCTACAACCAAAAGTAAACATAGAAACCTTACTAACTGAATTCATAGCTTTTGATCCCACGATCTTCTTTTTATACATTCAGTTTCTAAATTTTACAAAATTGTGTGCGTGTTCTATGGGTGATCTTGATTGCATGTATCTCCTGTGATTATTTTGGTGATTGTGATCATATTGTGTGAGTTGGAGCCGAGGGTCTCGCCAGAATCAGCCTCTCTATCCTCTGGGATAAAGATAAGGTTTGCCAACATCCTACCCTCCCTAGACCCTGTTAGTAGCTCTGCTATGGATGGGATGTACCGGGTATGATTATGATTTCTAAATCATATGAAAGTATATTTACTTGTAATCAGAAATGGTGCTAACAATATAATGTAGCTATCAATCACTCCACTTGAAGCAAACATATACATACAATCTTCTTACCTTAAAAGTTGTATCAGGGAGACTGCAAATTCCTAACAGAAGAGATGAACTGACAGTAGCAGCAGTTGGAGGAAACCTATAGATAGTTTAAAACTCAAATCGCTTAGTTTGATCAACACAAAGGCACTTGGATCAAACTTTGCAAATTATTAGATTATAACAACACCTCTCGAAATCATCGAAGATGACAGTATCGGGAACAACTTCACTGTATTGTGACAAAGCATCTAATTCAGTCCTTCCACCTACAAACCAAAACATCAATTAACGAACTAACACACACAATTAGTCATTAGTCGGTTACACCTACCACAACTAAACAAACAAAGCTAAAATTTGATCTACCTGTGTTGGGAGAAGCAGAGTAATCAGTGTAGGATGCTCGGATTTGAGTACATGATCTGTGAGAACTGAAGGAAGCAACTGGAAAAACGGATCGTACGGTGAATCGAGTTCTTCTGTTCTGCTGGTGATCGATCAACAGGTGAACTGTAAATCAAATAGAAACAATTTGTTGAGAGTATGTGAGTTGATTACCTGAAGAAGAATGGAAGAAGATGTGAGTGAAGCAGAGTGGAATGAAGTAGCTGACATTTTCGATCTGTAAATTGGTAGTGAAGGTGTGGATTTTGGGGAAGATGATGATATATAGAAGGTTTTTATATAATATTTCACAAGAAATTTAATATATATTTTAAGTTTAGCTTTGATTTTTTAAATAGTTTTTTGACATAGAACTTAACGAATTTTTCCAATGTTTTTAGACTCGAAATGAGAAAGAAAAGATCCTCAGTTCTTCACTTCGTTTGATTGGATCTTTTTGACCGGATTAAAGCCCGAATGATCTTTTTTAATAAAATAAATTATATTTTGTCACATGTCGTCTTCTTACATTAAATTTTACTTATATTATTTTTGTCACGTGTCGCTATTTAAAAGAGTCTAACCATTTAATGATAACATTAAATTCTAATTATATCATTTATATATTTTTTAAATTATAAAATAGATTTTTTAATAAATTAAAACATATGTTTTTTTAGTTAAAAACGTAATTTGTTTAAAAATAAAATTTTATGAAATATGAAGTTTTTTAATACAATGAATTTTAAAGAATAGCAGTTTTTAAAAAAACAATATTTAAAAGGAGAGTGCCTGAGAAACCAATTTTTAAAGCAAAATTGTTATTTTTATCAACTAAAATAGTTAATTATACGTAATTTCAACCATATTTTATTTTTAAAAACTATTTTATAATACTTGAATATTAATTACTAACTGTTGATTTAATATTTTTCATTTAACATGTGTAATACGTATGTTTCTAAACTAATGTCATAATAAATAGAAAAATTAAAGTTATTTATATGCGTCTAGTTTAGAATAAACTATGAAAATACTGTGTATGTTTGATGTGAGTTTGTGATTTTAATAAAAGTATAAAATTTAAATAATTAACATATGAATAATAGAATATTATATTAATAAAAAATAATAAGATTTTAAAGAAAAAAATTAAAATCTAGTCCAACCAACTGGTCTGGTTCAATCGGATTACTAGTCAGACCCGTAACCAGTCGATTTAAACGATGACGATTCAAATAGGCATTAGTGAATTTTTTATTGTAGCCTTTTAGGCTTAATGCTATGATTTAAGCTAATAATACACAAGGCTGTATTTAATTTTATCTTTTAGTCGAGTTTTGACTTGATTCTAAAAGGTATCATCATTTAATCCGCCAACATAGTTAAGTTAAAGTAATAAGAAATTATTATTAATACATAACTCAAAGATTTTATAACTGATTAATTTGAAAACCCATCGATACTTCTGCTGAAATCTAACACTTGTTTTGATATTTCTCTTTTTTTATTATCCTCTAAATTTCTTGACCCTTTTAATATTAATTTTGAATATATGTCTCAAGAAAAATACTTTTCTTAATGGAAATATACAACCCAGCTATGAAGGATCGGTGTTATCTTAATCAGTCCCGTCTATCCGAAGTTTCTAATAATTAGACATATGTCTCCGATACACATATATCACAATTGGAAGCATAGAATCAAGCAACTCAATTTGCAATGCCATAAAGTGAACTTGACTCACCTTTTGCATATAACCATCACTTACTAACCTTGACACTCAAACTCAGTTAGATCATTATAATAAATATAACTCACAAGACACAATCATTCGACTAATTAACCTCCACTTATTACTAACATATAACTTAATTTGATCAATACTTCACTTCAACTCACGAGGGAATGCTCATGTTTGATTTACAAGACACATGAAAGATCTATTGTATTAACCATCTCATAACTCATTTAATTTAGTAATCCAACATATTTAGAAATTTGTAGTCCCTTGAATCCTTGATATGATTCCAAATCTCATCAATATAACTATTTAAGATAGTTGTACACTTGTACACATAAAATTCATTAATTTAATTTGTAAACTTAATCATGAATTTAACAACATAATTTGTTAACGATATAATGGTTCAACACTAGGATAGGTATTCCTAGAACGTTAACATTCTACAAGATGACATACCACTTCATACTTCTAGTCATGGTTCTCTCATATTTTCCGTCTTCATAAATGGTCAAACTAACTATAGTGTCTCTAATACAATAGCAATCTAATTCTTTCCAAAGGATTTATAATTTAGTATAATGCATCGTGTAATATATAAAATGGCACAAGTAACCCTTATAGCATAATTTTACTTATAAATTACCCTTAGTAACAAGAATATAAAGAGCACTCATCTTTTGAGTTTCTTTCACTAAGCAAATAACTTTCTTAATTCAATTTATTTATCTTGAAGTTATTATACTACCTTTAACACATGAATTATTGTCATTTGCATCTCAATTTTCATATGATTATACAATACAATCAATTGTATTCATTTACATTTATTCTTTCTTGTTTCGTACTCAACACAACTAAGCATATTGTTACAAACCAACTAAGATCAGGTCACAACACTCTACTTTTGAAGTGATTAGGGCCATTTCGAAAGCATCTAGGGTGCCTAGAAATCTCCGGAACAACCTACAACATTGGGTGCTAAGAAAACATCATTGGTAGGTTTAGAACAACTTTTCAAGTGGTAGAAAACGCCCATCTTAAGGGTTGCCAAGTGCCCAAATGCATTTAAAACAACCCTAAACGTGCAGTCGGAAGAACGCTCTAGACTAGGCTTGAAGCATCAAGGGAAGGCCTAGAAGTAGCAAGATAAATCAACCATGAAAAGATCATGAATGCTATGAGCATTTCCTTAGAAATATCCTTGGTATCTCCATAGAATTCTCTAGATATCATCATATATGTTTTATTTATAGAAGGTTTTAGAATAGAATGATCTAGAACTAGTTGTAACTTGTATAAATTGAGTGATGGTGCTTCATTTGCAACCACCCAAGTTTCTTGTAAAACCAAATAAAGCAAAGACAACGGTAATCAATTGGAAAAAAAACACAATAAAATTAAATTAAGACATGCATATGTATATGTATGATACTGTTTATCCATGTCTCGTATTATAAGTATTGCATATATATTATATTTTAACAAAAATGTTCTAAAAATTATATAATCTTTTCACTAAGTTAGGGCAGTATTATTATCATTTTTATTAAAATTATATGAATTAGAGAAACTCATATTTGTTGTAATACAAAAGTAAGGAATTAATAATTACATAATTTATTTATCAACATATATGAGACAACTTCTCATCTATTTTCTTAAAACTCTTTCATTTCAAGCACATATCACATTTATCACAACTTTATTTTGTAAAACTTTCAACTTATTATAACACTCTTATAATAATATATATAAAAACTTATAGTATATGAATTACTAATTATATTGTAATAATTACATATATATATATATATATATATATATATATATTTACAATGTCAAAACTTGTATTTAATAATTATTTAGAATGTAAAATCTTACTCTTTTTCCCTATAAGTTTTTCCAACAATTCTACAATTACAATGAAGTTTCAAATTTTATTTATAAAATCATCAACCCAATTCACACTCACTTTCTCATAACCCCACGTTACTATTCAAAACGATGGTGGTGTGTTTTAAATATTAGATACTATTTATTAAAAGTAACTTGTAAATATAAAAGTGAGACTTAATGAAATTGCTTTATAGTTATATACAACCATCTTTTTATTATACTTCTTTTTTCTTGGCTTGGATTTTAATTATCACCCTAAAACATGAGACTTTCTTTTCCATCGATCACATCAGAATGACAAACAAGCAACATTCTAATCAGTTTAAAATATTCACTCGAGGAGTAGAATTGTCAAGCGTTCCATCTAATGCCACAATCGTCGAGGCAAAACACAAAAGAAGTAAAAATCTCACCAGATGGTTATTGCTCAAGGACTCGTTGGTGATCTTGTATACGCCAACCAAAAGATCAATAACAACGTTATTGTTGGCACTGTCTATTGTAACCTTATTTACTTTATTTTCCGTATGGTTGTGCAAGTAGGCTAAGCTAACAAGCGTGGCACCCTATGACATAAGCAAAAAGTATTGCTTCTCCTTAAAGTTTTTAAGAAACATGGGTTCCTTAAAAATATTATTTAAATTCTTAGAAATTGTTAGCTGCAAATATAAATGCATTTTTAACCAAAAAAATTTAGTCACAAACCTTAGCATTTGTATAATGACATGAGTAGATGTCCTAATATACTCAATATAAAAATTTTAAAGTTAATAAATTGTCGGGGGATTTCGAGCATGACCTGATTAGCTGCATCAGCAATTAGTTTGTCGATAAACGAAAGCGGAGGTATGGTCAAGCTTTTTGGAGGCTCAAAACAAAATGAAATATTGAGGCCCTTTCAAATTTTATTGTTACAAGGCTTCGTTTTTTATCAAGCTCTGGCCAGCAATGATGTGATAAGATTTGAAGGACATAGAATAAAAGTACCTCGAGATTAAATATGATTTTATGTCAAGGTGCATTCTATGTTCCCGAGTTAAATATAAAAATTTAAAAAAAAATGACAAAAGACATAGGTAATACAAAATAAAATTCTCAAAAAAAACAATGTAAAACAGTTAACCCCTATTACATGATGCTTATTAGCAAAACAAATGTTTAATTTGATTAATGCCACAAACTCAAAAAATCTAATGTAAAATAGTTGATCAGTTAATCTCACAAGATCAAGGCAATATTAAAGCTTGTAAAACAGGTTGTTAAATGAATTAATTTCACCATATTGAACACATGTAATTAATTATTCAATATTCATGTCATGTTTAACAAAAATTAAGTTGAAGAAGAGACAAATATTACATGAAGCGATAACTATTAGGGGCATCGATAACGGTAATGGCCGATTGACCTCCCCTATTAGTTGTCTCTCAATCTTGTCTACCGAGTTTCGATGATTGTTCTCCTACTCTTTATCATATTGTCCTAATCGTTGGATTCATCAAGTACTTCTGATATCTCCTACTAGCCCAAAATATTATTTTTAACACATATATTTTTTTTCGAAACAATGAGGCTCTATCATTTTAGGGACCTAAACCCTAACTTCACCTCTATATATACCTGGGCTGACTTTGGTGGGGGTGAAGGGTGGGAGGATCCAACATCCATGTCACTAAAAAGGAATATCTTATGAAGCAAAAGGGTAGACAACTAGTCACAAGTTAGCATGAACAACATGCTCAAATTAAATAATTGGTCTCGAGTTAGCAAGAATAATATGGAATCTAAACTTGTGTTA
Source organism: Flaveria sonorensis (assembly GCA_025506505.1). Taxonomy (NCBI): domain Eukaryota; kingdom Viridiplantae; phylum Streptophyta; class Magnoliopsida; order Asterales; family Asteraceae; genus Flaveria; species Flaveria sonorensis. Next base: position 3,000,416 of record CM046433.1, on the reverse strand, counting down.
GTAAAGAACATGTTGTAACATAATAGGTGATTGTATTTGAGTTGGACTCATATATCTGGAACATGAAAGGGAGTTACATTATTGCAAATGCACAAGTATACAACATGGAAATTTCAACAACACTTGATATGATATATGTAGTATGCATTCGGAGCATATATGATCAAAGAATCATTCAAGTGGTGCCTGAAATGGCTTAATTTAATATTTTAATGTTAAACATTAAAAATGTCACCCTAAAAGGGATGGCAAAAGATAAAGTGAAGTGATATGAGTCCCTTTGGTTTGACATAAGAAGTACACTACACCGATCTATGATTTTGAGCAGTTTTCTTTGGTTTTCAACGAGGTTTAAATGGTTAATTCAGAGGAGGAAGGGGTTTTCGCCACCAGGGAGTTCTAGGACGAGACAAATGAAGACTCTAAGTGATATAGAGTGATTTTGATCATTTATTTCAACATGGCACATCAAATTGATGCTTTGCTACTTCATTTCATGATCATGAAGGGCTAGATCACTTGTGATCATCACCGGATGTAGGTGTTGGGTTAATAAATGTGCACTCAATCAAGTTTTCGCTCTTTCAAGACATGAATTATTCTTTGGTGTTTGTTTGTTTTTATGGGATTTATGCATGGTTGTTTATAAAGCCATATCTTTATGGTTTAATGTTAGCATCAACCTATCATTATCGGTCCCGAATCATTAGCCATCATGATGTGGTGTAGAATTACGATCATATGTTAATGGTATAGAATATCATCTTGTTTAGGGCATTATCGATCTATGATCATTAGTTATCCATGGATTATATTTACTTGGTCCTGTAAATGTTCCTAATTTCATTTATTAAATTGATCATGTCTATATGGTTGTTAGAAGAATGATACAAATAAGGTTATATACAGTGCTTCTCAATTCCAAACATTCGTGTCCTTTTTTACTAAATGCATTTTTTGATCAATTGCATTGTGTATATTCACTCAATCAAATCAAAATAACTTGTCCTTTATGTTTGCAAATCTAAATCAACTTTATTTAAACATCATCCACCAACTTCCGTAGATTCGAAGCTCTACTTGTCCTGCTATTTAACATGATTAGGACACAAACTCTTTAACTTTGATCGGCACTCCGACATTAATCATGGAGTCCAAATTACATTATATCTTTGGAATAATTGTAAGAGTTGGTCCAGTAGCTTACAAGTTACATTAACTTTGAAAATCCTATACGAAATTCAAGGCTCCTTTCATCAGGCTCCTTTCATATGTCTAGCTTGCAAATCTAACTCAAGTACTACCACTGAAGGGTATACTAGAAAATAACAAACCCAAATACAACTTAAACGAACAAGCACATGTCTAGCACGAGCACATGTCAAGTTTGTTTATTTACGTTTATTTAAGATTTTTTTATGCTTGTTCATAAAGATTTGTTTGTGTTTGTTTTACATGTATGTGGGTGCATGTGTGCATCTTTACTCTTTTATATATTTACTGTTGTTCACTAATAAAATAAAGTATTAATTAAATAACTCGTAATTATATGCGGATGAACGAGGGTTAAATAACGAAATCATAACGTTTAAAAGTTTTAAAGCTTGTATCATTCTAAATGTCTTTTACGGTTGACCTGACTTTTGAATCACTAAATTTTCCTCAGCCCGACTCATATTTTCACATGTTCTATTTGTTTATGTTCACATTTAGCATAATAAAGAAAGAACACAAACAAGTTTATTTTCTTAACGAACAAATACAAACAAAAGAGTGTTTCTATTTTCGTTTTATTCTGTTAAAAGTTAAACTAATGAATATGAATATAGTTTGTTAGTGTTCATTTACAAAACTACTCATTGTACATGATTTTCTATACAAGGTTGCGAGTTCACGAAGAAGTGCTTAAGAAATGCATGATTTTAAAACTTAAAACAATGCCACGAGTCCAAGAGGATACACAATCGATCAAACAAACAAATATGAAGTAAGAAACAACTAAAAACTTAAATCTTGAAATAACACAAACAAAATGGTACCATGCACGATCACCCTGTGGTTCCCACAAGCTTCAACTCGGCTTACTTCTTGAAGACTTGAATTATTACAACTTCAGAACCTTCACGAAGTTAATACCAGAAAACACCAATATCCGCATGACGTTAACTGCTGCTTTTGATCATTTGTCAGTATCAGACATTTGTTCCTTCCACGTAACTAAGGATTTAAGGAACTCTTTGACCTCTGAAGTGTCCCGAAGGGACAAGAAAGCTCTGCTTTCTTTGGGTACCGAAGATACCAGAATCCCATAACCACGGTTTCCTTCTCTTAAAACCTAAGAAATATTACAACATGATGAATGACTTGATATATCAAACAACAAACAACATTGTTGAAAAAAACTATAAAAGTTGTACCTTGAATGCATCTTCGTCAGTTCTATCATCCCCAATGTAAATTGGGAGCACATCATTAATGTTGTTTAGCCCTGTAATCATATACGTTCTCATAAAAGTTAGTGGTTCGTTTGGAACAAAAAGTGAAAATTTATGGCGGACATACCAAGTGATTCAAGTAAAAATTCTACCGCCTTCCCTTTGTCCCAATCAATCAAAGGACGGACCTCTAAAACCTGCATATGAACAGATATAAATTTTTTAGACAAATGGATTATGTAATCCATGAGCATTATTTAAAAATGACAAGTTCTATAAAATTTAGTGTTTATATTACCTTCCGCCCATGAGTTAGTGTCAAACGAGGATAATCTTTCAAGACATCATGAACACATTGTGCAATAATAGGCCAATTCTGCAACACGTACGAGTTAATATTCCAACGAGACCATTTTTTCAACACATCAACGGTATCCAAAACCAAAGAGGTCCTCACCTTCTCATCAACATTACGGTAATGTACAGAAGTGCAAAACTTGTGATTTTCCACAAATGCCCCTTGGATATCCTTTGTCACCTCAACAAGGGTCCTAAAAACCTAAATTTTGAGAAGATGCAGTCTTTTAGTATTTGTTAGCATAACATTTTCTTGTATCAAGCATATATTAGCTAGGATGCAATTTTACAAATCACCCACCTCACTGATCATTGGTATAAACTCTCTAGCGGGCTGGAACAAATTTGCTTCCTTGCCCTGCACAAGAAAACAGAGCATTTAGCTTCAACAAATATAAGGCAAATAGGCAGCAGATTATAGAGGGGGGAAAACTTTGGTTCAATGAAATACCAGTTTGTGAGTAGATCGAATATAGTTTGTATGATTGATAGGGAGTGTGTCTTTGGCAGGGAATATGATGTCCATACCATGACTACCAGCATAAAATAGTTCTGTTAGTCCTACTAACTCAAAAACCTGAACAAACATATTTTACACAAAATGTAAGACTTCAATTGCATTGACTTTTCATCTATTTTATTTGTTTTCATTGTAAACAGACCGCCATTCTTGAGGGAATAAATGACTAGGATAAAACGTAGAATTAAAGAGTATGAAAAACAAACACAGAAGTTGATGCATAATAGTTGCACTGCAATGTGTTTGTTTCATTTGGATTTGCATGAAAATGACAGTTTATTTGCGAAGTTAATCGCTTGATTTGAGATACCTTGTCACGGCTTCTTCCACTAATGATAGCTGTGGGGAAGTACTTAGCAACATCTTTTACAGCAGAATGCATCTTAAAAAGGGAAGTGTTTTAGAACCTTTCGGCAGATCATTAAGAGAAAAAAAATCACAAAATTTGGAAGATATTACTTACATCAATTGACATAAAAGCACGATTGGGGTCATCCACAATTGGTGAGAGGGTCCCGTCATAATCTAAGAAGATCACAATCTTTTTCTTATGTGCACGATTTACAATATGATGAAAGGAGTTTAGGGCTGATGGATACTTCAGCTTTAAAAACAACAAGAAAACAAAAACCACAAAATAGTAAGAGAATATAAGATGAATATAGTTATAATGGATAAAGTGATTGGATTTTTGAACGTATACATTTTTCACTACAGACAATCACTGGAAAAAAGAGTTTGAATGATTTTAACGTTTTCTTTTTGCCTTAAATTTCAACAATTTGTTCACAAGAATAATGATTTAACTTTGCATCAACTTAAAAAGATAATTTAAAAGGTTAAATCCTTTTTATTGCAGAGAAGGCATACCATCCAAGAAAAATAAGCAAGATCATTGTCATCAGAAGCAAGCTCAATTGCAATATCTTTAAGGATCTTCTTACGAGGAGGTGAAGAAGATTGCATGGCATCAAGCCAACCGTTGGATCTTACATCATCAAGTTTACCAGGTTTCTTCTTTGAGATTGAGCGAGAAAACACACTGGAACGAAAACCTAAAATAGTCTGATTTATAGGAGTAGAATCAGCAAGAACAGGAGAAGCATCCACCAAGCTCAAATCCATGATCAGAAGACGAATTTTAAGAGAGTAAAAAATTTGAGTGTTTTGCGGACAATCGTAAATCAATCTTTACCCAACCCTCTTATCAGTAAAAAACCACCTTTTCAAAGTTTCCTTATCACCGGTGCTGGGTAAGCAGTCCATTGTGAAGGAGCTAATTCCTGAAATCTGAAATACATCATTCGTGTGCTTAATTGTTAATGCTCTTAGCTTCATAAATTATTACAACCACACGTGACTTACCTCATTTTCAAAGCTATGCATTTATGAAAAGTGCTAAAACCCCATTCTCAATCATGAAGGCTCTTCAAAACCAAATAATTTAAACCTGTTTTCTTCTGAGACACAATGATTTAAGATACATTAGTATACATCTTCTTTAAAGAAACTATAAAGATCCTCTTGAAATTTGTATTCACTTGTAAAATATATAGCAGCTTTAACTAAAATATATAAAAAAGTCACAAATACTAAACAGTAAAAAATTAAACACAAATGAACTGTTTCACCATTGTAACGGATTCCCAGAAACATGGATCCGACACATTGTTAAGTTTAGAGATTACAAGATCCAGTGGGTTCCATATTCACAATTGCCTGAAATTTCAATTCAGAATGAAACAACATACAAATTTTAACTAATCAAACTAATGATCGCAAGTTAGTTACTATAATTGAAAACCAATATAATAAACCACTACAGTATCTTTACACTAGCCACATGGACATGCCCCCTACAAAGAAGTGACTAGTAAATGTGTACATTCACTCATGGGTCTATTGTTTTATTATTATAAACAATGGTATGGACATTTTTCCCACTAGCGCATAGTTTAAATGGCCACATTCATGTACTATTTTGCGTCACATATGTAGTGTATAAGTTAAAACTGATCAATATAACAATTAATTATTCACACTACCTCCATATGCAAGCATGTTCAAGAGAAGAAAAAAAAACATACAATAATGAGTCATGAACACTGTGTTTTATTTTTGATGTGACTCCCCAACCACAACAGACCCCACCATTGTTCATGTGTACTAGAGGGACATAAAACATCAAAATAACAGCTATAATAATGTTTCCATAATGAGAGATGCCCCGTGTTCCAAATTTCCTTATTCGGCAATGCCCCAATATAATATTAATCTCAGTCCACTAGTAATCATTGTTTTAATTAATTAAACTGATTTAGGGTGTTTCGGTTAATTAAGTGATAACCAAATGGTGAATCTGTTTTGGGATGGAAATGGAATATTTTATTTGCACAGACACGGTTAAACAATTACATCGTGGAGAGCATATAATAACATTAAACAAACACAAAGACAGCTGTCATTTAACTAACTCAAGACAAATAAATTAATAAATAAGAAGTTAGTGGCTCATGTTCATTAGCATAAACCATCATTAGTTAATTAACAGTACCAAACAACAAAATTACACTACTACAGAATACTTCACATGATCAAAGACAAAATGCAATTAAAATAGACAATTAACACGGATTTCCCAAATCAGAAAGATACTCATTTTCCTTATCAATTTCCAAATTTCAATCTTCTTATGATTATCCTTCATTTGTATTTTCCAATTTAGGAAGATGCAATAAACGAACCATGCATGTATGTCAGTCGGATGAGATTCAAACTCATCGGTCTTTATCACATAAATTTCTTTCAACTTTGAATATGCCAGCTACAGACAGACCGTAATTCTTACAAAACGGCTAGAAATATGAATCGTAATCACACAAAAGGCTGTTAAATCCAATAAATACAGAATGTTCATCGAATTTCATAAAATTAGTTGAAATCAACGATAGTTAACATATAAATTAGACGTATTAGACAACAGTAAGATGTACAACGGAAATACGCGATACTATCGATGAAAACTGGTGGAAAATTGTGGGTGAAATGTGGTACCTGATTGAGTTGAACGTAATTAGGCTGTTGAAGAGCGATAATTAGATGAAATAATTGAGAATTAGTGAATTTTAGTAGAAGAATTAACAGAGAGCCCTAGAAATTGAGGGTGAGAGAGTAGAGGAGAGTGAAGGAGGGAGAAGCGTGTGAAGAGTGGGGGAGGGGATTTATAGAGTTTGATAGGTGACAGGAAACGTGCCAAACAAGCTATTACATTTCTATTTTTTTTGGACGACAAATGTGCGACCCTGTTTCAGAAAATAAGTGTTATTTTAATCGGGCCTAGCTATTTTTTCCCCAGCCGGAACCGCACCCCAACCCTTTTAGGAGGAAACACACTGCTGAGAAAACTCTCTGGCTCAACTCTGAACATTTTGCTCAGAGTAAGACTTGAACACATGACCTCTTAATATTTACATGTTATGGGTGCCCCAACTAAACTAATTGAGCTAAGGATCATTAGTAGCTATCACATTTCTCATTGCCTTTTCATTTGTTTTATACTGGTATTTTACCGGTCGTGCGTTGCTATAACGTCGTACGTACCGTGAACTTATAAACTACAGTTGATTTGATTGTTTTTGAACTAAAGTTAGGTTGAAATATAAAATAATTTGAACTTATACAATCAAATGAAAATGTATTATATTTAACACGACTCCAAATAAAATTTATATTGAAACATAAAGCAACTCAAAACGTATATAAAAATAAGCATGTGGTACATGTGTTGTGTGTGGCGGATAAAGTGTAGACTACAATCGCCCCGACTCATTTTCAAACCAAATTTAAGTCACAACGTAAAGTAACTTGACTTTATTTCTTAAAATAAAAATGTATTGTATTTGACTTGACTCATTTCTAAATAAATTATATGTCGATATGTGGATAAACTCAAGATGTACTAAAAAGTAATCACGAAAATATTTTATATTTGACCCGAACCGTTTCCAAATAAAATTTACGTCAAAACATATACGGTCTTGAATCTATACTTATACGTACATAAAAATAAGAATGTAAAAAATAAATTTTTAAAGTAATAATGTAAAAAATTTGTTTTTGAAGTAATAAATGTACGCGGGTAAACATGAAATTTTGAAGTTTGAGGAGACCAAATTGATATTTTATAAACTTAAATAAAAATTAAAGGGGTTAAAAAGTGTATAATTTTAAAGTTAAGAGGTGAGAGTTGGCCAGTAACACCGGTATTTTTTTTTTTAAGGTATTAGTAACATGTATTAGGGTGGTATTTCGAAGGGCATGTGACAAATAGAAATAGGCCTCTTAACATAATACTTGTCCAATCTTTGACAATTGTAATAGCAGATGAAATATTTGTATAAAAATTATTGTTGGGTTTTAAAATGTCATTGACTTGTTGGTACCTTTAAAACATGAAATTACTAATAGATTTTTTATTTTTTATATATGTTAATTTAGAGAATTAGAAAAATAATTTAGGCCCCTCTAAAACATGGTTATGTACGATCGCTCATCCCGCACACCCCTCAAAGGCTCCCATGGGTAGGTTCGCAAGAAAGATAGAAGTGTGACGAGAATGAGAAAGTCGATGTGGAAGCTAATGCGGCATAGATACAAGATGTTCATTTAAGTTGAAGAAGCGGTAAAGAAGGAACCACACAAGCGTGATGGAGAAGTGAGACAATAATAGCAGGAACATCGCCCCTACCTTCGGGACTAGCAAGATGACACCTACCAGCCTTATTAAACAAGATCATCTTTTAAACACAAAATCAATTTTATGTAAGGATTATGGTAACTATATAAATATTCATACAATCTGCTTTAACTTCCTATACGCACACGCACACGCTCACATTTAAATACAAGTGTACTATGTGGATTCTATAGTTATCTTTCTCGGTTACTTTTATCATAGTATGATAGATTAAATGATATATATATATATATATATATATATATATGTGTGTGTGTGTGTGTGTGTGTGTGTGTGTGTGTGTGTGTGTGTGTGTGTGTGTGTGTGTTTTAGTACCTTCAACATGGTACATTCGGTTTGGTAGCACTCTCAAACTAGTTTAGTACATAAAACCCCTGATTATCTTTTGTACCTTGAAAATTTAATATATGTTTTTAGTTTTTCTTTTCTACATAACAAAAAATTAAAAATACTTATTTTCTTATTGAATAAGATTGCGTAACTATTTTCACTAGTATTCACATATTTTTAAGGATACTTTACGTTTTACCAAATAATTGAAAAAGTGAATATAGAATTCTTTTAATAATATACTTTTAACTAAAAAATATAATTTAGCAAAAACTCACATATTGTTGAACTTTTGTAATAAAAAAAGTTGATAATCTTTGACTAATCCCATTATCCATGTGCCCTAAAGTGGCATTACAACAAAGAGATCAAATTGGTTCACTTTGAAATATGGCCCAAAGATCCTCCAAGAGACAACACTTAAAGCGCTCGAGCGTTTTCTTCTTATTGTGCCTTTTGGGTAAGTTTCTTTTTCTTTTTTTTTCCTTTTTAGATTTCCCATGAAAAGAAGAAATAATGTAAGAAGATGATTTTGTGATATTAAAGATAGATACAGATTTACATAGGGTTTATTCTATAAGATAACAATTTATCTGTTTCAATATGACCAACTTTTCATATTGGAAGGGTGGATAAGCGGGTCAGGTTCGAACGAGTTAGATGTAAAGAGACTAGTTTAATATGGTTCGGCTAAAAGATTCATATCTTTTTTATTTAACAATATTGTAAAATTATTTAAGCTTATTCGTTTTATTTATTTTATGAAATGAAAATTTTGATAATATCTTTCAACTAGCCTAACAACTCGTATGTTACACGGGTTGAAAAAATAATATTATCATTAAATAAATTTAAAATGCAGTAGTCATAATAATATAAGTTTGTAATAAGAACGTGAGAATTATATTTTAATATATACAAAATAAAATTATATGGTAGATTTAAATACGTAGGAAAAAACACAAAATGTTTACAAATCTTTACAAACTTATTGTATACGACATTTGAGGTTGTATTAAAAGTTCATCATTCTCATTCAATATAACAAACTTTAATCCGTCTCGTCTTGTAACTTTGGACAATACGACAAACAGTTGTCCGTGTGTAAAAACTTATTGTTTCAAAAACAAACTAACTCTTAGTAATGACTACTTTGAGTATAAACTCAATAGATTAAAAGTCTTATGGATTGTTATACATTGGTCGATTCAACAATCGAATTATGCAAACCTTGATGGTATGATTACGACATGATATATCAAGATTCTTTAATAAAGTGACCTTATATACAGTAAAAAAAACTACAGATTAAACAAAACAAATAGTGTGATAATATAGAAAAGATAAACATTAAAAAATAAGGTTATAAACAAAACTATAAACATTAGCAGCATAGTTAGAAATGATTTTCAATTAGATTTTTAAAATCTGTCCTACATTATGTCAATGTATAATGTAAAAATGACATGGTAAATTATGAAGAATACTTGAAACCTTTCACCAAGCAGCATGACATAATAAAGTATTATCAAAGCAAAAATGATAATATAGAACCTTTCACCAAACTGCATGATATAAACTATTGCAAAGTAAGTTTAAGTTTATCTGCATTTAATAGTTGGTTAAGATTTTCTAAATGCTTAACAATTTATCTATGTATACGAGTTTTAAGTTTTAACCGGGATCAAAATATATAAAAAATGATGTATCATGTGCTTGATTTAACTCATGATTTGTACAATGGCTTCACGATCTGATGTATGCAATGTTACGTTACATATTATGCATGATGTTATTATTCACGGTTTGAACCTCTGCCATTAAAGATTTATTAACCATCATCATGTTTAATTTATAACCAAATTTAAGTTACAAAATGTAAAAATTGTTAAACACTTCTAGTACATTACAGATTATCACAAGGATTAAGAGAAAGATAAAAATAAATAGTTAAAATGTCGTTATATGTTTCACATTTATAACAATAAATGTATCTATATGGTTTTGACAATTTTGTAGTTAAATTATATTAAATATTTAACATCCCTCTTATTACTTAAAACATGAAAGCCAATAAGATTTTTCCGATTGTATGTAACATAAGCTAGTCAATAAGACAATAAGGTAATTCATGAATTATTCTCAATTTAAAATTATAGACAAAAAATTACACTTGTATCCTCTTAATATTAAAGAATAGTGTTATTAATGTTTGGTAAACCATCACATGGTTTGGGGGAAACACAAACACATGTCAAGTTACGAGAGATTCTTTGCCCTTGTTAATCAAATTGCAATACTTATAAATTAGTAATCACACGTGCACACAAGTACAAAACCTCGCAGAGTATCTTAGGCTTTCGTAGAACTTCAAGTACCAAAAGAGAAACTTTTGTAGAATTCACCAACCAAGTGGTAATATCTTAATCACTCTATCATCACCAAATATGAAGAAAAAACAAACGTTAAAAGAGGGTTCGTTGACCGTTCGGTTGTTCAAATTTGACAGTTTGTCAGAATTTTTTATTAAAAAAACTTAGAACGCTACTTATAGTTGATAGAAAATAAAACCGTATAACTCCTGTCAAAAAAGCTCTGATTCTAACACCCAAAGTAATCATCTTGAGAAGAGTAAATAGATTTATAAAACTAATAACTATAAGCGTGGAAAAATTAAAAAAGTCCTCAAAACTTACTATGAATATAATATAACTAGCTTTAGTTACCCGTGTATTACACGGAAGTGTGAAGAGTTAATTATTAAATAACATAAAAACTTTTGATTGTAAGGTCACAAATAAGCAAAAACATCCTTGTAAGCTACATTTGTAGTAACATTAGTAGGCTTACACTTATTATCTAAAGCTAAAAGCTTTAATCTATCTTTACTTTTAATTTGTAACAATATGCCATAAAGTTGATCATGAGTTAAAAATAGGTCCTTTCAAGTATAAACCGACACTTGACAGAGATTGACCTTAACTTTCGTTTATTGTCATAGCGAATATACAATCAAAGAAAACTATCTTCTTTTAGACTTAAAAGGAATACTTTTGACGGGTCAAATCGTGAGCTAGATATTGAGTGGGTGTGAGGATATTAGTATGAAGAAATTAAGATTTAAATAATATACACTGAAAAGTTATATGCAATAATTAGATCAATTTCGAATTATTTTGACCCTGTAATCAAATATAGAGATATAGTATTGAATCAGGTTGGATCGGCCTATAAATGTTCATAATATCTCTGATTAGTTGTTGATTATTATTTATTTAATACTAACTTTAGTAAACCCGTTTATTATACGGGTTGAAAAAATAAAATATTAAATATAATAAAATTTTATGAATTATAAAATGATAATCTAAAATAAGATATGATTAAAATTACATATGAGTGATAACTATAAGTAATAAAATAACGATATTAATTTTTAAACTTTTGTTTTTAAACTTTATTTCCAAAAAAAGTTAAATATTTTTTTCAAAACAAACCGTATTAAATATGTTTTTTTATAATTTTTTATTATAACTACTAGTTTTAATTATTTTTAGTTTATAAAAAAAATTACTTTCTAAAAATACCAATTTTAAAATTTTTTATATTTAAAAAAAGTTAGATGTTTTTGAAAAAAAAATTAATTGTATAAAAAATTATTTTCTAAAAATAACATTAATAAAAAGACATCTTTCTTAATTTATTAAAAAAATTAATCTAAAAAAGAATTAAAATTATTTAATATTTCTTAATTTAGGTAGTTATTTAAGAGGAGAGAGAGACGGGAAAAATAAATTTAGGGGGCCTAGAAATGTATCAAGTGTCTCCCCAAGTTACTCTTTTAGTATTATATATAGTTTATGTAAAAACAAAAATTTAGATATTTGTTGAATAAAATATTTATAGAAAAGGGAAGAAGATCTATTTTTATATGATAACAACTTTTATGAGTTAAATTTGATTTTCTATATTACTAATACTTATGTAAACAAGTGTTTACAAAAAAAAAATCTAGTTCCAGATAGATTAAAAATTCTTTATTTAAATTCATTTTCGTTAACTATTTAATTCAAAATCCTTGAAAAACGAGGGGTGTGATTTTTTTATAAGTTACAAGTGTAAAGAATTTAAGACATGACAAAGAACTACCATGTGTTTGATAGATCTTTGAACTTTTTTGTATTTTAGATTGCAAAATGCAAAATTATTATATGTTAATATTACACTTTCGTGATAAAAAAAATGTCAGTTGACTCTAATCATGATCGAGAAATGTCATTGCATGAGTTACATGACAATCTACAAGGCACAAGTTCTAGATAATGAAGATTTGAGAATTGAGATCACATAGAATATTTTCTCGTGGGTCTCGTATATGACAACGAAGCACATCAAATAACCTCGAAAAATGAAAAGTCGAAGAAGGTTAGGTTTAGAGAGTAAGAAGTTGCAAAACTCATAAGACAATGAGCTTGAAGCATTGGAGAAAGCCATGACCTTATACACAAAACAATTTAGAAACAAGTTTGTGGATAAGAGATATCAAGGAAATGGGTCCAAAAGCGTCGAGGGGAACCAAAAGAAAAGTTTAGAAAAGACAATAAAAAAGACCAATGAAAGAAAATTGAATAGATAGGTGTTACACGTAACAAGTTAGGTCATATGGCACCAAATCGCACTGAAAGACAGAATACAATACAAAGCAAGCAAGAACGATATATTATCTTCTCTGATTTAGAAGGGGGTGATTTAAGTTGTTTGACCTCAGTGTAACATGAAGTCAAGGCCAGGCATAAGAAAACTGTACAAGCGGTTGTAAAAGTTAATGCTTGTTGATTTCGTTTTAATCCAAGTGCTCTTTGAATCCATAATATGAAAATGGGTGAATAGATTTCAAATGAATACGAACACAAAAACAATGCGAATATATATTACGAACAAACAAAACTTATATCTCTAACCTTAACGAAAAACACGAGTATTTGAACATACCAAAACAAAGGAAATTTCATATGGTTAACATCATAAAATTGTTTTTGTCGAGCTTTAAAATGTTACTGGATGGTATGTAAAAATGACATACTGGCATCACATAAACTAGTTGTAAAATCTATTTTATGAAAAAAATAACATTTCTCCATGATAACACATATAATAGAAGTTTGTGTATCATACTCATTTTAAGATAGCAACGTTTATCACATAAAATTGTTTTTGTCGAGCTTTGAAATGTTACTAGATGTTATGTAAAAATGGTGTACTCGCATCACATAAACTAGTTGTAAAATCTATTTTAAGAAGAAAAAAAACATTTCTCCATAATAACACATATAATAGAAGTTTGTGTGTATCATACTCATTTTAAGATAGCAACGTTTATCACCTACCTTAAGTTTGAGATGAAAATTATGACATTGTTTTAAACTTTAACCCAATCTTATATAGTAGTAGCATAATTGTTATAGCTAGACCTTTTAACCTGTTTGTTATAATGATATAAAAGATATTACATCTATACAGTTGTTTTGTAGCACCCGTATACAAAGATATATATACGAGTTGACCAAATGAAGAGATAGATTTAGTTGATTCTTACATGTAAAATTTGTATTCTAGATGGCAGATGATGTAAATCTTTATTTATTATTATTATTATTATTTTTGTTATTGTAGCATTTTGTTTAAAGTTTAAACAACTTGACTACTTGAGTAGTTGAGTTTATACGAGAGTTATTGGGCCAGCGGTTTGATTTGGGCTGCAAAAGTTACAAAATAAATGACACTATGACAAGAATTCAACTTCCAGCTTGAGTTTATAACTTTATACGAGACATTGGGCCATTTGAAGTACCTTTTGAGGCTTTGAGCATTGAATATCGCCAAAGTGGTGATATATCACTACATCCCACCAAAAAATCGCCCAAGTGGGTCTTTCAAACAACAAATTAAACAAACTACCTTAAGGAGTTTTTATTTCCATTCTTATAATTTAATCAAACACAAACCCTTAAATTTATATATTAATTTCTAAAATATTCTCACATCTTATTTTTTTATCTTTATCTTTATATTCTTTTTTTATTATTTCTTTTTCTTTCTTTCCATTACAATATCAACTAACGGTTATTTTGTCTTATTATCTTATTTCTTCTAAAATTGATTTTTATTTAATTTTTATAGAAGTTTTATTATATAGTTATTATTTTTGGGTTTCGAGTTAAAAGTTTAAAATAAAAAAATAACACTACATAAGTTTCATATAATAGCTAGACAAAACTAAGATTTAATAGACAATGAAATTTAAACATGTTACGTCTTCAACGTAAGATATGACAAACAACGTACATACTTTTCCAAGCCGAGGGACAATTTTTCTGCTTCCAATGCATACAGTCAATGCTTCCAAGCATTCCAGGAAATCCTCGTTGTTCAGCAACAGCAAGCAATCATGTAATATAATTGGCATTTGGAGATCGTAGATATTCATCTGAAAAAATACTTACTGTATTATCTCTTTTTTGGATAAAGTATGGCTCGTTAGACTCGACCTCATTTACGATACGGCGAAATAGAGGACGACTCACCTGATTTCTCCTTCGAAATAGGTTTGAGGGATACATTGGTTTTTCTGCAAAGTAATCATGAAATAGACGGTTGTGCCCCTCAATACGATCACGCCAAATAAACTTACGGCATTGAGGAACATCATCATCTTCATTAAGAGCAACATCACTATCATCATCAGAGGACACATATGTCATCATTTTCCGAAAGAAGGAACGAGCCATGTGATATATGAAGTGAAAGCCTTAACCTTCTATAAATATAATAGACATTATCAATATGACATTTGATAGAAAGAACTTGAAATTGTATTGTTATAATTGTAGTTCTAAAATGCAATTTGACTTAACTTTCAATCTAGTACAAAGCATTTCCTATTAATAATATTGATTATATTAAAAACAATTCATAACAGTAGAGAAGCTATTGATTAACAATTCATAAAAGATGAAACAAGTTATACAAGATTAAAGATCACTCTTAGAGCATTCACAACCCAAAAGTTAATTAGTAGCACAGAAGTTGTAAATCAAAAGTAAGCATGGTTAGTATTAGAACGCATAGAGAATATTAGCCTATGACTAATGCATTTTCAAAAAAAGAAATAAACTACCCAGCGATGTTTATTACAAAAAAAAAAAGTTAGGGCAAATTCCATGCAGAACAACTATTAGCAAACGGAATGACAAAACAATGATCTGGTTCACAATCGAGATGCAGGGTTACGAGTGAACACCCAAAAGCAACAAGATGCAGGGTTAAAATTGAACACCCAAAAGAAACGAGATTATTGTTCACTCATGCAAAAGTTTTAAAGCCTTAAAAATCGCAAATCAAAACCCTAGGACATTAGCAATCGAGAAAATGAAGGTGGAACCTTGGAGGGAACTTACAACTAACAAAGAAGAAGCTTTGTTCTTTGATCAGGGTAGGGAGAAGAAGCTCCATTTTCTGATGTTGGGGTGGGGTAGAAGAGGGAAGAGGAAGTTCGTTGGGATACGGTGTCTACAGTAAGTTGGTATATTTACCATAAATTTTATTGTTAAATTATAAAGATAAGGTTTAATTTAAAGAATGGAATGGAGAAAAATTTTAATGATTTTTTTGAAAATATAAAGATAAGGAGTGTTATGCCAAATGGGATGGGAATGCTCTTACAAGTTACAACCTACGGAGAATTCTAGAGTATATAGAATCATCTTTATTTTTAAAATATAAAAAAAAGTTTAACAATTCTTTTACACCTCATTTCTTATATTTTTTTTCTTATTCCATAAATTATAAAGTTCATATGGGTTAAATTGTGACTTCTTATATTTACCAACTCATTATTAACCCCTTTTAACTTTTTATGTGAGTGGAAGAAATAGAAAGCTAAGTAAAAAATGAATAAAATTGTATTATTTAATTCAAAAGAGATAAAAAAATATAAAAATAGATGAGGAAGGTTTTTAAAAGATTAATAAATTTTTTAATTAAATTATAAGAATAAAACACAAAACCTACCGTAAATGCTCTAATACTTTTCAAATTATTTTTCATAAAACCTTTAAAGGTTTAAGTCTTTAAACATTTATAAAAACCAAGTGTACTAATTTAAGATTTTAAATACTCTAAAAACAATTGTTGTAATAATATTAACTTAGAAAAAATAAAGTGTTCACTATTTCAAGTTGTTAAATAACATAAAAACAATAAGTATTAATAATTAATAATTTAATTTGTAAAAAAAATACTTAATTTACTTATTTAAAAATAAAAATAATATAATAAAATATAATAATAATAATAATAATAATAATAATAATAATAATATTAATAATAATAATAATAATAATAATAACAATAATAATGTAACTCCCGAAAATTTATTTAAAATAAAGAAAAAGAAAAGTATCTAGAAAGAAAAGTAGATGGGCCCTAGTGGAGGGGGCTAAGTGTGCAAAGTACAAAACTTTATTATTCTATTATTTAAAAGGGCATGGCCGCCCATAAACATTTTTCTACACACTGCTTTCGGCTGGAAAAGAAGAAAGAAGAAGAAGAGCTGAAGTTTCATCGGTTTCTTGAAGAAGAAGCTGTGATTTTGCTTAGGTGAGTGTTTTCTTGCGTTTTTGTTCGGTTTCAGCTGAGTTTTCAGCTGAGTTTTCAGCTGAGTTTTCAGCTTCAGCTGAGTTACCAGCCCATACGCCCCAATAGTACCCATGCGCCCAGAAAATTGTTCATGCGCTTAAGTAAGGCTCATACGCCTGCATAGTGCTCATGTGCCTAAATGCCTTAGAAAATTTTCTGAAATTTTGGAAAAAAAAATGGAAATTTATGATTAAGCTCTGGGATGTTTTGATGGTTATGTTTGTTGGTGTTTCTCATGTTTGTGGCCTGTTGTTATGTTTCATATTAAGTATTATTACGTGACTTCACGTGGTGTGTTTATGCTCGTATATGTAAAGTATTATCATAAAAGAAGCGAAAGACTAATGATAATAAAAAATGCAACATAACGAATGAATGAAAGTCTTGCAAGCAAATAAAAGAAGGTTCACAGCCATTGGGTTGTCAGCTCAACTATGTATGGTTTAGCTAACCCGAAGGATGCACACAGGGTCAATCCTAGAGATTGACGGGACCCTTGTTGCTTGCCCCATGTACTGGAGTCAGCTTCGTGCACAATGTCCGGGGTCTATTTATAGGCCCTAGGCCTGGTACCAGCTTCGTGCATAATATTCGGGGTATTACACATTGGTTCGGAAGAAAGTGAAAGATAATGATGAAAGTATGAAATGAATGAGAAAATGATGAAAGATAATAATGAATATTATCTTGTTGTATGTATGATGCGTGAACACGTACGGAAGTAATGGATTTTATGAAAAGAAAGTATTTTATGAAAAATGATACTTTTATATATATATATATATATATATATATATATATATATATATATATACACACACACACAAGGGACTTTAAATTTTAAAACTAGAACTCACTCAGCAACGCTGACTTTTATGCATTTCCAGTTGGCAGGTAACTTGTTGCTGCGGATGACACGTGGGTGAGGCTACTTGGCGGGCAAAGACTGGCATTCGTGTTTAATGATATTGTTGTTTTGTAATACAACTGGATGATTCTTTTATAACTGTTAAAATACAATGATGTATTATTTAGCAACATTAAGTATTATTTTTTGATAACTTAATCCGCTGTGATGTTTTTATGAAATGTATTTATTTTATATGAAAAATATTGTGATTGTCCAACTGTGAGGTCTCTGGGAACGGAGTCTTACAAATAATAATAATAATAATAATAATAATAATAATAATAATAATAAAACTATTAGGAAGCCCTATTTTAACAAAATCTTCCTACGGTCTCGCTCTGCTCGACCACCACTAGCCGGCGAAAGGCGACCGCTTTTCTTTGAATCTTCATTAATTACTGAATATTTACACATTGATTGTCTTTGTTGCATATGTTTACGACTTGGTTAGTTGTTAGGATAATTGGATGTTGAAACTCTTAATATTGTTAGCCTATGTGAAGCCCTAATTTGGAAAATGGGTGTTACATGTTCTACCATTTTTATTTGAACTTTGATAATGAAATTGGGTTTTTCAGTTATTTATCATGTAATTATAACTCGTTTAGTGATGACTATATTCTTGAAGAAATTTTTAGGGATGCTCTTTTACATGCACTCCAAATGTTTGATTATATGTCCCAGCTTGTCAAAACCTTATATTAGCTTAATACTAAGTTATTATATGGATCTTGTTACTTGATCACCCACCAACCAAAGGGCTTTTAGCCTAATGGTATTTGGTGTGTATCCAGTGGTGTTTCTTCCCATGAAGTTGAGAGTTCAAGTCGCCCAATGGACTGTGTAGTTTTAGGAGTAAGATTAGATGGATGCGTGTGTTTGTCGTTTTAAAAAGAGCTTAAATACCCACGGGTTCTGCAAAAGTCTTGGACCCATTTGGTTTATTAGAATCAAATTATGGCTTGTATTGATTGCTTCGTACCCTGAACTGGGTATTTTATATTCATGGTTAGTGATGGCAGATCATCTGAATTTAATAGAAACTGATGGTTTAACTGTTTGTGTGACAAGAATATAGGTAGCCGTGAGTCTATGAAGAACAAAAAGAGGTAGAGAGATGAACAAGAAGGAAGTGTTTAAGCTAGCCAAAGGTTTCAGGGGAAGAGCAAAGAACTACGTCAGGATAGCTAGAGAAAGGGTAGAAAAGGCCCTTCAGTATTCTTACATAGATAGACGTAACAAGAAGCGTGACATGCGTTCCCTTTGGATAGAACACATCAATGCTGGCACTCGCATACATGCGCGTATGTTATCTGTCTCTCTTATCACATACGGGTCATGGGTAGCCTATTCGTTCGTTCATTTATCTATTTTCTTGTACTTGATCTCAGGTGAATTACGGTAACTTCATGCATGGACTTGTGAAAGAAAACATCCAAATAAACAGGAAGGTTCTGTCTGAGCTGTCGATGCATGAGCCGTATAGTTTCAAGGCTCTAGGAGATGTCTCACGCAATGCTTTCCCTGGAAACAAGAACATGACACCAGCTCCAAAGAAGGAAGGCCTTTCGATTTTGGTTTGATCACAATTTTTTTTGTTATTAATGCTTTAAAAACCTTGTGTTAGACCTGTTTAGAGTATCAAACACAATTTCCTGCCATAATATTCTAAATATTGATCCCGCTTCTTGAAACCCATTTTTTCTTACTTTGATTAAAGAACACCTTCTGTTTTCTATGATTTTTTTGTGGTTTAGTGACTTGGATGACAGAAAAACAGGTTTTTACTATCGTTTTCTATTTTAGGCAATTAACCTTTGGATATCAGACTATCAATCATGCAAGTGTGTCTATTATGTTACATAGGAGACTTATAATCAAGAAAAGATCTTGTGTTAGTGGACTGAAGACCTTAGCATTACTATAATCATAGGCCATGTATACAACCGTTTTGTCAACTGTGAAAATGTCAAATTGGGTTAAGCTGTTGCTATTGATTAGTATGAAGCTGATGACAACAACTTCTATGGGTCACAATCGTCGACGACACCATAGGGGTGCGATTTTCCATGGGTCCACATCACTACCTTACTTCCATGGTCACCCCTTCACACGGTATATCTATGTTTAGTAACAAACGTTATAAACAACCACAATATCACTTCTAAGCGTGCTAAAATGCTTTAAGTGTCATCTCTTCAGTACATAAAAGAAACTCTAATCTTAAACTTTTTGTTTTCATGGTTCAGTCAATAAAGTCATCAAGAAAAAAAAACATCAATGTTAAGAGAAAAGCATATACAAAGTACAATGGCCCGAAAAGTATATACAAGATGCAATGGCATTTTGAAGTAAGATTTGTAGTTTGAAACTGATTATTATAATTTCAAATCACAATAAGTAGCTTTGGACTGTTTGAATAAAGGAATTTTCGCTTTGACCATATAACTGTTAATGTTAAAATAATTAGTTTTAAATAATGAGTTTCTTACCTACATCAAAATCAATCATGTAAACTCCAAATATTGACCTCTTTACCTTTTTCGCATGTTATGAGGACTTAAACGCATCATGCCATTTCCACAATAATGCTTTCTTTGTTGGGTATCGTACATTTGTAATACTTACAAAATAACCAAAACTCTCAAAAGTTTAATTATCATGTGATTACAACTTTAAACAACTAAAACATCCAAACACCACATGTGTTTCCATTCTCTTTTTATTTTTTTTGTAATATATCATAAGCATTTACAAAACTACGAACGAACCCAAATTTGATACCAAATCATAAGATGAAAATTTTTAGGAGCGTTTTTATTACGTGTAAAAAGTTAGTTGTAATAAGTATATTTTATCGACTTTTAGTCGTAAATATACATTTTCTTTATAACATAACGAAAAACACACGTAGACAAAATAAGATAAGATATAATATAATACAAAGAAAGTAATTTTAACTAAAAAGTGAAAAAAACATATAATTTTAAGACCCTAAAACCTCGTTTCACGTCCTTTCTTGTTGCTTCCTGTACTACCTTGAAGCGTTGTCTTTTGCCCTCAAGCAGCCACGAACACGATTTCATTATAGTTTCCTATCTAGGGTATACCACGTATTGCAAGATGATATTCAATTTTGTATCAAATCCTATTTACTACTACACGGACACCTATGGGCGGATCAATGCACAACATCATTGAACAATGATGATTGTTGGACATTAAGGCCGTTGTTGCATCTGACGACTCGAAAATACGTATGTCTAAACCATAAATCCTAAGACGTCGTCGCTTCGAACATGATTGGCAGGTGCTTGTGATCTCCTTTAGCGTATTGCCACGTCATTCTATCGGGCAATTTATCCAAGTCCAGTGTGGGCGATCTATGCTCCCTAGCATTCCATAAAACCATGTATTCTCTCATGTGTTGTGTATACAAGTTGAGTGTCATTCTAAGGAGAAGTTCTTTTTCATACAACTTAATAATACTATCACAAAAGATTTGTAAACTCTTACATGAAGTTCTCTCAAACATTTACATGTACTCATTAAGCACTTAAGTAGTATTTCAGACTTTCAGTATGCTAGTCATCGTATAGCAAACGTGGACGTATGTTGCATCGCACAACTCCTTTATCTTGCATCACAACACATTCTAAAAAAACACTTAAAATCCCTATCCATTTCATAAAATATTTGTAGAAATAGATCTTTCTCTATTCGAAATGTTCTTCAAAACATCTCGTTTGTTAAATGTTGAATTGCTATCTACCGGTTAATATTCAAAAAAGGCGATCATGTATAAATTCTCGGTCTCTACACACACGAATTTTAGCCCAACAATGTCTTGAACTTCATAACGCAACAATGAAATCGATAATGTAGTTAGAAATTTGAAAGTTCGTCTACTCATTTCAAGCTCATATGCGTCAGAGCTTGATGAATCATACGGAGAGTGTGGAAGTTCAAAGGGGTCCATAAGAGCATGCAGTGTTGTGAGTGGGAGACTTTGGGGAAGTCCTGACCCCGGGTGGGAACACCACTCCCTGTCTCGGCTTTAATTTTTGCCCCCGACTCGATGAATATTCACCGGTTTCCACCGATAAATTTGTGTGTTGAGAGTTGTACTGTACAACTTTCACACTGTACTATAAAATGAAAATAAACTAAGAAATTTAAAAAAAATCTAATGTCAAACCAAAGAACCATAAAACACGAAACAACTCCTTCTGCTTTAAGAAATGGTGGGCCACCTTTGAGAGAGATATAGAAAATATTAGATTTTAATATGGAAAAATATCAAATTTAACAAAAATATATACAAAGGTAAAAATAATTTATTTTATTATAATTTTTTTTGTATGACAAATATATTTTATTCTACTCTCATACTACATTAAATTATACTATTGCTTATGTTTAATCCAAGACCCATTTATTTTATACATACTGCAACGACGAGAAATAAAAGCCGTTTTATTTCTAAACAAATCAAATCCCTCCACGTTTGAACGGCTATTTACCAAAACACCCCTGAACATATTCCAAATTCCATCTGCCATCATCTCGCGAACACCATAAAGAACACACAAAAAGAGTGTGTAGTACCCCTTCTCTCTAGGTATCACTCTTCCGCTCATCGAAGAAATTGAACAATCAATTTCACTTCAATATTAGGTGTTCGATCTCATTCACCTGCAAATTGCTGTGAATTTGAGTTTCCAACTAAAGATTAGGGCTTATTTCGTTGTTTAATTTGAAAAAAGCTCACGAGTTTTTTGAGCCCTAGAATCAGTTTTGTTTGAACAAGCAGCGGCAACCTTGGTCAAACGGTCAGATTCAATCACCGAATGGAGGGAGGTAGTGATCTTTTCTTCTTCTTCTACACTTACTTCTTCTGGTAATAACTGTCCCGTTTCCTTTATTGACATGCTGTTTTATCGTCGGTAGATAGAGGAAAAAGATGATTTATTTTGCGCTTATGCAAGGGTCTAGAATGATTTCGAGTGTCATAATTGTCAAATTTGATTTTGTTCAAGTAATTTTTACTGGGATTGAGTTAGAGGTAGTAGGGAGAAAGGAACCTTTTTGAGTTATATGAAATGAAAATAGAATTGTATGTTGGGGTCTTTGTGCCTGATCTCCTGCATGCGTTAGTGTTTGTGTGTGTGTGTGTGTGTGTGTGTTCATATCTTGTACGTTTGGGTGTAAACAAGAGTCCTTCTACATGTTTTACATGTAACTCCTATTTGTTGACCTGATCTCTGTTGTGGCTTTGAACCTCATAGAGTGACTTTGTGTTCTGCATGCTGTTTTAGGGGGAGGGTTTTGGAATTACCGAATGCTGTGAGGCTTAGGCTTCTACTTGAATTAGTTGTTGGTTGCTTTCAGCTTGCAATTTTATCGGGGCTATGTCTTTGAAATGAGTTTTTTTTGAACTTGAGCTAAAGACTATACCTTGTCTTGTCTTGTGGCCAACAAAATGTTTTACGATACTGTAACTATGTGAATGTTTTTAATAATACAATGGTTCATTCTGCTATGGATATTATTTCTAATGTCAATGTGTGTCAACTTTCGAGCATTCTTTTAATTCCCCGTATACTGGAGCAAGGAGATTTAACTGCAAATTAGTTATCCTCTTGCATAAAGCTTTCTCACATGGAAAGATTGTGTGTTGGATCTTAATTTAGCAAAGCTAGTAATGTACTTTTTAAGATAATAACAAATAGAACCATATTTTGGGCATCAGCATGAGGTCAGGGGATGAATTTTGAGTGCATGTAGCCAATGCAAGTGACTACTTCATTAATTAGATTTTTGACATAGGCAACTTGAATAACCAAATAAACATGAACATGCATCGTGTAGTAATTACGATGTAGTATGAGTATCTGAACAGGATGATAAGATGGTGAGAATATTTTTGAGTCATTTGACTTCAATGTTTTCTTTGTTTTGAGGCAGTAAATATATCAAGTGAAGAAGTAATAAAAATGTCAAATAGGCACACATAAAGTAGTAAGCATTATTTATGGAAGCACAGTTGAAATTGCAGCATTATGTTATTTTCTGAATACAAATGATTTTTCTTTATCAATCAACATAATCAGCCATCTAAATCTGGGACAATTTGTGCTCTTAAGTTGTGATTTATTTATCAAATGTTTGTACAAAATTGTTTTCATGTATAATATATCTCCAATCTCCCTTACAACTTTTTTTCAACTTCAGAGATACTCGATGGACATTGATGACAACGATGCTCAAGACCACAATCTTCACATAGTTGGGGAAGGAAGCTCCAAAATTTCTCCAGTATTGCATCCATATTCTCTTCCCAAATTTGAGTTTGATGATAGCTTACATGGTCATTTAAGGTTTGATAATCTTGTTGACAACGAGGCTTTTCTTGAAATCACTAGTCAGGAAGATAATCACTGGATTGAGGAATATTCAACTGCTGTGAAATCAACACGAAAAAATGTATGGTCTGAAGCAACATCGTCAGAGTCTGTTGAAATGCTTCTAAAATCAGTTGGACAGGAAGAAAAGGTTCTAGAAGAAAGTAACAGGCACAGTAACTTAACTAGTGTTATGGATCCCAAGGGGGTATTAGAATCCGTAGTCTTAGGTGACAAGTATAATTCGTCTGTTGGTGATGAAGTAATTGATAAGATATATGATGATGCAAATCAGGAGGCCAGTAAAACAGAAACTGAATCTTGTGTTATTGAGTTACAAGAAGATTCTTCTGTCTCTAAGGTAGATTGTGGAAATGCAGGCTCCTCACAGAATATTGAAACTGCTAGTGGCATGTCAAAAGACAGTTGTGATAACTATCCTGATCATATTACTAAGGGTAAAGAGAATAGTATGGATACGTCAACCAACAGCGGCACCATTGTTGAAACACGTACATTTAGTGTCAAAAAGCTCTCAGTCGTTTTAATGGTGGAATCTGTTGACAAACCATTAGTTGAAGGCAGTGTATCCATTAGTGAGGAAACAAAAAATGGTGTTGGAAGTGTTGTCCAACATGTTACGTCAGGTACATCCATGGTTTCCCCAGACAATAACCAATTTGAGATTAGTGAAGGAATCAAGACTAATAACGTTGGTAAAACATTACAAGGATGTTCTTCAGCTGACATTTCAGCTGAAAACATCTTAAATAAGGATGAAACAGCTGGAAATATGGACAAAAATGTTGCTGGAGCTGCTGATAGCCAAAAGAATGTGGAAGTTATTGAAATAGCTCAAGATGAATCTAATATGGATGTTTTAACAGATGCTGGTATATTAACATATGGTTATAGACATAAATGTAGATACCCGTGATATTATTTGAACTAATTCTTGTTTGGTTTTGTTTAATCAGTTGTGGCTGTGGAATCAAGTAAAAAATCATCTCCTGACACACCTGATGGTGTACAGTTACCTTCTGGAACTGTTGCTACATCTGATGTTACAGAAGACACACCAAGATCACCTATACTTGGGGTCAGTTTATTATCGAATGATAACAAAGAAAAAGTGGAGGCGGAGTTCACCACTGAGGGACCTTTCCAGAAACGTGCCCCAGAAGTTGTAAAGGATAGAGTTTCTGATGATGATAAAAAGTTTGTACACTTAAATGCAGGGCGAAGTGAAAAAACAGGAGAAGATGACTCAGGAAGTCTGCTGGATCCTAAGGCATCACTGGCAGGAGAAGATGGAGCAGAACCTTTAAATTTAGCAGGTGATCTTTATTTATTTATATTAATTATAGTAAAATCCATATAATCAGGAAAGAAGCACTTTTGTGTATGTCAATGAAACAGGGATATTGCATGAAACTAATAAGATCATTGTTTTCTAATGGAAATGAAGCTGTTCTCGAACATAAATTTGATTAATTTATAGACAGCAGGATCATGGAGTTATGTAAAGGAATGCAGAAGGCTGCATAGTTGTACCAAAAGTGGTTAGTTTCTTAGGATATTGAAAATTAATGTTCTTATCATTTTTTTCCACAGATGTGATTTTTAAGATGGCCACATAGTAGACAACAAATTGATATAAGGATATTATTACTTCTGATTTACAAGGCCATCATATCAGACCAACAATGTTCACATACATCTTATTTGTGACTACTATTCTGATTACTTGAATGGATTTTGCAGTTAATCCAGATCTGCAGCCGCTTTCTGTTGATGTAGCTGGTTCATCTGGATGTGACACTAATCATTCTTCTTTTGATAAACCTCAACCTTGTTCTCTTTCAGACGCAAAAAGTATTGAACTTTCTCCAAACGCAAAAGATAAACATGATGTAACCAAGGGTTCCATGCATGAGAATGCGACACTATCAAGTAGTGCTACAAAAGAAGAAAAAAACCTTACTTCTGAGGTCAATGCAAGTACAAGTCAAAATCTTAATTTGTCGAAGGTATTTTCTCTTTATATTTTTGTGCTGTACTTTGTTTTACATTACGGTATTGCCCTCTTTAACAAGGCTTTTTTCCATCTACATCTGCTTAGAATATGGTGTCATCTGTTAGTTCTCCTGGTAGCCAAGTAGATCCTATTAAACCGCATGAAGATTCTCCTGTTAGTCAACCACTTCGCAGTACTGCCACTGAGGCAGTATCCAAAGGAACTGCTGAGCGTAAACCAAGGAAAAAATCAGTTGGGACGGAAACCAAGCAAAGTAACAACATGAAGGAAAAAACTTCTACTAAACGTTCACGTAAAGTAGAAAAAATGGCTCCATTGCCAACACCCCCTGCAACTGGACATGTTACTCCAGTCGGCAATCCAAAGCCAGGTGACATGACTCCTATTTCTACATCATCAAATCTACCCATTCTGAATAATTCAACCCCTGGATTCCATAACTCCTTCACCGACAACCAGCAAGTCCAGTTGCGAGCACAAATTTTAGTATACGGATCAGTATTGTAAGTACTAACACTTTTCATACATATGAATATACACATGTATATTGTCTTTCCGGTTTTTATATGCAAGACTGATAATTTCAGATCTGGAATACCACCTGAAGAGCCTCATATGATTGCTGCATTTGGCCAATCTGGTCAGTCTATTTACAGTTTTTATTTTGTATTATTTTTGTGCAAAAGACCAGATATCTCATTTTAGTTTTATCATGTGTCACTTATGTTCACAGATGGTGGAAGGAAAGCATGGGAGACTACTTGGCATACTTATCTAGAAAGGTTTCGTGGTCACAAGGCCCAACCCAACAACCCTGGTTCAAGTACCCCTAATCAAGGAATTAAATTAGGTTCTGCTCAAAGCAAAATTCCCTCCAGTATTTCTTCACCGATTGTTAATCCTGTTATTCCCATTTCATCTCCTCTTTGGAGCATTCCTACCCCTAGTGATGGTTCACAGCCTAATGCTATGCGTAAAACTAATCCTTTTGATCCTTATCAAACTCCAGGGGTGCAGAATTTTGCTGGGCATAACCCTATGTGGCTATCTCAGGGCCCGTTTCCTGGTCAATGGGTTGCTTCTTCACCAGTTGCTTCCTTCAATGCTCGTCTTTCTGCATTGCCTATAACTGAGTCGGTAAAACTAACTACGGTCAAAGAATCAGGTGCTCCAAGCATACCAGTGATTTCCGTGGGCCCTAGTGCTTCTCCAACCATTTCTCCAATGGTGTCCTCTGGTAAAACTTCAAGTGATCCAAAAAGCAGAAAGAGGAAGAAGGTTGTCAGTAGTCAAGTTACAACATCAGCTGCCTTATCAACACCTGCTTCCATCAGTTCTAAAAGCAATCCTGGTGATTTTGTATCAGCCATAACTCTTGCATCTGCTCATGGTCAACCTAGCTATGTTGACAAAAACATAGAGAAGATTGTAACAAAAGAGAACATTGTGAGCAAAATTGAGGAGTCAAAGGTTCAGGCAGCAGATGCTGCAGTGCTCGCCACTGCTGCTGTCAATCATTGCCAGAATGTATGGAGTCAACTGGAAAGTCAAAAGAATGCTGGTCTTGTTTCAGATGCTGAAGCAAAGCTTGCGTCTTCAGCTGTCTCAATAGCAGCTGCTTCTTCTGTTGCTAAAGTGGCTGCCGCTGCTGCTAAAATTGCATCAAATGTTGCTGAACAGGCAAGATTAATGGCTGATGAAGTACTTATATCAAGCAGAACTGAAAATTATGACCAAAGCACCACTTCTTCAATAATTTCTGCCGCTAAAGAAGCTGCTCGTAGGAGGATCGAAGCTGCTTCCGCTGCTTCGAAACATGCGGAAAATCTAGATGCTATTGTGAAGGCTGCTGAGCTGGCAGCAGCAGCAGTATCACAAGCTGGGAAAATTGTTGCAATTGGTAATCCTTTGTCATTAAGAGAATTGATTGAAGCTGGTCCTGAGGGTTACTGGAAATCTCCCCAGTCATCCAGTCAGCAGGGTCATTCTGATAAACAGAATGTTGAAACTGCTCTTATTGATAAAGAGAATTCTGGAGGTTTGGTCAAGAATCAGATGATTATTGCAAGCCATGATAATGATAAAAGTGCAGCAAGGGGTCGTAATGGTTCTAACTTGTCCAAAACCGTTGGTGTAATTACTAAATCAGAGTTTGGATCAGTTCATACTTCTGATGTTGACCAGAACATGCCTCAAAGTACTTTTGGCACTTGGAATGAAAACATTATTAAAGAAGGTTGTCTTGTTGAGGTAAGGGAATAGGAATATGAATTTTCAGATGTTTACTTTTCAACAATAGGTGGCAGGATGGGCTGATCAAATGGGTTAAGATAGCTGCTTAAAACAGTCATTTTGTACCAGTTGAAACAGGCTATGTTTCATTACAGAAAGTTAACATTACATTAATATGTAAACTTATGATTTAGGAGGTTGTATGCATTAAAGAAAGACTTTGGGCGACTTCAATTTTGTTTCACCCATTACCCATTCCTCTTTAATTAAGTTATTTTATGGTGACCTGTTTGAGATATAACACGATCTAAATTTTTTATGTTCATAAATAAAAAGTCCGAAACTGCTACTCTACCATGCATTGTTGTATCAGGGAGATGCTGTCAATCTCACTATTCACGTTTACAATGTTTGGCAGTTTATTTCAAAGCACTATGCCAATTTAATAATTATATTGTCTCGATCGAAGTCTGCTGTATTTGCATTTTTTTGTTAGGTGCGTAAGGACCGTGACCAGAAGAAAAGTGGCTGGTTTGCAGCAAATGTATCGACTCTGAAAGATGGAAAAGCGTTTGTCTGCTACACTGAACTCCTATCAGATGATGGTAAGACCTTACAATTTACAAATCACTTTTATGTGAATATTTACAATTTACAATCACTTTTATACGAATATTAGGTATAATATACACAGTAGGCATGTTTTATATTTCTTAAATCATCCTCCTACAAAACAGTTTTTTGTTCTTATTTATATTCTTCCTTTTAGGGTCAGGAAAATTAACCGAATGGGTCCCACTTGACGTTGAAGGCACTGAGCCACCTAGGATACGCATTGCTCATCCTATGACTGCCATGCGGTCTGAAGGCACTAGAAAGAGAGGCAGAACTACCTTCACAGATTATACTTGGTGTAGTGGGGATCGAGTTGACGTATGGGTCCAAGATTGGTAAGCATTTTACATCTATATATCTCTTGTTATTGAATTTTGAATAATCAATTCCAATCATTCAAACTGACATGTAGCTCTTCATTAGAAGTTGTATCTTATTGTTAAATGTTTTCCAAACAATGCCCTGCTAAATGCTCTGGTAATACCTTTTTGTAGCTGGTGCGAAGCAGTTGTTGTGGAGATAAATAAGATTGGTTCAACTTCTCTTGTTGTCCAATTTCCTGGTATGTATGGTTATATAGCATTGCCTTAAAACGTTCAATTTTTTCTACAAAATGCGCTGAAGTGTTGGCGTATGACCTCATTGTACCCCATTCTGGCTTGCAGACCAAAGAGAGACATCTGCTGTTCGGTCATGGCATGTCAGGCCAACTCTTATCTGGAAAGATGGCAACTGGATTGAGTGTTCTAGTCTGAAGGGATCTCACTCATCAGAAGTAAGGCAGTCTTTGTTTTATTTTATTATTACTTGTGTGTGATGGTGGTGGTGGTGGAGTTGGATGTGGGTTCAGAAAGTGGTTTATCTGATTATCACAGCTTAAAGCAGTAACGATCAGTTTTTGGTGTTTGGAAAGTATGGTTATCTGATTATTTAAGAAAAAATAATATTATTTATATACCACATGTTCATTGCCAATACTACTACCAAAATATATATTTCTTACGTACACTAATTTAGTGATTATTTTATAAGTTCCATAGTTGATGAAAGTATAGTTGTCATTTTGAATTGAAATACTTATACAATATATACAGATATTGTTTTGGTCATTCTATCTTTTATTTTCATACAATAGAACACCATCTAAACTCTATCTCCATGTAACGCATGTTACAGCTTATGGTTATTCAACATCAAATAATCATTTTCAAATCACACATCCAAACACTCACTTACCTTATAATTTGTTTGGGTTTTGTGTTCTTTTTAATGAAATATATGATTGCAGGGTGATACACCACATGAAAAGCGACATAAGATTGGTAGCCCTGTTGTTGAAGGTAAAGATAAGGCTCAATTGTCACATATTCCTTTATCCTCCCAAGGAATATCATTTGATTTAGGTCAAAGTGCTAGAAATGTAAATAAGTCTGACACTCTTAGAGCAACAAAAACTAATCTGCCGAAGAAACAATCGAGGGTGGTTTTTGGTGTTCCTAGACCAGGGAAGAAACAGAAATTCATTAATGTGAGCACACATCGTGTAGATGACAGAAACAATAAAAATAGTACACCAAATGATATGCCTCAAGCATCTGGGGACCTTGGATCAGAAAACAATTCTAAAACTGATGCCAAGGAAAAGCAGGTTGCTGAAGTCAAACCCAAAGCTATCAAGTCAAGAAAACCGCCAATTCCCTCGTTCAAAACGCTGACCCAAAAGGATAAGTCGAAACCTTCTAAACCCGCTTCACATGATCCTATTACGAGTGATGAAACTTTATCGGATCAACCAAACAGGATGGAGTTGGACTCTTCCAACACTGAGGATGCGAAGGAAACTTCAACATCAAAAGCAGTAGGAAAAACTGCAGCTGCTGACAGGAAGACCACTAATGTCGGGGTCGAAGCTAAGTCAACTTCAGAAACTGAACCACGCAGATCAGTTCGTAGAATCCAGCCAACTTCAAGGGTAAAATAGTGATTGCTACTTGTGTTTGTGAAGTTTTGTTCAACTTTCAAACTGAAAGCTTCGTTTCTTGCAGTTATTAGAAGGTTTGCAAAGTTCACTGACTATTTCACATGCAAGTCAAAGAAGCCACAACAAGATAACATCAAAAGGTAACTATTTGCACAATATCTATTAGTCTATTTCCTTGTACATCCAGTGGCATTTGAGTTAGCCCTGACCCTGATATCTTCATATTCTCGTCGCCTATGCATTTTATTATTCTAATGATACATTTACTCGGCTTTATAACAGGGAGTATGGACCCTAGCTGAGACGAGCACTTAGACCGGACGGGAACCAGTCCAACTCCAATGTTGTGTGTAAATTAAGCAGAGATTTGAGAACTAGGAATGACTTCTATTGCAATAAGCTTGAAAACATATCTTTAGCTTGTAGAAGATGTTTATAAGATTGGTAGTCCTGTTGTTTTCCTTACCAAATTGCTCTGATAGGTGCTGTATATTGTTGTTTTTATGGTTACAATGTCATAATTATGTTATTAGACTGTTAACATATCTGTATCGAGTTATTACAGGGTTTGGTTTATGTGCTTGCTGTGAGTGATTTTGCTGACATACAAGTTGGATTGAATCTTTAGCCTGATTTGTGTTCGCATTTTTACCAGATACGTACTTATATGTAGCTCTGTGAATGTGGTATGTAGTTAACAAAAGTTTACGAATTTATGAAAAATTAAGGATGAATCAGAAAAATAACCATTTTCTTGATTGTGTTATATGATGACAGTGCTATATCACATGTTTTTACGTATATGGACATGACATAAACACCTTTAAAACTCACGTATCATCTTTTTGACTTTTTCTTTTCTTTTTTTTTGGAATGACAAATATACGATCTTGCTTCGGAGGATAGGTATTATTTTAATCAGGTCTATCTATCTGTTTTTCAGTTAGGATCACACCTTCAAACCCCTTAAGAGAAAAATCATTACTTCGAAAACTCACCGACTTAAGTCTAAACATTTTTGCTATCTATAAATGTCTTTTCATGTATCATCTAAAATTGTCTTTTCCTCTTCTATACAAAACTAGGTTAGTACCCCGTATATTATACTGGTTGAATAAATAAAACATTGAATAATTAGTAATGAAAAATTATTAATTATAAAATGATATTTTGAAATATGATATGATTGAAATTACTTATGAGTAAGGATTATAAGTAATAAAAAATAATATTATTTTCTTTGAACTTTTGTTTTAATTTTTTTTTATCTAAAAAATTTAAAAAATTCATTCTAAATCAAAACGTTTTAAAAAAATATCATTTTCTAAAAATTTCTTAATATAACTTTGAATTTTTATTTTTTGTGGTTCATAAAAAAATTATTTTCTTAAAACATTGATTTTAGATATTTTATGTTTTTAAAAAAGTTTGATATTTTAAAAAATTACTTATGTTATACAAAAGATTTTTTCTTTAGAAATTACATTTATAAAAAGAACTATTTCTTAATTTATTAAAAACTATTTTGATCTCAAAAAAATAATATAATTAGTAGTTAATATAAATATTTTATATGAGAAAGAAGCGGAAAAATTAGACTTAGGGGGTCTAATATTATGATAAGTGACAACTCGAAACCTTATTTTATTAAAATATATAGATGATACGTGAATGAGATTCATTTATACACTTTTAATGTTTGTTTAAGTTGTGATTTATGTATTCTTATCAAGCTAAAATATTGATATGCGACTGAAAACATGACACACAAATGATGGTCCTTTTGAGATTTTCCGATATATATTAGTGTTGTGTACACATTACATCTATTTCTTATGACTGCCGTATATAAAATAATCTTACATAAGTTTGTTGAATTAAGGACGTTTGTATGCTGTATCAAAATATGTATGTGCGTGCATCATGTGATCTGTGTAGCTGTGGATGTAATTAATGGTGTATATACATATGTACATTTGGGGTGTGAAGTAGGTTGAGTTAAATGCAAGTGCATTTGTATATCACCATATCTTAATATGTATATATGTATGCATGTGAGATGTGGAATGTGTGGTGTTGACATTGGGATGGTGTGCGGTGTGCCTGTGAGTGGATATTATGTGGATGTCAGATTTTAATCATTTAATAGTTAATATTATATGGATAGCATTATAAACATAAACATATAAAATAGAAGAAAAATCTAGAACATAACATGTTCAGTTAAGTATAAACAAAATTGCTCTATACCAAGTTAGAATTATTAAATACTGAAAGAACCCATCAATACTCTGTTATATAAAAAGTTAAGTAACACATAATATGTATCTATGGAATTCAAGTGGGTTAAAAGACAGAAACCCATAAAACTGAATTTGAACACGAGAACTTTGTTATAGAGACTCAAGTTTTATCCCTTGAAAGTTGCCTAACTTTATCAAGTTCAGTTTGATTTCATTAACATAATAGTTTGAGCTCATATCAATTTACTACATTTCATTGTTCAAGCAGTTAACAAAGTTTGAATCAACTGCTAAACACCACATATGCTACTCCTACCTTACAAAAACTAATACAACAATTTGAAGCCCATCAAAAGTCAACACTCAACACTATTTCTATACACAACTCCTTTGCACACCCTAATGACACCACAAGGGTAAAATGGACATCAGAAGAAGATAAACACAACAATGAGCCAACTTTAGCCCAAAATATAAATCAAAACAAAACTCATACCTAAAACCACCATCAAGATTCTTGTTACCATTAGTCAGCGAAAAAGTCAACACCATCTTTCTGTTCTATTGATGGTGATCCTCCTTGAATTTCAATCAAACCAGCATTTTCTATATTTTGCACATTATGAACACCTTGATCTTCTTCATTACGCCCGTATTCAGATTCTGGTTCCGGTGATCTTGTTAGAGTTAGGTTTTTGTTGTAGTCTCTTTCAAGATCAGAAAACATGAAGGGCTTTTTGCAAATACAAGCTGAGGGGTATTCATGGAATTCACCACAGGCCGTTTTGATCTCGTTTGGTTCGCCTAAAAATCCTTGTTGGGCTGCTTTCACCTTTTTAGCAAACGATTCCCATGGCATTTTCTCGCGTTTGAGAAACAAAGCATTAAGCTTTTTCGCGTTTGGACGAATGGTTCTTTTATGCCCCATGTACCTCCTTTTGAATGCAACAAGAAAGAGTTAGATGATCCCTTTTAACAATAACCAAATCAATCTCAAAAGCAGAAAGCATACAAAAATAGTAACGTTACATGAGGGTATTTTAGTCATTTCACATGAGTTAAACATACCAACATTGACTTTTTAATTTTTTTATTTTTTTCATTATGCAATAAATCTATTATCATTAATATTCAAACAAACTTTAATTTAGCTCAAGATTTTTTACATATACCTTCGGCCCGCAAGAATCTTTGCCATGTTCCCGTTATTGTTGGTGACAAAAACATCACTTTCATCACAAACAATGTAGTCGATGGCAGCAAGTCGAGAAGAATATGGGAGAAAGGGTTTAAGTTCTTCACTTGCAAGCGTCTCTTTTGTGTATAAATTTGGAAATAATTCCCTAAGAGGCTTTAAAGTTTCTTCCCCACCGTATATTTCACCAGATGCAACATAAAGATACGTGTTATTTTCAAAACCAAGTGCACGAAGCATCAAACCGACTTCATGAGGCGTAAGAGGACATTTTCCTCGCTTTCGCTCTCCATCAGGACTTGTTTCCTACAAAAAAAAGATTATGACTTAAAAGGTCATGCAGAAAATAGCAAGATATTTTTTTTATAAAATTTTTATAACATCTCACCGGTAATGTAGTCCATCTTTTCCTGATCTCACCGAGCTCATTTCTTTCTTTATCACCACCACCATAATAACAGCCAGAGAACGCAAGCATATCGGGCTCAAACCTGTAAATTATTTACTCCAAGTGACCACCATTCACAAAACTATAATTTTAACCTGTTTACTTTTAAATGGGTTGATTTGGGTCAGATTGATCATCAAGGGGTCGAACTTAAAAAATTATCCTAAAAAATGAAGTGGGTTAAGCTGGTCAAACGGGTCGAGTTTAAAAACTTCCCTAAACACTCACCTGTTGCAACCCATTACCCATCCCACCCGACCAGCCTAATCTGGCACCTCTACAATTTTTAAAGGGTCAAAACTACATTCTTAAGTCTTAACCGGAAATTTGGAAATAAAGTAACAAACCTCAAGTGAACGACAATGAAGCGGGGGGCCATTTTTCTCATTTTCATAACAATTTTCTGACCAAGAGTTTGTATTGGTTTAGTAAACCGTAAAGCATGATAATTGACCCGACAGCGCATCCGTTGTAGCTCTTCATCAAGATCATTAGCAAGCCTATAGTCAAACTTTGTTAACTGAAGAACCTGCACAGTAACAGACATTACAAAAAGGTGAATAAAATTTAATACACATCACAAAGAATGAAAAGATCATGAAGCGAAAATAAGACCATATATACATTTATAGCCCAACAAAGTAGTACTAGCTCATTCCATTAACTAGTCTAGTAGATAAAAAAAATTATTTTTACTCCATACAACCTCCTAAGCGTACTCAATATATAACTTAACGAAAGATACAAATCGTGAAGTGTCTCGGGTCAACATGACTCTCTTAGCCTGTTGACCAACCCACCTGATCTGCTCACTTTTCAATAATATGCTGTATGCACTAGAAAGTACATTAAGTTGATAGATAATATCTTACGTGTCTCTTCAAGAGTATTGGCAATACTTCATCAAGGTAAAACTTAGGTTCTGATTTCCTTGGAACCCGCATTGTATACGGTGGCTTTTCAAGTGATCTCATGATTTTTTCCGGGACCTTTTTGACGATAGTCACATCCTTTGCAAGAGAAGATATGAACCAATCGACGTCAAATATGTTGGCAAAATCACTGCAAATTTAAATAGAAGTTATGGTAAGTTCTACAACTTGTTTCCCAAAAACGAGCATAAGTTAACAAAATAACATATTTCCTCACTCACCTATCGTCCTTCCAGTATGAGTGATGATCCAACTCGGGAATCACTAAAGTAGCATTTAGAATCCGTGCAACGACTACTGCATCAGTAATCTGCATGAAGAAAGTCCATATTAAGATATGTTCACAGAACTATCTTCTAAATAGAAACTTCAAAGACTGTTTGCTATTAGTGACTTGTAAAGATGCCAAAGACCTAAAGCATTTTATCAAGGCTAGAATATAAATGTAACGATAAAACTTACGACTAATAGAAAATAACAATATTGACAACATGAACATAAGTTGATGAATCCAACGATACAAAAAATGGAATGGTTACCCCTGTTCTTTGTTGGTTCAAACCGCCACTTGCAGCAATTAGTAGATAACCATTTGACATCAGTTGATTAGTACGAGCTGCATATGACATAATCAGAGAGTTTAAGGATCTATGGAATACATAAAGACAAAAACAACTAATGAATATTTTTAAACGTAGTGTCAATTAGGGTCAACTTAGAGATTTTACATTGAGATATCATTAGGGTCAATTAGAGATGAATGTATTGATCATTATAAAATGTAGGTAAACTAGATTTACCTGTTTAAACTTCAACCCAATGGCCAACCGATTAAAATCTATATACACTCCCAATTTTCACTCTCATTCACTAGTTAAATAATCATAGATTTACACTTTATATCCACTAGATTTCATTCACAATCGAGCGAAAATGTGAAACTACCTTTCTTGTAAGTAAAATTGAGTGGAAATCAAGTATAAATTGAGTTATCAAATTGCGAGTATGAATTATCATCAGCATAATAATATCCAATTGACCAAAAAATTAGGAAGCTCACCTGCATAATAAGGGCTTCTCTCACTGCATCCATAGTATGATTTTGAGTAATTAGATTCCCATAAGTCAAAACTTACACCACTAAACCGCTCCTACGTTTTGAACAACAAACACAAAAAGTTCATTAATATTAATATTTTTCAACATGTAACACACAACATTCTTCATGAAATCAAAAATATCAAACAACAAAAAACGAAAGAAATTTGACAAAGAAATAAATACAAATAACAAATATATACTCTGTTCTTCATCTGAACTCCAAAATCCACAAAAAAACAGAGACTCAAATAACATTACCAAAATTAACCATAAAAACACCAAAAATCATCAAATAAGTTTCAAGAATCAACACAAATCTTTCATACATTATGCAACAAAAGTTTATGTATGTTAACGAGAAAAAATTTATAAAGGGTTTACCACTTTCTTCTTCAACAATCGTCGTTTAGCAACAACTTTATGCGAACACCACTCAAGATCAGAAGCAACATGACCCATAAAGAACGAAATCAAACCCACTACAAACAACATCACCCCACAAACCACCGTCCACGAGATCCGCCGCCGCTGTCCTCCGGCGACCACCGCCGTGTCCTCCGGCGGCCATAGCAGACAATGATGATGCTCAGCCAACAAATTCTGCTGCTTCAGATTGCTCTGTTTATGCTTATGATGATGATAATGATGACGATGATGATGATTATGACTATTAGCCAAAACCAAAATTCTTGCAGTGTATACCCAAGATTTCGCTACCCCCATTTGTTAAAATCAAATATAATATTATACTGTTGTGTGAATCTCCACAGTTTCATATTACATTCCGCAAAGAGTACGAATGGATGTTTGTGGAAATGGGTGATTTGTGACTGTGAATTCACGATTTGTAGGAGATTTAAAGCCCTAATCGCGGGTCAATTGGCGTTTTCTAATAGCCAATGTGCAAATTGGAATTAAGTAATGAATTGGGAAATCAAGATTCTTGCAAATGGAAGTGGGTGTTGCAGAGAGAGAAAAAAGGGGAATGTAGAGTGAGATGATGAAATAGAAAGATCGAGTTTCTTGGATTTTGTGATTTATGGGGACAATAATGATTACGTAAATTAATCTGCTAAAGTTTTTGAATTGATTTCAAGATTTTAATAATAATAATGATGATGGGCCAGTGGATTGTGTATCAGTGTGTCTCATCTGCTATATGCTTGCAGGTGTTACCGACGTCTAACCGAGCGCTAACTTCTCATAGTTGCATGTTGTAAATTTATTTAAGCTCTTTATAAGTCTTAATATTTTGATTTTGAGAAGTTTAATGATTTGAATTTGAAATTATTTAGTTAAATATTCATTATGAGGTTTATAAAAAATAAAGTTTGAAATAAGACTTTTTACAAGGGATAAAATTTGTCATCTTTTTCATTTTACTCTATATATACTATTAAAGAGAGATTATACTAAATATGTTCTTTTCGTTTACACTTTTTGTAAGAGCAGACGTTGTCGTGCTCGGGGTGTGGCTAGGACCCATAGATAAATTTAAGGCCCCTGCCAGGTGAAAATACACCGGGTACCACCTAGTCATTGCCCATCTTTTTTGACCGTTTGCAAAACGAGGAAAGGGACAAAAACTAGAATGTCACCCTGTAAAATAGGAAAAAACTAAAAAAATAGAAAAAAAAAATACAATAATATATTACCTGTGAAAAAACAGAAAAAACAACACGAGTGCCATTGTCGAAGATAGAGAACGAGCATGAGATGTGAATTTGACTATTTAAAAAAGTTAAATATTGAGATAAAGTATTTATGTACCCGAGTATCCTAGCTTAATAGCTTTCTTGTCTCCTAATAAAGTATGTTTGAACGTTTAGCTTTACATTTAGATAATTATTGCCCATTATTTAAAATTGATATTGGTGGGATCTTCTGTAAGCACCAATCTATTCAAATTGGAAGTTTGTGTGACTCACATTAAAATAAGAAAATGCTTTTTGACCATGATCTGACATGGATGTGTACAAAATAATCTATTTGGATGTTTGCCTTAGGGTATCTAGGGTGAAGCCGGGAGAGGAGGGTATATGTACCTGAACAAGACCCACTTCGTGGATACTAAAAAAAAATAGCCCGTTAGAGGTTGTATATGTTGATAGGAGGGATAGTTGTGAAGGACAGTAGAGGTGCTTATACTCGAGCTAGGTTCGAAGGGCTCGAGAGGACAGGAAAACTACCTCCTCTCCTTTGATAACGAGTAGGGTAGCTAGGCACGTTTGTAAAAAACACTTATTTTATTTTTAGAGTAAATTACCATTTGTATCCCTGACGTTTGTGCATTTTAACTATTTGCATCCCTGCAGTCTCAAAATTGTCATCCGCCCCCTGATGTTTTATTTTATTTTCATTTGAGTCTTTGTCGTTTTATTATTATTTCCATTTGAGTCCCCGATGACTGACACCGTTAGTTTTCTAGTTAAAATTATTGTTAAAAAGACTAAATTGCCCCTCATCACCACCATGACAACTGCCCATCATCACCTTCACATCACCACCACCACCACCACCACAGTCCCCATCACCACCATGACAGCCACCCATCACAACCTTCGCAACCACCCATCACCACCACCGTAGTCCCCATCACCACCACCGTAGTCCTTATCACCACCTCCCCATCATCACCACCGCAGCCCCATCACCACCACCACAACCCCCATCACCACCACCTTAGTCACCCATCACCACCACTGCAGCCCCCATCACCACCACCGCAGCCACCCATCACCACCTTCACAGCCACTCATCACCATTACCACCACAGCCACCCATCACCACCTTCACAACCACCCATCACCATCACTAATACAGCCACCCATCATCGTAGCCACCCATCACCACTACCACAGCCCCCATCACTACCACCACCGCAGACACCCGTCACCACAACTGTAGCCACTATCACCACCACTACAGCCCCCATCACAGCCACCCATCACCACCATTGAAACCCATATCTACACCACCATAGCCGCCCATCACTACTAGATCTGCGATTTTTGCCAAAACACCCTTGGCCGCCACCGTGTTTCACCCTTCCACCACTAGATCAGCTTATCTAGAACACCAATTTCACATCTTAGTGGTTGTGGACTATCGATTACACACACACAGAAAAGAGAAGAGAAGAGAAGATATAGAGGTGGCGGTGGTTCTTCTAGCCGTGGTGGTGCGGTGACGGTGGCGGTGGTGTGGCGACGGCGATGGTTACAGGGGCGACGAAGGTGGACACTGAAAGGGAGAAGAGAGAGAGAGAGAGAGAGAGAGATAGAAAGAAAAGATAGAAGGGTGGGTGGGATGCGGGTATTTTATTTAATTAATAAGGGTATTTTTGTCATTTTATAAAAATTAACGGAAAAATCTAATGACCTTAGTGTGTTGGACTCAAATGAAAATAAAAATGAAACGTCAGGGGGTGGATGGTAATTTTAAAACTGTAGGGATGCAAGTGGTTAAAATGGACAAATAGCAGGGATGTAAATGGTAATTAGTCTTATTCTTATTATTAACTTCCATTTTTAGAAATCTAATTGGCTGGAAAGCAATGAAAGATCTTATGAGTATCCATCCAACGATATTTTACAATAAAAAAATAAAAGGTTGTCACTAGACATGGATTTGATCTCATTAGAGCCTAATTTAAAATAGTTCATTTAGATCATCATAACCATGAAAAGTGTATAGGTTTCTGCATTATTAGATCCTAATGAACTTTTTACGCGTCATTTTTTTTTCTCTTAATTATCCAGTAGACTATCAGTGGACATGAATTCGATCTCCCTCTAGTTTTCACGTCTACAATGTCTTTCCTCTCTCTTCTTACCGTTCGTAGTGCTACAAGCCTGCATTGCTGGTGACCTAAGTTATCATGTCCTACTTAAGTTTTTAATAATTCCTATAGATATACAAGAAAGTAATTTAAAAAGAATAATATGGCCATTTTCTCATACAAGTGTACAAAACTAAGACAACTAAAGTTTATAATTTACTAAGAAAAAACTTCACATAATAGTAACCAAGTTTCTCTAGTATTTTATATAAGTTATTTGATGTTTTTTGTCTCTCTAAAGTCACTTAATTTTCATTATGTGTTTCAATCTTATGTAATATTTTATAAATATTTAAATGTTTTAAAGTTAAGCTTGGCAATGAAACATATATAAATGTTGATTGCTAGTAAGTGAAACTATTTTTTCCTAATTAACTTGAATTATGAGGCAATAGTGAAGAAAAAAATCCATAACATCATAATAAAGTTCTAAATTTGTTAAATTTAAGTAAATTAGACCAAAAAAATCATTAAATAGTAACCAATACTTATGTATGTTTCATTTTTCTACCTTAATTTAAAACAACTATATAAATATTACCTAGAATTAAAACACCCAATGAAGGTTAAGTGTCTTTAAAGTGATAAAAAAAAAAAAAAAAAAAAAAAAAAAAAAAAAAAAAAAACTGTAAGTGATTTTACCGAAACACTTCAGAAACCTAATTACTCATTTTTAATGTTACTCCTTTTACTTATAACAAATTATATAAGAAAACTCTAATTATGGATCCATATAAATTTGAAACTAGAAGTTAAAAAAACAAAAAGAATGGAACCTTTTTTTT
Source organism: Flaveria sonorensis (assembly GCA_025506505.1). Classification (NCBI taxonomy): domain Eukaryota; kingdom Viridiplantae; phylum Streptophyta; class Magnoliopsida; order Asterales; family Asteraceae; genus Flaveria; species Flaveria sonorensis. The sequence continues at coordinate 2,958,596 of CM046433.1, read as the reverse complement.
AATTATATGTAATTTTAACAAGAATAATGTTTTAAGATGGATTAAAAGAGTGGACCATCAAATTCTCTCCTATCCTATCTCACTGACCTTACGAAGTGGAATGAGTGACTCTTCACATTAATGTCACCTTTGCATCCCATGTCCATGTGATGTTGTTGGAGTATTTGTTTTATTCGTTGAAAGGTAAAAATGTATTCGTAATTTTTTTAAACCAACTTTTCATCTAATCTTAAAGTTTAAAATTAAACATACTTCATGTCTCAAATGAAACTTAAACCTAACACTTTTTAGATGAGAATATGCTATTTTTGCAAGTACTTAAACTCTCATTATTTTGTGAAAAAGTAGTCGTATGACTTGATTTTCTTTAATAACAATATCTTCTTTCAAATAACACCAAATCGACTTTCAACTGTAAGTACTTAAACTCAAATTATTTTTATTAGGAGCAATAAGCAATGTCACTAAGTCATAAACATATGACTTAAATGAGTTAGAGATGGTTTAATGAAAGAGACCATAATATATGAGTTGTTCAAATGTAACTTCTATCGTCACTCTATCTTATATAATTTTGATTTTTTTATAATAAAATATATACGTCAATACAAGGGCTTGTATGCATTAGTATAATATTTTTCACGCTCATATAATATGTGAGTGCACTAAATAGAACACACATGTGATGTAAACGTAACACACCTTTCATAATGATTAATTCCGGACTAGAAGTGACAAAAGAAGTTCACATACATGATTTCGGGTCAAACCGGATGTTTTTAAAATAAGGATGGGTCAGAATAGATTAAATAAAAAAACAAGAGGGTTAAGATGGGCTACAAGTCGGTAGCCGCAAGTTGCTGAAAAAGATTAAAAAACCGTCAACGATTGAAGATCGATCGCCGTCGAAGATCGTCAAACCACCTCCTTTGCCGATTCTCAATCGAAGACCGATTGCCTCCGCATCACCATTGCACCACCTACCGCCTCCATATCACCATCGCACCACGTATCGCCCCCGCATCACCGTCACACCATCACGATCATCCACCTCCCCTAGGTTTCATCTCATATCACCATGCACCATCATAGTCGCCCCTACCATCACTGTTAATTTATTAAAGTTACTGACCATTTCTAAAACTTTTGATGTTTCTATCCTATTTTTTCCTCGGTACTTTGATTTGATGGTTGATTTTAAATCACAGTTGAAGGTTTCTAAAACTTTTGAAATTACTAGCTAACAAATTAGTTATAGACAATTGATTTTGATTGCTCATCTAAGCTAACGAATTAATTAAATTGATTTTGAGCTAATTTAAAACTCTAAAACTTTTGATATTTATGTCCTGTTTTTTCTTCAAATTAGTTAAAGATGAAGCGTCGCAACACATTTTGGTTGGGTCTTGGGTGTGATTTAGTTTTTGTTCTCGAAAGTGTCATATTTTGAGTTTGGGACTTGCTTATTTGAACAAGAATAGGCGGTTATTAAACCCATCCTGACCCGAACCCATTTCATCCAAACGTTTTTTAATAAAATGACATATTCTGACTAAAATCCGTCTTGACCTAACAACCAAACCAATCCAACCTATTTATTTTCTCTTCACTAATCCAGACTATAAACGTCCCTCCATCATCATGTTTCTTTACGTGTCAATTGTCAAAGCTCACTTATTCATCAAAGATGAAATGGGTGTTATTCTTTTGTTGTATTTGAAAATGGAAACACTAAAAAGTTTTTATAGGGTACTAAAACTTGAGAACCTATAACAACGTAGTCTAACCTTAAATATAAATAACTTTTAATTTTAATTCAATAATTTACAGGACGTGTGATTAACATGTCAATTGCTTTGACAGATCAGTGATAAATTTGTAGTTTGATATCTAAATTTTGATTCTCTAGTTCTAAAACTTATTTTTTTTTATTTTATCTAAATCGTCGGAGAAGTCATCATAAACTTAACTGAATTGCTCTTAGCTATTTTAAAGTTCAAACTTTAAACTCATTTGTAAAAGATATAAAATGGAGTTGTTAGTTGTCATGGTGTTCGATTGAGAATAGTACTCTTGATATACAAATGAGCTTTGTTGCAATCTTAAAAGATAGTGTTAATCACACAAATAGTTATATTCTTTTGGTAAAACTCACACTCTATGATACAAGTTATAAGCTTGAGTTACGTAATTTTATTTTGTAATATGTTTGAGCTCTAACACTAAATAATGTTAAAAACACTATATATTTTAGGCAAATTTCAGCTATGACCAATAGCCTCTTAGCTGAATAGGCGTAAGAAAACTAACTGAAAAAAAGACAATGTGCATTCTAATTACAATAAAATAATAAATTAAAACTTCCTTACCACTCTCTCTCCTCGGATTTCTTTATTGCCCACACACCAACAATATTCCTGAACCAGTTCTTGCACCGCCAACATACTAGAACCACCTCCTAGAAATTGTTTGATACTTGTTGGTTATCCCCTTTTAATCATATTTGAACGTTACATATAAAGAGCTTAGTTGGCATCTTCAAAATTATACTTAATTCGTAATCGGTTGTCATTTTTACCCACTTGCCCAAAAATGTTGTATATAGTACAATGACAACGCTATAAAAGATTGGCATGGTGATGACGACAATCAAACTAATCAAAGATTAAGACATCAAAACAGAACAGATAAGATAGCAGTCAATAATTTGCCAATTTAGTTTGGAGAGTATTTGAATGGGGGACCTTGACGAGAAAGGTCATTCTAGTCCTTCTATAAGTGGTCCTTTAATTCATGATTATGGTTTTTGAACCATTTTTGTGGTGGTTTGGTGAGCTATAGACCACCAACATTTATGTTTCCCTCGTTAAAACTAACAATGGGTACAACAATAGTTTAGACATTTAATTTTGACACTTGCATTCAATTCACTTTACATCGAATTTAAAGGTTATCAAAGTGTAGTTGGTTGAATATTAGTTATCTAGAGGTTGTGTCGTTGTGAACTCAACAAGTGGTCGTATCAGCGCTGAACCATGGAACCACATAGAACCAATACACCACGGTTCACATTATAAATAATAAAGAACACCACCCACATCATGACTGGGTTAATCCGTGGATTTAATACCACCCGTCAACAATTTTTTTCTAGTCTAGAACTCATGGAGTCCAACATATAACTCTAAATTGATTTTGTTATGAAATCAATTGGAAATTAGAGTTGGCCACCAAATGTATACGTTAGCTTTGAGATTGAAATTTTCTTATATGAGATTGAGTTTACACCAACAAGTAACATAAGTTATGGATATTTTAGTATAGTTGGCTATCATTATACTTTTTAGTTATGTTATACTCCAGTAGTCAAGTGAAAGTAGTTATAGTTATAGTTAAGATTTACATATAATACGTTAATAACATGATACATTCAAAAACCTAATCACACTTTTACACTATAAAATCTTAGTTACCAGTTATTGCTGAAATAGTTAGTACCATGTCAAGTAAGAAACTAATTATTCGTGAACTTAAATAATACACAATTTTTTTATTACTAATTAGTGCAAATATTATTTTAAATATAGTTGACTTTTGTGTGTGTGTATACTATTTTGGCATTTGTAGCCAGGATGAACATATCTATATATGTGACAGATGCCTTTTAAGACAAAGTAGATATTATGAAAATATAATCAAATATGTTTCTGTTGTTACAAAGATTTTTACTATTTGGTTGTAGATTGGCTATAGTGTTTCTAAGGTTTATCTTCTGGCATGGACTCTTCCATGATCTATTATTACTCATTAGTACATATAATGTCATTACACACGTCAAAAAGCAAGAAATATTTTCCTATAACCAGATTTTGACGTAAGAGTCGGTATAAGAAGAGAGGAGAGGGCGAGCACACAAATTCTAAGTTATTATCAATGAGAACTTAATACATCTTCCATTGAGGAGTATGGTATTTATATCGTATAGTTCATTTGAGTTGTTCGATTATAAACGTTGTTATGACTCTTGCAGTGTGCCATGACATCAAGATATAGTGTGTTCAGATACTATGTGATTCGAGCATAACGTGTTCTAGATGAGAGATGTGTGGTTACCACTACAATTATCTTATACATTCGGGGCAAAATTTTTACTCCTATAATTATGGCTTTCAAACTTGGATAAATTGTTTATGTTAGAGACTTAGAGTATTAGACTTATAAGTTAATATAATTATTTTATATAATATATTAATAATATCAGATAGATAAAAGTCAAATGCTACTCAAAATCAAAAGGTCAAACACAAATACAGCTAATACGGCCCTGAGCAAGTGTTTAAATTATTTAATATAGTATTATTACTATTATAATAATAATCTTATTAAAGATCATTGTTGGTGAGCACTAACGTACGCAATACGTGCCTAGAAAAACTTGAGTCTTGCGGTGATTATACTTTTAACCAAGTTGGCCGTTATTCATATTAATAAATTACTACTTATTTAGGTATTATAAGGTGGACCACATAAACAGTTAAAGATAATGTTAAAAAAATACTTAACATTTTTTTACGGCATATGTATTACAGTGTATCGAAGAATAGATGTTATCTTAATGGGATTCACCTATTCGTTTTTCGGGACCGCAACCCCTTGAGTAAAAAACGCATAACTAGAAAAACTATCCGATTCAACTCATAATATTTTTGCTCTAATCGAAGAAAATGTAAACTAAAAGACATACTTGTGAATGGTCTCCTTGAACTTTTCTTCATCAAGAAACCGCAAGATCAAGAACACTATCTTATTATAACTAAGAAACAAAAATCTATTACTTAAAAATAAATCTATTCGTAATGAGTTAGTAATAGTGATAAAGAGCGTCATCCGTGGATTTGGGATGTCAAGGCCTCTTAAATTAGAAACTTATATATGAGATGGTCGAAACATGGGAGCCAGTGTAATTGATGATTGAGTGAGTTAAAACCATTGGGTGCAAACCAAGATAATATAAGATTTTAATTTTAAAAACTTAATTTGGTTAGTTGGGTTACACCATCGGGGTCGGCCATGGTGATGAATAAAGGGTGTCATGTAGGCGTCATGTATATAGTAATTGATCTCACATTCAAGATGTGTAAGAGTATTTTCATCCCATCCTCCATTCTCATATTTATATTTAACAAAAAAAAAATCAAAATATTCAATTCATTTCATTTCATTTCTTATCACTATATCTCATCCTTACAATTTTAAGGAAAAACAATCTGATCCCTGAAATATAAAGATTCATTATTTATCCTCAATATCTTTTATTAATATATTTTATTAATATGGAAGATAGGAAAATATTATTGAAAGAAGAATAATTATGTGTTATTTAATTGAGATAAGAAAATATATAAGAAATGAAATTTAGGATGTTTTAGAAAAAGATACGTAAATATGAAAAATAGTGTTTTTTTTTTGTAAATTATAGGGTTTGGGATAAGAAATAAGATGTAAAATATCAAAACACACGCTCTATCCTATTCCTCATCCCTATATCCATCATCATATTTTTAGAGAAAAACAACCTCATCCCTTAAATTATATAAAGACTCATTGTTCATTTCATACTTTTTTTTAAAGTATTTATATGTAAATGAAAGAAATAGAAATAATATTAAAAATAAAATAAAAAAATATTTTTTAAGTGAGATGAAAAAAATATATACACAATGTTTATGTTTTTATAACGTGTTCATGTTGAAGTGTCATCTATATGATAATGTCCCATTACCGATGATCTAAAAGTTTAATTTATAGTGAAAGTTTAAATCAACAAACGAAGAGAATTAGTTAGCTTTGATATCATTTTTTTTAGTAATATGATCGGCATTCATGAATGGCTGAATGCATTCATATGAACACCATTTTACTTTTAATAAGAAAAAAAACTAGTTTCTGTATTAAATTTAATTGAGATAGGAAAATATATAAGAAATGGGATGTGGGATGTTTTAGAAAAAGATACGTAAATATGAAAAATAGTGTTTTTTTTTTTTAAATTATAGGGTTTGGGATAAGAAATAAGATGTAAAATATCAAAACACACGCTCTATCCTATTCCTCATCCCTATATCCATCATCATATTTTTAGAGGAAAACAACCTCATCCCTAAATTATATAAAGACTCATTGTTCATTTCATACTTTTTTTTAAAGTATTTATATATAAATGAAAGAAATAGAAATAATATTAAAAATAAAATAAAAAAATATTCTTTAAGTGAGATGAAAAATATATATACACAATGTTTATGTTTTTATAACGTGTTCATGTTGAAGTTTCATCTATATGATAATGTCCCATTACCGTTGATCTAAAAGTTTAATTTATAGTGAAAGTTTAAATCAACAAACCAAGAGAATGAGTTAGCTTTGATATCATTTTTTTTAGAAATATGATCGGCATTTATGAATGGCTTAATGCATTCATATGAACGCCATTTTACTTTTAATAAGAAAAAAACTAGTTTTTATATTAAATTTAATTGAGATAGAAAAATATATAAGAAATGGGATGTGGGATGTTTTAGAAAAAGATACGTAAATATGAAAAATAGTGTTTTTTTTTTTTTTTTTTGTAAATTATAGGGTTTGGGATGAGAAATAAGATGTAAAATATCAAAACACACGCTCTATCCTATTCCTCATCCCTATATCCATCATTAGATTTTTAGAGGAAAACAACCTCATCCCTTAAATTATATAAAGACTCATTGTTCATTTCATACTTTTTTTTAAAGTATTTATATGTAAATGAAAGAAATAGAAATAATATTAAAAATAAAATAAAAAATATTTTTTAATTGAGATGAAAAAAATATATACACAATGATTATGTTTTTATAACGTGTTCATGTTCAAGTGTCATCTATATGATAATGTCCCATTACCGATGACCTAAAAGTTTAATTTATAGTGAAAGTTAAAATCAACAAACGAAGAGAATGAGTCAGCTTTGATATCATTTTTCTTAGTAATATGATCGGCATTCATGAATGGCTGAATGCATTCATATGAACACCATTTTACTTTTAATAAGAAAAAAAAAACTAGTTTTTATATTAAATACGGGATAACGTATACGTTAAATTATATTAATCTAATAATATTCTTATACTGAATTCAAGAACTACTATTAACTAAAATCATACATTTCCAAAAAGAAAAGTAATTGACATAATTAAAACCAATATAAAAAAAGAAATTTTGTAACTCAAACATACATATGTAATGTGTAGTCAATGCAGCCTTCGATTCCAGGTAGCAACCTCCGAATCGAAACAATGACACAAACTAACAAGAAAAATTTAGGCATGGCATCTTTAATAAACCGTGTTCGGGTTCATCTTGGTTAGTTAAATGGATAGTGTTCGTGTTGATTCTTTTAATTAAGCGGGTCAGTCTGCTAACATGTTTAATTAAACAGATTGACCCTCTGACACGTTTACGATCCATTTAACCAATTATTAAACTGAGAATAATAAGCATATCATTGTCATAATTTATATATATATAATACTAATTATCAAGTTTTGTATGCATTGTAAGTTGTAATATGTGTTTTATGAGTTGTACCAACTTTTTTTTAGGAGTTAATTACATAAATAGTCCCTGTGGTTTATAAAAAATAACAGGTTTGGATAATAAAGGTTTTTTGTAACAAGTTTGGGTATTGTGTTTTCAATTTCGTAACGAAAATAGGTATTAAGACTAACAGACGTTAATTTTTTTGTTAAACCTAAGGGTATTTTTGTCTTTTCACTTTACAAGGACTAATAATGTAACTTAAAATGGGTTGTTTATGTAACTTAAAAGGGTTGTCTTTTCATTTTTATGGTGGTTAGATGGTGATAGATGGTAGTGATGGTGGGTGGATGGTGGCCGACAGGGATAGATGGTGGTGATGATGTGTCGATGGTGGTGATGGAGGAAAGGTTGGGTGTTTTAAGTTATTGTTAATTACATACCTGGATAAAAGAGGGATATGGATTGTAAAAATAATTCATCAAAAGGTATTTTAGTCATTTCATTTAAATTTAACAGAGAACTTAACGTCTGTTAGTTTTAGTACCCATTCTTGTTACAAAATTAAAAACATAATATCTCAACCTGTTATAAAAAACCTTAGTACACAAACCTGTTATTTTGTATAAACCACATGGATTATTTATCTAATTAACTCTTTTTTTTAATCTTTAACTTTGTTATAATCCAAAGTTTTTTTTAAACTAAATTACTGATCAATTCAAGCCATGTCATGTGTTATTAAAAAGAACACCAACATTAATATCCAAGTCAATAAAAACATGCTTTATAACCTACTTTTAATTAAATAGTAAAGCAATTATTTTTTTAAGTGCATCATGTGTTTTGACTTCAAATTCAAAAGTGATTAAAATTGGTCAAATCATAATTTGAATTAGTTAATATGATGATTATGACTTTATCTGAATTATTGGATGGAATATATGATAAACAGAACGAGTGATATGTGTGCTCTAGTGTCTTGCTCAGTACTTTATTACCTTGCACATGGGACAGTCTCAAAACAAATTCTTGCACGTGACAATGATATCCCAAAAGTAGCATACCTTCCACTTAAAGTTTTATAATAAGCCGTTGAATAACAGATTTCAGATTTTAATTCTAAAAAAAAAAGAAAATAACTATTTATTAAAATATCTACTCTACATTTTACATATTACCATACGCATTCTAAATTGTTTTAAAAACATTTGAAGTTTTAGACATACATGTAAATTAGAAAGGGTCCATATTTAATGATAAATCATATACTTGACATGTTTGAAGATCAATATTATGAGAATTGAGAAAGTCGACTAACAACACAAAAATTTCAATATTGTAGTTGCAAACAAATTTTCAGGGATCCACTGATCTTCATAACATAAGTCATAAGTAGTTTATAAGTTGAACTTTAAATTAAATGGCACTATATGGATTTTGACCCATCTTAAACTTTGGCCCAATTCAATTCAATTTGCACTTAAGCCCAATGCACTCTCATTCCATTCTTTCTCCTCTTGCTCTCTCACAAGTCACATGTGATTTAAATCCGTTTTGAATGCAAGATTTAGTTGGCCCATTTTCATTTTAGCGACCATTTAGTTGGCCCATTTTAGAGAACCTATAAATCAAATTAACTCGCGTGATAAGATGTATGAAGGTGTGATTATCTCTCTAATTAGTTTTATATTTTTTTAAAGTTAAGGGTATAATACTAATTTACTTAAAAGTAACAGAAAAGTTAACCTCAGTTAGTTAAAAAGACAAATGGTTAGAGCAAACAATGTTGACCAAAGTTGTAATTTGTCATACTTATGAACCTGTAAAATAGGAATAACTACATTTCATCCATGTCATTCTGTTTTTTCCCCTTAATTTTGTCATTAGAAGCATATTTCTTCTTCTATAGGACTACATCTGTATTCTCTCTAATATTCTGATTTAATGTATCGTTCATAATTGCTCGGATTATGAAATTCAGGTTTGGTGTTTTATTTTGTAATTTGGATTTCTTCCTGGTATGAAAATTCGATGTTTATTTTGTAAGAAAAAGAAAAGTTCAAGGCAGAAAAACAAATATGACTTAGTTACTAAATTTTAAAGTTGTGATATCATAAAACAAGATTGAAAGAACTACAGAATGTAAAAATATAGTGAGAAAGTTTTAGATTGTGATAGTATACATGCCTTTCTCAAATAAGATGAAGGTATTATAGATTACATGCATAGAAAAATAACAACATTAACTACTAATCACTTATACTAACTTACAAAATTATCTAATGCTTTTCACACGGAGCAATAGAGCTCCAAAGCATCTCGTGCCCGAACACCATCAACTCTAGATCAAGTAAGGTCCGGATTTTATGAACCTAGACCAAAGCCCTCCGAAGCACCATATTAACACAACCAATTATATCAAGAGCCTAAAACATACGACTAGTTTAATTACCCGCCAATATCATTAAATGCCCTAACCAAACTTACCAATGAACATGTACGATTCAATGTTCACTACGCAATCTCTCTTAATTTACTCTAATATCTGTATTTAAATATCGTTTTAAAAATAATAATAAAAAGGATTCCGAAATATTTACACATTAAATTTATGCAATCCCGTTTTTTCCCCATACTAAATATCGGATTCTCGCACCTTTTCTTCCACTATTTTTAGCCAAATTAACTAGTATTAGAAACTACATGATTAATTTTCATTAATAAAGAAAAACAGAAATAGAATCCCACCCAAGTGGTTGACCCAACGTGCACCCAAGATGGTTAAGTCAGAATATTGAAAATGGCAAGGTTTGAACCAAAGAATCTTCCTAACTTTCTCCACCCATTTTCTTGTTGCATTCAATTTGTCCTAGCTAGCCTCCCTATGCATTTTTGTAATTTCGGTTGTCACCAATATTGGGTCACATCACAACCTAGAAATTATCCATAAATTTTTATTTCATGTTTGTCCCATACTCTTCATTACTTGTACAAACTCATCAAACAAAGATAATCCATATCATAAAGTTTATGATAAGAACAAACTAAATCATCGTATGAGCTTTTAACAACGATCATTTAAACTGTGTAACAAATCTTCATCTATAGTATCATAAAACATTTGAGATAAAACATTTGAGATTGACGTGATTCCCTTTTTATATTAACCTTCTAAGAGCTTTAGGCTAAAATTGCATTTTACAAATTTGACTAGCTTAATTATCTTTTACGCGCATATTAATTATGTGATTACAATTGTTGACTTTTAAACTAACTTTCATTGTGACTTTTAATTGATTATAAATTTTCTCATACGTAAATAATTATAATTACAACATAAAAACTAACATTTTTATTCTTGTTAATATTACCATATTTTTAGTTTAAATTAATACATGTTGTGTTTAAGACATGGACATTATTCATAGCTCTATATAGTGTTGTTAATTACATAATAAGTTATAAGTAAAAAAACTCATATGATCATGTAACTTGTTTTAGCCACGATACCATAACAATATGTATAAGCGTTGATTTTTCTTCTGCATATAACCAATAAAGTGATTATACGATTTTCTTAATACTATTTACATATTAAACGCATAACATATATTACAAATATCATATCACATTGTTATAATTCTAATACGTAAAAGCAAATATAACATGTTTGATAAAATTTTGTTATTAGATATCTTAGCATCAAAACGGCATTTTATGAATCTAGTTATACACATTGTTTAATCACATGACTATTTTATTCTAATTTTAATCCTTAACAAATAACAATAATAAAACATAAAATAATCACTATAAAACACATGCAAGTTTTTCTGTTTGTATTTAGCCGAAGGTATATATAATATCCATCAACCACCTTCCATATCCTAAAACTAACTTAACCGTCATGCACAGGTTCTCTCATCATCGCATATTATTATTTCTCCTTCTCCTCCGATCAGCTTTTCCCGCCAGAACCCTTCCTCCGGTGACACCCCCACCGGAGTCAACGGTCAAACACCTCTCCGGCATCGTCCCCAAGTGGCACCAGTTCTCAAAGCTAACGAACTCCGGCAAGGGCTCCACCTTCTCCGGCGTGTCGGACCTGAAACGATACTTCCACCGCTTCGGCTACCTCGACGGCGACGGCGACAACTTCAACGACACCTTCGACGACACACTCGAAAACGCCGTCGTAAACTACCAGAAGAAGCTAGGGTTACCGGTTACCGGAAAACTCGATTCCGACACCGTTGATCAGATCATGTCGCCGCGGTGCGGCGTCTCCGACGACCTCATCAACCGGAAGCGTAATGATAATAATAATAATAATATCCACGTCAGCAAGCATTACGCGTTCTTCGCCGGAGAACCGAGGTGGAGGAACCCTAAGTCGCCGGAGACGTTGACGCTAACGTACGCCTTTTCCGACACTCACATGATCGATTACCTAAGCTACTCCGATATACGTCAAGCTTTCCGACGGTCGTTCTCACGGTGGTCGGAGACGATTCCGGTGAACTTCAAGGAGGTGGATGACTACCGGAAATCTGACGTCAAGATAGCGTTTTACGACGGCGATCACGGCGACGGGGTGGCGTTCGACGGTGTTTTGGGGGTGTTGGCCCACGCTTTTTCGCCGGAGAACGGTAGGCTCCACTTAGATAACGCTGAAACGTGGGCCGTTGATTTGAAGTCGAGTAGATCAAATGTGGCCGTTGATTTGGAGTCGGTTGCGACCCATGAAATCGGGCATATACTCGGGTTGGCCCATTCGTCGGTTAAGGAGGCGGTTATGTACCCGAGTTTGGGTCCGAGAACGAGGAAAGTGAATCTTAAGATGGATGATGTTATTGGGGTTCAGAAGTTGTACGGGTCCAACCCGAATTTTAGGTATAGTCCGTCTATGGAGTCGGATATTTCTTCCGGGTCGAAACCCGGGGGAGGAATATGGGTCGGGTGGGGGACTTTGTTGGTGTTGGTTGTGGGGTTTTTATTTTGGTGATATTTAATTGATTCATTTTTTTAACAACAAATTATCAAGGTTATGAATTTATAACAAGTTTTCTAGAGTGTCTTGTTTTCTAAAAAGTTTAAACGGTCAATCGCTATTTTTATTTTCCTGTTTATTTAAAAATCCTTTTAAAAATGAAGATAAGTAGTTGATTTGCCGGTTCAATATGGACCCAATGATTAATAGAAGCGGGAATATGTATAGGACTGTAATAAAATAATTGTAATGTAAAAAGAAAATATAATAAAGTAATTATATATATTATTAAACCTAAATGTCGGTGTGTACATTGATTCTTAAGATCTTGTAAATGGGCCACTAAAGCATTTTAGTTTACAAACATAATTTCATCTTTCTTTTGCCCTCTCTTTCTTTCAAGCACAGTTCACATTTTCACAACGTTTACTAAAGCTTTTTTTTTCTCGGCGTTAGTTCTACACAGTTTTATCTTTTCGTTAAACGAACTTTTACTTCTTTATTTTTATATAATTTAACTGACACATTTTAGTAACTTTTTCTAGTATATTTTATTTAATTAAAACATTTACTTATATATCAATTAACAATGTCGGTATCCAATAGTAAATTTATATGTTTCTTTTATGTACGATATTACGTTAATATTACCGTTGTAACACGAGTAACAAAGTTCACAAGCACGTAGCGTCGCGCGTGTCTAATTACTAGTTATATACTATACATTTTGCAATAGAAAGATCAGTAATTTACAATAATTGAATCCAATAATATAGTACAAGTTTCTTAGGCAGCTATATTGGAATGATCTTCTTTCTTGTCTTATCTATATTATTATATAATATATAATTTTGTAATTTTAAATCAATTTTAAAATAGAATATTAATAGTTAGAAGCTTTAATATGTAACATAAAAATTATTCATATTATATCATTATAAAATACTTGTACTTTATCATTTCTAATTAAATTTAAAGTATGACTATTACATTTAAGGTTATCATAATTTATATATATCTATATAATATAACTTCTTGTACAACATTGTAACTTTAATCTATTTTTAAAACACTTAAAAATATTTTTATTGCATTTTGTACAAGTAATTATGCATAAACAATTTATTGTTTACGAATTTGCTCCACCCTATAATAATATAGACATGTTTGATATCTCATATTGATCAAATAAAAAAACAAAATGAAAGTTTAACACTTATAAAAAAATACTTGGATTTGAAGGGAAACAAACTCATGATTTGTGCGTTCCTTTTTATGCAAAACCATGAAAAATATCAAATCCAGTTAACATTTTAAAGTGACATTTTTTGTTTCTTGATTTTCTTCAGATCCATCTTTGGTTTATATGGTTGGATTTGAACTCAGTTCTCTCTTAATCACATGTTAGCACAACAAGGGATGGTTACTTAAAGATACAATTTCTTACTAACTTTTATAATCCGTCGTATCATGCGATCTTACACATTATTGATCAAAAGTTTAAGACATGTAAGAAACATGTGATTGCATTTCGTACAAATGTTGATGCAAATTTACAATTTTGTCCCTAATTACTATAGTCAATTTTTCTATCCCACATCGGTTGTGTAGAGAAATCAAAGCAGTATCCAACTCCTATATAATAAGCTTTTTTCTTAAAGTAAAAAAAAGGTGTGTTTCACATGCATACATTTTTGTATATCATTAAACATAAAATCAAATTAATAGAATTGTCTTTTTGGTTTTTGAAATGGTGGTTCTCGGTTAAACCCAGTTGAACCGGCCGATATAAATCATTATTTAGCATAATAAGGGAGAGTTAGTTAAAGACACAATCCTAGAAATATTTATACCCCAACCGTACCTCGCGAGTTTCACGCACTGTTTATATTTATATCTATATAAAATGATAACTTCGATTAACATTAGAAAAACCATTAGAACTCTTCAATTCATTTGCAAGGTATTTTAGTTATATTTTATATTTGTAATTAATTTTTTTAACATATGTTTGTTTTACTCTTGCAGCTTGTAACATATAACGTTTTTCTAAAAATGTGAATATACCGTTACGACGTGCTGATTTAATCTATATTTTGGTATAAGTTTCGTCATTGGCCGACCTGGGTCAAATATAATATATTTTTTTTACAACAACATAATATTCTTTAAAATTCCGAATATATCAATGTGATGTTATCGTCTCTATCTACATTTCAATATAAATTTTATCATAAACAAGGCCTCAACGAATGTCCAAAACACATGTGTCAAATCCGAGCCACCGCAACGCTCGGGATACCTGCTAGTTACACTACAAAAAGCAAATAAGCATAGCAAAATTAGTTCAAATGAATATAACAAATAAAATAATGAGTTAATTTCAGTTTTGCTCCTTAACGTTTGACAAAAATAACAATTTTCTTCTAAAAGATTAAAAACATCAATTTGCATCAAAAAGTTTCATAAGTTGTTTCAAAAGTAATCAAAAAGTTTCATTATATTGGATTAAATTAAAACAACTAATAAAACTTCTGGACTGAAATTAAAAAAAAAATTAGAAACACTTAAGGTAAATTGATGTTTTTAATTTTTTGAAAAAAAAAATTGTTATTTTTGTCAAACCAGAAAAAGAAAAATCGAACTTTAACTCTAAAATAATTAACAAAAGAAGAGGAGAAATAAGAGGAGATAGAAGATAAATATGACAATGATGATGATTCGGGCTTACAGCATGCTATTGTTATAGTTCTCATAAAATGCATTGTACATTTTCTTGAGAGATTCCAAAAAACACATGTACATTCGAGTATACCAAGATAAATAAACACTTCATTTTATCTTTGTATCATGTGTTTTAGAATCTCTTTTTTGTATCATAAGTTTTCTTGGTATCTTTTTTTATCATGTGTTTTATGTGTAAATCTGTGAAAATTTATATTTTTATTGAATTTTCAAATTAAGACCTAGTGTAATTAGTGAAACAAGATAAAATGAAGTGTTTATGTGTTAGTAAAACTTGGGTTGGATTGTTTTGAGTCGACTAAGATAGTGAAGTGAATGATTACATTGGGTGGTGATGACAGTAAGGAAGCGAGAGGTTGCAATTCTTTCGGTTTTATTCCTTCATAAGTTCGAAAGAATTATTGAATTGTTGAATTGAAGAACTTAAGATAATTTATTCTTATTTCAATTTTATTTATTCTTCAACCAAACATACTCTCTTTCGATTCTAATTGCAACTCCAGCGGATTTCACGAACTAAACAAGTTAGAAATGAAATTCAAATTTTGAGTCTAACATACTAAACATCCCCTATCTTATTTGAAATATTAAAATTTTCTAGCGAACCTTATTACTTTTTGATATTAACAAGAAATTTTAATATCCATTTGAACCTATCAATGTCACGAACGACTAATTATGTAATAACGACTTCTCACGTCGGCAGGGGCGGAGGATAGTGGGGGCTGGGGGGCCGCGGCCCCCGCCCCGCTCTTTTTTCCGTCGGTAGTGTTAAATTTTAGTCCGTTAGTGTAAATTTTTGGCTGGATAGTGTAATTTTTTGTATAAATATCGAGTTTGCCCCCCCTAAAAAAATTTAATTTCGCCCCCGCCCCCCTACGGGGATGTTCAAGCTCCGCCGCTGCACGTCGGGATAATCACATCTAAAACATACATTAAGGCTATGTGTTGTGGGCCTCTATCCATGATCAAAATATCCTGTGATATTACGACATGTGACGCTGACTGGATACTGACTGGGCATAGGATAGAACCTCTGGTCAAATAGCTTGACCCTTTATAAATCAGGTGATCAGAGACTCTAAAGAATTTCTTTATATATATATAATTTATTTTTAAATATAAAACATTAATATAAAATTAAACATTATAATCAAATAAAATTCATTAAAAACATAAAACAAATAAAAAATACATTACTTAATTTTTTAAAAAAACAATACCAATACTAGTCTAATACGAGATCATCGGGTCGTCTAACCCACAAATGCTCGACCAATTTATGACGAAGGTTTCTGTGTATCCGACAGTTCTTAATTACTATTGTCGATTGTAGTGGGGGAATGACTGTTTTGTAGTTTTGACAGTCCTGGGATTAATAGTGTTCTAAAATTCTATTCGTCATAAAGACAATTCGAGGAAAAATAGTGTCTTACCAAAGTGTTGTTAGCACCCACTCGATCACGATTTAGAGGTGAAGATCTTGTTAACGATCGTTGAAGCGTAGACTGCTCGATCACCTTTTTCCCCGTTTAAAAATGAGCTCGACTTTTTCGAAAGAGTCTGATGAGTAGGAACTCAATTCCATGGTTGAGATAGAGTATTTTTTTTATAAAATGTAGAGAGAAAGTGAGTGAAATAAGATAGTTTGTATAAAATTTGAAGATAAATATATATAGGTAAAAAAATAAAATATTTTTTTAAAAGCATTTAACAACTATTTTTTTGGAAACCACAAACCTAACATTCATGTTTCAGTCGCGACGCCCCTCAACTCCCCCCCCCCCCCAATTCGCCCTGACTCGCGCCACCTTATTATGATGTTCGTGACCAGGGTGGGCAGCCACATGCAGTGGCGGAACCAGAAATTATTTCCTAGGGGGTCACTATTTTTTCGTAATTAGATTTCCAACGAAACAACATAAAATTTTTCGGGTCGCTCAATCGAGTCGGGTCAAGTCGGGTAGGAATAGAGCGTATACATAACTCATAAGGAATTAATTCAAAATCAAATAATAACTTGTTGAGTTGTGGGTCAATTGAGCATAAATATTTTAAACAAGAACTCATGTGATATGTATGATTCATTCAAAATCAAAAACAAAATCAATCATGAGTTGTATAGAACATCGAAACTTACTTTAATAATTGGGAGTCGAGGAGGAGAGTATTTCCTTCAAGGCTTGAAATCCTAGAATCGTGACCTTCACATCAACGAATTTTAACCTCAAATCCAAACCTTCAAATCAAAGATATAAACTTACAAAGAAAATCAAGTATGAGAAGATCCTACTCCTAATAACTATAAATCGATGTTGAACTCCATTAATGTGTGACCTACCTTCAATTTGAGAAAGAAGTTTCTTTTTGAGAAAAACAAAAAGAAAGCCTTTAAATCGTCACCTCCCCTTCCTAAATCACAAGAAACCCTCATTTCAAACAATCGTGTATCATTTCCATATAAACATCGTTTCTATTTCCTACAAAGATAACACATAATTCTTAGCCTTTTAAATAGAAAACCATAACAAAGTTTGATTTTCTAGGGCATATTCAAGGTTCTCTTGACCTAAAAGAACTAAACTCCATCAAATTTTGATTATTTTTGTGCAAATTTAAGGTTTTTTTGACATAAAGAACCAAACTTACAACAAATTTCAATCTTTTTGGGCAAATTCAAGGTTTTCTTGCCCTATACAATAAAACCACAAAGAATAACGATTCTGGATCAAGATTTTGTGAGTTTTGATTAAGGTATTGTAACAATGGATGGAATTAACATATATAAAGTTGTTAATAGTATATTATTAAGGTGTTTAGGAGTAGTTAACACAAAAACATCAAGTTTAAAATCTGAAATTACATCAAGTTTTAAAAAATCAACATTGAACTACATTAGGTTATTAACTCAACTACTCAAGAGACAAGAAAGATATATAACTAACCTTGAATGGAGGAGTCGCTGAAACAGGGGAGCCGGAATTATGGTCGCCGATTGACGGCACCTGAAGGTCGCCGCCGGAGGTCGAAGATGCAGTCCTACGTAGTGATGGTCGACAAGGTTGAAGGGAGGCTGAAATTTTAGTCTAGATGAAAACAACGATTGTTAGTGGAAGGTAGTTTTAAATTAGGGTTTATGTAATAAATTTAAGGGTACAATGGTAATTTACTAATTAGAAAAAGAGTGTAAGAAAAACCCTCTTGTAAGTTCGACCTGAAATTACGCAGAAGCACCAAACAAGAGCGCGGGACCAGTGAGCTAATACCAAGCATCTGTTTTATATCGAACTTAAAAAAACTAAAGGGTTCACCACCTGAAAAATTATAAGTTCTCACAAATTTTTGGTATTATACGGTATACTACCCGCTCAAAGATAAATGGGTCACTTGACCCCATAGTCATAACGGTAGTTCCGCCCCTGGCCACATGGGTCACGCCCACCCTCACGCCCCCACAACATCTAATCTAAGATATTTTTTCTATTCTACGGGCTCGCGATGGTAAAAAATATGAATAGAATGAAACACTCGCGTTACATACATCGTTAAAGAAACGCATGTATGATTTTTATATTTCGTTTGTCTCCATGGGTTCACCATATCGGGTCGGATTACCCGGGCAACGTGTACCGACGCATATCACTCTGTTCGGTCGCGCTAAAACCCTAAACCCTAAAAACCAATCAATCGGATTGAAAAATTTTCGACATTTTCATCAGATCTCCGATCACGCGATATTGGCTATGGCTTCAAGATGCAACAGATTCATGAACAAAGCATCAATTTCAAATCTCAAATCCGCTTTTAGGTCCGCCTCCATGCCCAAATCTGCTCCTTCGTCCCCAAAATTCCCTCTTCCAACCAGATCCACCGCCTCACCTGTTCCTCGCTTCTCAGTTTCTAGGTATTTCGTTTCAATTAAAGAATATGATCCACTTGGTTGTTAATAACGAGTTTACTGCTGGTACGTGCACACTCTGTTGATATGAAGTTTAATTGTGGTTTAGTGCTTGTTGTCTATGTGTTGTAATTAGATTCCACTTTGGAAGAAAAATGTTTCTGAAATATGAGCGGAGTTAGTGCATAGTTGCACACGTTATCCTGTTTAGGAGAGACGGTAATCTTTGTGAATTTTTGGATACTGATATCTGTTTGCTGAATGAAGGGGACATAAATTCAAAGTTATACACCGTTTGAGATTGAATATTTTTGTAGAATGCTTCATGGGTTTGAATTTGGAACTGAAAGAGTTTGATTTGGAAAACAGATGGTATGATGTGTTGATAGTTATTATATAGTTTACTGCAATATTGGAAAACATAGACAGCGTGAGAAATTAGGTTGACTCCTAAAGATACACCCTTTTCGCTGCTCTTAAATTAAGTTTATATTTATGTCTTTAACCCCAGTTACCCGTTGCTGATACATCTCATGTAATGTTAATGTGGTTGTGTATCTTTTGGTATTCATGTGTTGTGGTTGATTTTGCTGTAAAAGGCTAAGAAAACTTGAGAAGTTTTGTACCATTTTACTAGATGCAAATACACAATATTAAAGAGTTTGTGATAATTTACCTGATAGGTGCCCATCAGAACTTGGATGTGTGCAGTCACTATTACCCCTTCATAATGCAGTAGCTGCAGCAAGGTTGACATCCTGCCTGAGCACCACTTCAAGGAGTTGCAGATCTCTTTCACAGGGTACACTCTGCCGTACCTCTCCCGGCCTCTAATATGTTTTGTGTTATTTTACTGTGAGTCACAACTTCTCCCATGCGATCTGTGTGTTCCTTCATATCTTGCCTGAATGCTTGCATGATAACATGGTTTCTGTATTGTGTTTGCTGGCTGTTAATCACAATATCACATTTCTGTTGACATGATTCTTTGATGCATGTGCAAATGCTAGTTTGTTGTTTTTTTAACTTTGTTGGTGCTTTCACATGCACGTGTTATATTTTTTATGAAACAAGAGTGATGCAACTTGCATTTGTCAACCTAAATGCTAAATAAGATGTCACAGTTGTATATTAAATGTGCATTACGGGAGTAGTGTCTATTGTTTGGATTTCTGGTATGCAAAAGTTAGTATTTTAGTACTGTTTAAATAGTATATACGTGTAAGTACTAAATAAGCTTGTATCTTATATGAAAGATAAGCTAATGAGAATCAATGTAGATCAGATATTAATTGTATTTAGTATTTACGTTATAGAAGTAAGTAATTTGTTAAGAAAAATAACTCCACTGTAGTACCAAGAGAATCCACTCCATTGCTTGTGCGGTTGACATGGCATGAAAAGACTTGTATGACACCTGGCAATGTTCAGTTAGAACATAAACGCTTAAAGTTATTATTAAAATGAGTGTTATTAAAACCATTGTGCGTCTGATTGAACATGACCAGGTGTTATTAATAATAACTTTAAGCGTTTATGTTCTAATTGAACATGACCAGGTGTCATACAAAATGAGTGTTATTAAAATCATTGTGCGTCTGAGAATCAAAGAACACATTTCTTAGTTGATTTAGTATCTAGAGTGTGAGAGGATGCTTTGATCAGGTATCTGACTAGAGTTTGGTTCCTGCAGGCACATGATTTTCTCAATGCTTGAAAGAAATGAACTGGAATTTTACAAGATCTGTCTTCTTAGCCAGTATGAGTATTCACCAAATAATTTTTTTAGGATTATCAATAGACTTTTTCTACAAGTCAATGAGAGAACTTTTAGAGTGTGTGTGTATGGTTTATTTGCTATTTTTTGCATAAGGGCAAACAATATACAAAATTGGCAAAATTCTATGTCTTACCATGAAATGTGCTGAATCGTACTATTTCTTGTGTGTTTCAACAAACATGTATTTGTGCTCAATTAGCTGAAACTAGAGTTATTTAGTAACAAGAATTCTCCTTTTCCCAGATGCATTTGATGGATCGTGATACATTTTGCTGTTTGTAGAGGTGGGCTACAGTCATCATGCTAATTGCAAGGAACTTTACTAGTATAATACATGTTCAGCACTTGATGATTAGCAAAACTGTTAATTTTCTTAATCTTGATTCATGAACTGTTTGTTGGATGCTCTGAATTGTTTGAAAGTATGGTCCTTGTTATTTGAACTTGTAACACCATAACTGTGGAAATAATTTAAATCTACATATATTTGCATTCATGGTGTGAAATACATATAGCTGAGAGTAGAGTATCTATAGTAACTTGAGATTCTCGTTTTCCCCAGATAAATTTGATGGAACGTGATACATTTTGCTGTTTCTAGAGGTGGGCTTGCTTCATCATGCTAATAAGACGGAATTCTACTTGGATTATATAAAACTAATGTCCCCTTTCACAAGAATTAGGAAGTAAAACCATTGAGATAGATTCACAAGATTTTTATGTTCATTTTTTTTTTGTGACATCTTGAAATCTTGGGTGTAAGTTGTAACATGACTGACTACATTGAAGCTTGTATCTGTATCTGATATGGGTTCTTTTTGTTTGAACTAGAGCTGGGTTTATCGGTTCCAAGGTGACCCGTTAGCAGACATTTTGGCTGAAATCATTGAACAAGATGACAGGTTTTGTAATTCATTTCAATTATTTTGTAATTCATAAAAAGAAGCCTGAACGAAGAACTCATGCATTAACCTTACTATTTCTTGTATGTTGTTTACATACAACTTTAAGATTTTTCTTTTGTTGGGATTGCTCTCTTATCTTTTCACTTTATTTTGCTTAACGGTTCAGATTAATATATCTGAATGAAACGCAAACGCGAAAGAACACCATCTGTTAATAGACCCTCTTGGAAAACCAAAATCGACATACAAATGACATTTTTGTTAACTAAGATCAATGCATCATTCAATCCAGCTAAAAGCAGCCTCTTTTGACACCTTTTTGTCTCTCATCATCTTCCTCATTGCACCTGCATCTTCCCACTTACCAAATCGTGCATAAATATTCGACATCATAACATAAACAAACTCACCATCACCTTCAAGATCAATCACTTTTCTAGCTGCAGTTTCAGCTACTTCTAAATCCCCACAAACCCCACAAGCTGCTAGCAGCGCCCTCCAAACACCCCCACACGACTCAAACCCTAGTCGGTTTATCATCCCTTCAGCTCTCCAAACTTCCCCTTCATGACCCATAAGCCTGATCATGCAAGAACAATGCTCGACTGTTGGATCTATTTGGTAATCGCGTATCATTGATTCAAAGTATCTTGTTGCAACCTCTAGTGGCATCTTGTTATGCCAACAAGCTGATAACACGTTCAAAAATGTGATCCCGTCCGGTTGTAGATCTTTTGTGTGCTTCAATTGCTCAAATAGTTCAATCACTTTGGTTGAATTCTCATTGTGAGCAAACCCCGACATCATTGCGTTCCAAGTTACTAGATTCTTTTCGGGTAGGGTTTCAAATATGAATTTAGCTATATTCACTTGCCCACACTTCGAGTACATATCGATCAAAGCACTGCCGACGACTACAGATTCATCAAAACCGCGTTTCACCACACAACAATGGACCAGAGCTCCCCATGTATTTGCTCCAACACGTGCGACACCACTCAAAATGCTTGAAAACGTGAACTCGTCCATTCGTATCCCATTCAAGTGCATTTGATAGAAGAACTTAAGGGCGTTTCTTGTGTCGTTGCGGTTCACATACCCTGTTATAATCGAGTTCCATGAAGATGAATTCGGGTTTGGCATTGTTGACAGAACCTCAATAGCCTGTTCCATGTTCCCAAACTGTGCAATCCCAGTTATTATCTCATTGTATGATATCGAATCCGGGTTTGGCATCTGATTCAGAAAACCAACTGCTTGTTCAACCCTTCGGTTCCGACTACTCGCAGCAATCACCGAGTTCCAAGAAACCGTGTCCTTGAACCACATGGTCTTGAAAATCTTGATTGCATCTTCAACAAGCTCACATTTCCCATACATATCTATCAAACAATTGGACACAAAGGTACTACATTCTACACCAGATTTAACAATCTTGGAGTGAACAGACTTACCCAACTGCATAAACCTTACCTGTCCACAAACAGCTAAAACCGCTGTATACGAGTATGAATCGGAGCAAATGTACGATCTTTCTAGCTGAACAAACAAACTCAAAGCCCGACGAAACTTCCCTGATCGAACGTACCCCGAGATCAACGAGTTCCAAGCAACTAAACCTGGTTCAGGAATTTCATCAAACAGTTTGTGTGCATCTTTCAGTAGATCAAGTTTAACATAGAAGTTGATGAGTGCAGATGAAACAAATGCATTTGCAGTGAACCCAGATCTCAAAATGTGGCAATGAAGCTGTTGACCATGGTTATAAAGACCCGAATTCGTGCATTCTCGAATCTCGTAAACCAAATCATGCCCATTTGGTTTGTCATCATTGTTAGTGATTTCACTGTGGTGGTCGTTTTCATGGAGGTATGAAGTGTGTTTAGAACAAGAACTAAAGGGTTCTAATTGTTGAAATTTGCAGCCATTGATGAAGTCATTGAGGTGTTGTCGATGTTTGTAATTTGATAAGTATGATTTTGTTATTGTAGCAAAAACCTTCATGGGCCACTTATTCAAGAACACTAGGCCATTTCGCTTAAGGGATAGCAGTTCGCGAGTGGCTTAGGGACATATTATGCATGTGTTCTTTTTGTTTTGTTTTATTATATGCTAGTCTAGAAATATATAAGTTGAAAAATAATTATTAAATTAAATGTTAAATAGTTTTTTGTAACATCTTTTTTTGTTAAATAATAATAAACCTGATAATCATAGAATTTAAACATACAACCACTTGATTAGATTAAAAAGTATGTAATTTATTATTTATAAGCTATTTCTCTATACGTAAATATAGTTAAAATATTTAATTATAAAAAGTTATAATTAAAAAAGCAAGTGTAAAACAAACTTATTTATTAACTGGACAAAGAGAATCAGAAAACTAAATTATAAAAATAAATTTTAGGAATTAATAAATAGAATCAAGAAACACACTTATTTATTATGTGAAGAAATAAAGGCAGAAAAAGTAAATGAGCTTTGTAGAATTATCACGAGTGATATTTTACTTATTTATTAACTTCTACAAATATTTAATAATACTAACTTGCTGATAATCTTCATCGATAGTTTGACCCTTATCAATCATAACTTTTCATTTTTCGCGAATACCAATCACACTTTTATAATTATCATAGATATCCACTTCATTTCGTTAACAAAGGTTTCTCATTTTGCTCATACTAAACGAAATCAAGTGTAAATATATGAAAATTACACGAGTGATATGATGTTGCCTAGATTCGAGTTTTAAGTCATGATCAAATCAAACAAAACCGAACCTAATCAAACTGAACCCATCGGAGACATCAAATTCATTTCTTCAAACTTATACATAAAAATGATCTATGTTGTTACACTTAAAAACCAAACATGATAACACAGTATAAAACAACATATATATGCTTCTTGAGCATAAAATCTCACATGCATACAACATACGTACGTCTCTCACTTGTTCCCTTGGGTAGTTGTAGATGAAGGGTACCCAATCCCATGACGAGTGTTGGGAAACACCATAAACACGGTGCCGGAAACCGCCCCGATCACGGGCGGCACCACCATCATCACCATCTCCTCACTCGTCTCAAACCCCGGGTACAAACACTGCACCGTGTTCTCATCCAACAACGCCACCACCGCGAACACCACTGCCGCAAAAACAGCATGCACAAAGTCCCCAACCCGAAGCCTGTACTTAGAAGCATCAACGGACGAATCAACAGTTGAATCAGGAGGCGGCCAGAAGCCGCGGGGGGTGGCGATGACGTAGCGGGTGGTGCCGTGGTGGTCCTGGTAGCTGTCGGTGAAGGAGGAGAGGATGCAGGAGAGGCCACAGAGGGCGGTGAGGGCGGCGGAGAGGTAGCGGTTGATGGTGGTGCAGTGGCCGTTGTTGGTGAGGATGGGGTTGAGGAACTGGAAGGTGAAGACGGTGCCCGTGGGGAGGAGTTTTATTAGGTTTCCGACGCCGGAGAGAGTCTTGTTCTTGATGCTGATGGTGGCCATTGGTGGTTGTTTGTATGTGTGATCGTTTGGTTTCTTGAGGTAGAGGATGGAGTTTATAGAGGTGTTTGTGTGTGCCTATATATATATATACTAGTTTTAGTAAATCCGTATATTACACGGGTTAAATAAATAAAATATTAATATAATAAAATTTATTAATTATAAAATGATATTTTAATATATGATATGACTGAAATTACGTATAAGAAATGACTATAACTAATAAAACAGTGATATCAACTTTTTAAAGTTTTGTCTTTAAATTTTTTTCCAAAAAAAATAAACATTTTGTTCTAAAACAAACCGTATAAAAATGTTATTTTTAAAATTTTCATTATTGTAACTCACAAATTTAATTAATTTTGGTTTTAAAAAATTGAATTTTTAAAATTATCAATTTTAAAATATTTTATATTTTTAAAAAAGTTTTATGCTTTAGAAAAATTTATTATTTTATAAAAAATTTATTTATTTAAAAATAACATTAATAAATAGATCTTTTTTTTAATTTATTAAATGTTAAATAATATTATTATTAATTAAAGTAATTATTTAATAGGAGAGAGAGACGAAAAATTTTTGATAAGGATGATTGTGATGCTGGCACATGACATCTCAAATTACTATTTTATTAGAGTAAGAAGATATACATATGTTACATGGGTTATTTTTTAGTAACATAAGTATTATGAAAGTCATTTTGTATTTATTCAAATGCTAATATGACTATTAAAATATGTTTATCTTTGAACAACATATTCACGCATACTCTCTAAACCTTTACTTCTAGGTATGTATACACGGATGTTTATGGGACTTGAAGGCTTAACATTTTGAAAACAGACACCCACCGCTACAACATATCTTAATTAGTCCATTGCACCTAAGGTTCCTTGATGACTATTAAATATATTTGATGGTTGTACACGTGATATGACGGAGAACACAACAGAGTTATACAAAAGTTGGTAACACGCTTGATGAAAGTTTATGTTTTGAAACATATGATAATATAAAAAATAATAATTTTAAGAGTTTAATTAAACACAAAACTGATTGTTTACATAATTAATTCGATTTGTAAAATAACTTCGTTTTTTAATTGTAATAACTATAAAACTGAAGTTGTAGTTAACTAATATATGAGATTTGTAATCAATATTATTCTCTTACTTTTTTTTAGTCATATGATTGACATCCGTGTAAAATATAATTATAATTAAGGAAATATAATTCATAAAAGACATTTTTGTCCATTTAAACTTTTAAAAAAATAAAGGTAAAAAAAGAATTTTGTCCTACTAAAATATATTAAAATATTGTATAGATATGTGAATATCTTTGACTTGAGATGCATAAGTTTATGTATATTTATATACTATGATGGACGATTCCTGAGAAAATCATAAGTTATGTAAAATTCACGAAAAACAAAAGAGTTACGTATATATAAGTATGAGTTACATATGTAAAACCATTAGTTACGTATATGTAACTCAATATTCGTCTTGTCATCATTAAAGTGATAATAAGGTCATACTTCAAATATTTATAAATATTATAACTGGATAGAGGTGGCTTTTATAATTATTTCGCATTTCTTATAAATTGATTGTTTTCTCTTGACCATCTACATATATTATAAACATGTTTAATGTGTAATACAATTTTTTGATCTAAGCATGTTTGTGAAACTTGTTAGGAGAATGACACAATATGTAAATTAATTAATTAGAAGGAAAATGTATTTTACAATTATATACTTTTTATTGAATTGAATTGTTATTAATAGATGAATAATTTTATTAATATACATGTGTGTATAGAGAGGGATGGAGATAGAGGCTTTGATTAGAAGTAGGATGAGCAAAGAATGGGTTCCTTCTACTCTTCAATTAACAAACGGTTCTTCTAAGCTTTATGCAAGTCTTTCTTAAAATATTAAAAGTATTATATTCCTACTTATAATTGAAAAAAGTGTTTCACAACGTTCCAAAATTGAATATCTTACGTGTAATTAACCGTGAAGGAATTTTCTTCCAATCTTAATGATAATTATTTCATCGAGAAATCTTTAATTATAGCTAAATTAAAAACAAAAAATTATAAGTTCGATGGAGAAATATTAATTTGTTGTCATTTAATCAAAGAATCCTAAATTAAGTGATATTAGAAATCAAAACCAATAAGATAGTAACACGTCATAAAAATTCGACGAAAATCTCACCGTTTCATTCTTGTTTTTTAGAATCGAAACTTATGCATAACCTACTCGTAATCCTACACCAAATTTACACTAATCGACATAAACAAAAGTCAAATCTTTGACCTTAAGAGAGCATTACTATCTAACTTCAAATGATTTTGTAAATAGACATAACATTCCACCTCACGATTTCATTCTTGTAATGGGATAGTTTGATTAGTGTGAATCCAATGATCGTTCAGAAATTATCAGAATTGATTTGAACAAGTATTGATCGCGGAATTATCAATACTTGGTGTTTAATCTATTAATAATACTAAACTCAACCAATCAAACAAATAAAATAAGAATAATCAAACCGAAAGAACTCAATAATGTTGATCGTAATGCTTTCTTGTTGCTATTGATGTTGTTGATCTTGAATACAATGATTCAGATAATGATTACTGATAATTCTAATGATTCTCAACTGTTGTTATGTATGTATTCTATGTTGTTGATCTCGTATATATATATAGAGATCTAATTCGTTCTATTGCTAGCTATTTTGTTGCTATAATTAAGCTAATTAAACTTATCCAAATCCTCGCCATGTTTATCGGCTTAGGAATTTGAGATTTACAACGAATCTAATATGAATAAAGTTGTTGATGTGACGTGGAATATTCGCTTGAATAATATGTCTTCCATCGTCATTAATGTTGTTGTTGTTCTGCCACGTTGACTTGTTGACTTGATGTTGACTTCTGAGTTAATTGGTCTTCCGTAGGAATTTACTCTTCCACAGGTAACTAGTCTTCCGCAGCAACACTTTGTTCTTTAGTACTTGTTCTTGTGATTCCGCAGGAGTTCTTGTCTTCCGCAGCAATCCCTCCTTCAGTAGCTTGTTCTTTTCTTGTTCAGCTGAAGTTGTTCTTCCGCAGGAGATCCACGGATGTACACTTCAGTTATGTTCCTAAGAACATCTACGGAAGAACACTTTATTCATCCGCAGTTGTTCCAACACTTTGTCAATTTTCCAAATTGACACAGTTTAATGTTTCCTGCACATTCACAGATACATTCTGAAATATATTATATCACAGATTAATATATCTTATGAAGTGCAAAATAAATGTTATTTAATTTATAAACACAATTATAATCAAATATATTTATATTATATCATCAAGAATAATAATTACAATTATGATTACAAGAGTGATCTTATCATCTAAACCTATACATGAGTTATATCCCTAACAATTAGTTTTTTGGATTTTCCATTTTTAGAAACATAACAAAATTTAGTATATTATAGTTCGATCTGTTTCTATAGTCAGTTTTTCCTCTTTCCATAAATGGTTACGCCAACGGCCAACTTGAGGGGGTTTTTATATTTTTTTTCAACCTTATAAATAGTCTAATTTTAGGAAAAACAATATGTTACCATTTTTTCCAAATAATTTTTTTTGTACTGAATAATAATATACTTGAAAAGATGGTGAGAATAATTAGGTCATGTAACATGTTCATTTTTTAAGATTCAAAATTCATCTGTTTACAGAAAGTTTTCTTTTGATCATCTTTTGATTTTCTAATCAATATTATATATAACTAGAATTTTAGCCCGGGCGTTGCCGCGGACTTTTTTGAGTTTGATTTGTTTACGAAATTGTGATCTACACGTAGTACTTAAGTTTAGATAAATAATAAAAGAACCAAAATAATATAAAGAGAAACAAAAATCCAAATATAAAGAAAAAACAAAAAAAAATCACTGAAGAGATAAAGAGGACTCCTTGAAACAAAATAAAGATAAAAAAGAATTATTTTTTTGTGCCAGTAAATAATCAAAGACCATAAATAAAATTAAGAACATATAAAACAAAATAAAAAAAAAACAAAAAAATATATTATTGAAAAGATATACAAGATTTGAACTTAGGTAAAACTATGAAAACTTTGTAACTATTGTGTCAAATTTTTTTATATATAATATATAAATTAAAAGGAAACAAAAAACATATAAAATCATTGGCTGATGGCTTCGATATTGAGGAACACGAATGTAGAGATGGTGGCTAAACCACTGAACCATAGTCAACTATTTGTTCTAATATGTAAAGTCTAGTTTTAAACATAGGATAACCCGTAACTTTAGATACTTGAGAGGTCAAAGCGACATAGCGACATTTTTAAAAGTTTTATAAAAATTTTAGGGGTAAAAAGTATAGTCTAAAAGAAAATTGAGTGGGGTTTCTGTGGAAATCTAATAAAAATTTTATGTTATAAGATTCTTAATTGTTTCAAGTGAACAAAAAATTAAAAAAAAAACGGTCTCGTGGGTTTCGAACAAAGAGCACTTGAATTGCTCAACAACACTTTTACCAATCAAACTATCCCATAATTTGTTATATAAACTGCATTCTAATTATTTATGCTAAATAAAAAATGGTATTAAAAAAAAATTCTGCTAAATTAAAAATAGTATCAAAAAAAAAAAAAAAAAAAAAAAAGAAAGCAAGCGGTCTCGTGGGTTTCGAACAAAGAGCACTTGAATCGCTTAACAACACTTTTACCAATCAAACTATCTCATAACTTGTTATATAAACTGCATTCTAATTAGTTATGCTAAATAAAAAATAGTATTAAAAAAAAGTATGCTAAATTAAAAATAGTATAAAAAAAAGCACTGTTCACACCGACATTGAAGATTTATATATATGTATATAATATTAAAAACCAATGTCCGTGTCTAAAATAACTAAATTTCTTTTATTTCTGTTTTTATTACATTTTAATATATAATTGTGAGAAGTTTTCACTATGTACATCATTTGATTCAGTGGTTGAGGCTTTGTATTTGAACAAAATGACCGATGACCCATGTTCTAATCTAGGAAACGCGCAAGGTTTTGCACTTAATTGTTAAGTTACTCAAACGCATTGACATGGAGCTTGTAGCTATGTTCAAAACACGTGCAAGTAATTTTCATATAAAATAGAATTTGATTCCATGCGATGCGTGGTGAATGACGTTGGTATCATCTTTTTCAAAATCGTCTGTTGAACGATGTTAAAGATTACGAGGATGAAAAACGAATAAAGATAATGATTCAGTTGAATGGGGTTAGCCAACATTGATTACACTTGAATGGTTAGGTCGACCGGTGTTACCGACCATTATTGGAGAGGAGGAGGAATATCAGAATCCTGGACGAGGAAGATAATCACTATGTTACAAAAAAAAAACCCGCAGCAACACCCGGGTTTAAAATTCTAGTTTCATATTAAAACCTCAAATTAAGGTGATTAAATATTTGGTTAGGTGTATCGTATTACATCAAGTTAGTTATATAAATGGTCCCTATGGTTTATCTATAATAACAAGTTTGGATACTAAGATTTTTTTGTAACAGGTTGGGATATTGTATTTTAAATTTTGTAATGAGTTAAGATACTAAGACTAACAGACGTTAGTTTTTCTGTTAAATTTAAATAAAATGACTAAAATACCCTTTAAGAGACTATTTTTATAATTTTATATATTTCTATTATCCAGTGACCATTATTGTAATTACATATAACTTTTAAAAAACCAACCCCCCTTTTCCCATCGGCCACCATAACTACTATCTACTCACCACCACCACCACCACCATCTACCCACCGTCACCACCATACAACCCTCCTGCCCACTAGCGACCACTGAACACCCACGAAGACCACAGTCACCACCATCTACCCACCATCACCACATCATCACCACCATCAAAACATCACCATCATCACCATCACCGCATCATCACCAACATCACAACATCACCATCATCATCAACACCACCTCCACCATCGTACCATCATCATCAACCCCACCTCCACCATCGTACCATCATCATTATTGTCACACCCCAGCCATCACGGCGGAAACGTCGAGATGTGAGGGTTAAGATTGTTCATGCCACACAACGCTAATTTAAAATGACAATATTATTAAATATCAATATTCATAACATACATTTAAGAAATAACATAAGTTCTAACATTCAACAATATATAAGATTTCCAACATCATATGATAATAAGTGTCTTTTTATTTTAATCTAGGTCCAATCCTTGATGTAAGCAAGTCTTCAAAAACAAGTTAAGCAGTATCATTTCCTGAAACATGTTAAAAATAATATCAACAATATGTTGGTGAGTTTCCATAGTTTTAGCATACATAAATATATATAAAAGATGGCAATTCACGTCATAGGTTATTGAATAAAATAAATAAAGATGGATGAACAAATGTAACAATCAAACATTGACAAATATGGCCATTACAAGATTAAACGATTAACTAAGTGTATTTGGTTCCCATAGTGCTCAAGAATACAACACTAGGAGTCGGTAATAACCTCGGCTTTAGCACCAAATAGACTTGTCAGACCCATAGATCTATGACGTCTCCAGACTAGAAATAGTTAATGATTGTATCTTACAAGAGTCATCACATGATAATTACAAGTGTTCAAGTAACCATGACAACATAAAATGAATTGCACAAGTGTTACAAGATTAAAACGTGATTACAAGTGTGGTTATGATACAAATAACATGTTTAACCCCAAAGTGTGAAATAAATAAAAAAAGCTATGAAAACTCACATGTATAATAAGGATGAATAATAAGAAGTCTTGTATTAAACACCGATGATTTGCTAAGGTTCAACCTAAACGAACGACGTCATAAGTTAGTAACGATTTTTTTTAGTGGTACTCGGGAATTCACGGTTTAAATTTGGGGCTTTTGGATAACAATGTAATATTATAACAAGGTTAATTTTTATATCGCTTAGTCCACGATTTTAAATTCTAAAATAGATACATTTTAATATTTAGGTGATTAAATAAGAATTTTGTAATAAAATCATTAAAAAAAGTTAAACTTTTATTATCAAGGAATTATTTATTTATTATTTTATACAATAGTAAATTTATAATTTTAATTGATTAAATTAATTCTATTTATCACAATAAATGCACATTTTAAATATGTACATGTATTTATTCTAAAAATATAAAATTAAGGTTGTAAATATATTTCATAAAAATGAAGAATTTATTAAATTTAAATTCTTGGAAATTAAAGGAGATTTGTTACAATAAAAAGTTGTATTCTATAACAATTTTTATAATGTTTTTTTTAAATCAAAGAATAAAGATTTATTAATTTAATTTCTAAGAAAATTTTAAAAAAAATAATTTGATTTAATTTCTGATTAAAAATGATTTTTATTTTGATTAGATAATATTTCAAAATTTTTAGAATATCTTTATCTATAAAATCGGTTAAAAAAAATATGCTGCAGGGGCTCGGGTTCGAACCCGGGTCTCCTGTGCATACCCCTTAAGCCTTAACCATTGGGCCAACGCCTTGATCTTGTCACAATCCCATTTCCAATATATGAAAACAACTTAAATATAATTTCCCCAATTTTAACAAGAACCCTAGTTTGAAATCGAAGAAATCGATCAACAAATCGAAGTTGATAAAGAAATTAACCATAGGGCTTTGATTCCCCATGGATAATCGAGTGAGTGGGTGTTACAATCACCTTGATTGGTTATGAAATCGACGAATACTAATCCGAGCAAAACCGGGACCGGATTAGCTTCAATTCGAGTGGTTAATGTTGATTATAATCAAATCCGCAGTACCAGAAGCTTCTAATGTCGATTAAGATCGAAATCCCTCTGTCAATTTTAGTGTTAGATGCTCGAAAGTGGGTTTTTGGTTGAGTTACAGGTTCGGTAGTTCGCAGATGATTAATTCGATGAATAAGGATGTTTCAGACTAAATTGGAGATGGGTATACGTTAGAAACGTCCCTAAGATGATTAACTATTGCTTGATTACACATGATTGCATCCGTTTCAAGTCGATTGATGTTGATACATTGAATGAGGTTCGGTTTCAAATTGGAACAGTTAATTCAACCTGATATTTCGAGTTGAAGTGATTACAGGTTCGAAACAGGTATATGATTGTAAATGGGCGGTTTAATTGAGTTAAATTTGAGGTATATGAGCCGTTTTAGGGGTGGCCGGAGCTCGGCCGGAGCCCCGCCGGGAATTGGCCGGAAAACGGGGTGTTTGTGGATTTGATTTACAAATTACAATTTGGTCCCTGAGGTTATAAGTTTAATCATTTCGGCCCAAAATCTGTGTTTTGTTTTAAAAACGAATTTACAGCTTCGTCCCTGAAGTTTTATTCTTATTATTTCATGTCCAAACTATTTAATTACAAGTTTTTAAAAAACTTTTAAACTTATAATGCTTTTATTTATTTTCAAGATTAACACCCATTATGCTTATTATCATTATTATTATTATTATTATTATTATTATTATTATTATTATTATTATTATTATTATTATTATTATTATTAACTTAATTATTTAATAATAAAACAAATTGTAATAATTTTAAATACTAATTAAGATCAAGATAAAAGGAGTTACAAATAAGCCCTCGAATTTGTATTAATGACAAAACAACATTTACAAAAGGATAACGAAGGTTAACAACAACCTAACAAAAATACGAGAGGTCACAGTTATCTCACCAAATCCTCCTTCCCTTTCTTTTGTTAACCATAAATTTTTTTAAAAAACCCCAAATTTAGCACGTTCGATGGTCGTGAGACGGCTGGGTTTTGATCTCAATCAGGGTATTGGCTGGTATATGGTGGCTAGATGGAAGTGATAGTGGTAGTAGGAACATGGTCGTGGTGGCTACTGTTGGGTGGTTGATTTGGGTTTAGTTTTTTACAGGGGAACAGGAAGGGGCATTTGGTGATGATGCCCGATGGTGATGATGGGGGTACTAGATATGGATGCAATGACGTTAGGGTATTGGTGCGGTGGGGTGTGTGTGTGTGTGTTTGTGTGTGTGTGTGTGCGTGAGCGCGCATGTGTGTATAGAGTTATATATAAAGATATTATTTTAATTAAATTATACAATTAATCCCTTTAATTTACATAAATAGCCTTATAATGTGAAAATACCAAAACTCTTATATTTAACAGAAAATCTAACTTCCGTTAGTGTTAATACTTAAATTTGTTATAAAATTAAATGTGAGTACTTAAACATGTTACTTGTTTTGTTTAGTAACCAAACTTGTTATTTTCGATAAACCACATGAACTATTTATGTAATTAACTCTATTACGTCACTTATCGTAGATCGTGACACACAAACGTTTGAAAGAAATCAAGAATCTTAACTTACTAAGGATAAGAAGCAAACCATGAAAAATGACTAATATCGTGTAGTCTTTTCACCAACAATCATCTTAATCACGAATATTATACTACCTAAAGAACACTCATCAAGTAGATGGACATTTAAGAAATGATTCACATCTGCTTTTGTCAAACACATAGAATTATAAAAATATTTAATTAGAGGCAATTTTTTATTTTTAATGGCACGACAACAATGTTTTGAGCTTGAAAATGTATAAAATACAACCATTGCAAATTTAAAATGCGAGATTTTGTTATCAGGGTACTAAAAGTAGATTGTCTGTACTTATATTACTAATTAACAACAATTATATATGTTATATCTCAAGTTTGGGTCTATAGTACTAAGATTTATTATTGGTTGGTTTTGTCATGTGAAAATCATTGATTAAATCAAACATTTTGTTTGGTTTTGTTTTGTATCGACCTTTTAGTTGTATATAGAATAAATGGGTTGGACATGATTAGACATCAGAAAAACCAGACAGGATTAGACATCAGAAAAACCACTAACCCGGGTTTAAATCTAGGCAACCCCCCCTCCCCCCTTCTTTTTTTCTTGCTTTATAGTTTTTCTTATTTGGTTTATGTCATTTCTTAAGTTTTTTTAGTATTATTTTCCAGGATTTTATTATTTGCTTGATTTTTGTTTCACCCCTGGTTTGATTCTTGTTTTTTTTATTTGTTTGTTCTTTCAACTTTTTAGTTAATATTTTGTTTTTTATTCAATGACATTCAATTTTTCACTTTAAAAGTTACAAAATTTAACAACCTTGTTCTATCGACGTTTCAAAATATGAAACTGCGATTGCGACTATATGTACGAAAAAATTTGTTATTCCTGTCACATAGCGCGGACATCGACCTCATTGCAGAATTCAGCAAGAAAACTCTAGAAATTACATCAGTCAAATATCACAAACTTTCTTTTTTTTTCCTGAACAACAATTTGTTTGCTTCTGAAAATCGCTTAATCAACCTACACTTATAGAGATTCAAACTCAAATCATATTTATAGGGCAATCAATAATGTTACTAGATAATTATATGCAACCTTACAAACTTTCTCATAAGTGACTTTGAATGTAATTATCATAGTAATATTGATTCTATACACAACTTTGTAGTAGCATTGCTTGTGTTTTGAGTTAAAGTAAACTTTTACCTATCAAATTCATATGGTAACAGAAAAAATCCCATGTTTCTCGATAAGTGGATGACATGAACTATCAAAAGGATAAGGATAATTATAAGTATGTTTGGTTTTCAAATGGAATACAATGAACACGACAAGCAAGTAATCAATTTATTGCAAAATTAAGCATATCTTTATTTAATATCGAATTCAAATCAATAATGAATACCGGTAATATCGAACATGAAATAATATTGTCACTTATTTACCCATATGTAAGATTAGTCAATTGGATCTCTTCTAACTATTGGACAATCGACTAATTGTTCATCTCATTTTGATCCATAATTGCATCTTCAGGGTTAATGATTTTATTGTTCATGAACATTGTAAGGACAACAGTTTTGAGAATTATTTATAATTACATATAAACTTTGAAGTAAATGATTTCATATTATTCTTATGCCTAAGATTAATGATTATACTAAATCTTCCTTGAATCGTTATACGAAACATATGAGTTTCAATTAAAGAACGTTTTCATGAAAATATACCAAAACACCAACTCTGACTCAAACCCATTTTAACCCCAACTAATTTTTGACCTGTTACCCAACGTCTTTGGTGAAAATGATATGATTAGATGTTTCCATCTACTCCCAACATCTTTTGTGAAAATGATATGATTTAATGTTTCCTTATACTCTTTGCAGGTATGTTGACACTTTCAACCAAGGTGGTGGGAACCCAACATAGTTGTACCAGTTGTTTTATGTGCCACCATCAAACCGGGCACAATCAAATCCAAAACTCTTTGTTTCCATGGCGGCACCCTTGGTTGACTAATCCGTTGACCCAATTCAAGAAAACACTAAACAACAAACTACAACCGTTGATGTAAATCATTCACCAGCTTCATTGCACGACCCGTTCCAATCTCCTCCATGTCGATCTTTCATGCAAAGATTTGCAAGCATGGATGATATCTCAAGAAGGGGAATGATTTCTTGGGGTGGAAGTACCAATGAGCAGTTTCCCGTTAATAGTATAGAAATGAAACCAAATAGGGATGTTTTAGATAGAGCTAGCAAAACAAGTCTTATCGTATTTAACAGGTTATAGATGACGCGCATAACTCACGTACTAACCATATAAAAGACTTTTTTAACTACCTATATATTATACCTATAATTTTTTTATAAACCAAGAATGTGAAATACTGGAGTCTAGCCTCCTGATTTTAATTATTTGTAAAAATATAAAAAATTAAATAATATATTTTTTATTAAACCAGATGGGGAGGTTTTAGGTGTGGCTTCAAGGCCATTTGTGCCAAGTGAAACCTGCAAGTAATGGTGATGGTTTTAAATCTTTAATGATGACCTTGATGAGGTTGAACTTCAGAAACCAAATCAAAGGTGGTTTTTTGGGTCCTTTATAGCATAACACCTGTATACAAACATAAGGTTTTGCTTTAAAATGTTGTGATCTGCTGCAATGATATATACCACCCTCGAAGATGTTCACAATAAGTCAAAAGTTGGTTAACTTATACTGTTTTCTTTCTGTTATCAAATGTAATTAATAAAACTGTAGCAGCACAAGCATGTGTTGGGCAGCAATAGTACATGTATACTAATAAACAATAAAGTACAACTATCCATCAATGCTTCTAAATAAGCTGTGACAAATAATTGAATATGTTATTATAAAAGAATCTACACTTTTTAATGTCTAAGTTTGCAGATGGAAAAGTTACAAGCAGGAAAAAACACGTTTCCCTGGATAAAAATGAACCTGTTGAGGCTTATTCGATGTCAAAATTCAGCTGAACCAGGTGCTCGGGGGAACGGAATTGTGTCTCGAATGTTATCGATTCCAGTTGCAAATTGCACAAGTCTTTCAAAACCTAACCCAAACCCAGCATGTGGAACTGAATAGGACAAAACAATTAGTACAAGGGCATCCGAGATTATGTTTTATTCGCTTAGTATTAAATCGACAAGAGTCTTTTCAGCATGTATAAGTTTCCACTTCTTAATTCCTATTAGTTGCAACATTTCCTTCTATAACTTAAAAAATGGCAGTGGTTACATAATTACTAATATATCCATTTCCAAGCAAACCATAAATGATCAGATGATGTTTTTAATGTATGAACATATTACACATTTTCAAGAAACTAACATATGAAAAAATTAGTAGGAAAGTAGATACTAACCTGTACCATAACGCCGAAGATCCAGGTACCACCAAAAGCTCTCCTTATTGAGTTTGAGTTCATCTAGGCGGGTTTCCAAATAATCTAGACGTTCTTCCCTTTGACTTCCACCAATAAGCTCACCAACCTAGCAGACAAAAATAATTATAGCCAATAAGTTTATATTTTATTTCATAGATAATAGGTAAAATGTGTAAAAACTATTAAAATAAAATCATACTCGTAGATGGCAGTTATAAAAAAAATTGATTTTTGATAGCAAAAAAGATATGGATAATTATTTAACCAACAGCCCAACAAGCCTTGGACATGGATAGTTCATGGTCAAAAGAAATGTAAGGGAGGAAACAATATACATAGAGAGAGAGAGGATGAGGGCAGAATAGAGGGCATCACAAAGAGAATCCGTTGTAAGGTTTCGGCTGTTAAGTCTAGGTTTGGCTGTAAAGTTTGAGACAGAAGATCATCACTCCTGGGTTCCTTGGTGTTTATTAAACCCGTTTAATAACTGTAATTCAATTCCTACATTCCGTTTCATTTGATATTTCTGTTCAATTTCCAAGTTATATGCTGTTAGTTTCTATCAGTTTGTCTTAAAAGTGATAATTATTTATCCAACTCTCTTTTTACTCGCCATTTTAACATGGGACCCATCCTACCCATTTTGCCAGCTATACTTGCATAAAATGTTTCACTCCTTTTGTCCGACATAGATGCAATGCCCCACAACATAGTTTAGTTAAATCTTCAACTATACCATAAATGATCTGAATCATCCTCAACATTGATGCTTATGGGCAAAATATATGTTCTGAAATATTTGCAATTATTACTAAGAGAAAGATAGGTAAATGTTCAATTGAAACTTCCCCAATAAGAGATATGCACGATTATTTTCAAACGAATAAAGTAGTAACTTATCAGGAAGTTAAACTCGCCATCTGATGGTGGATTGGTTTTATTAGGCGCATGGTATTCAGAAGACTAATAGAAATGTAAAATGAAGCTAATATTACCCGAGGAACCAGCATATCCATGGCTGCAACAGTTTTTCCATCATCATTTAGCCGCATGTAGAAAGCCTTGATATCCTGGATGTTTTTAAAAAATTACCACTGAGTAAATTTAGTAGCAATTTTAATTTTCAGACAGTAGGGAACAGATCATGCCTTAGGGTAGTCGGTTATAATAACAGGACATCCATTAAAAGCCTCCTCAGTTATATAACGTTCATGCTCACTTTGCAAATCACATCCCCATTTCACCTATATAATATAACCGACATACAATTAGAAGTACATTCACCGATACGAAGGAAATATGAATTAACAGTTTTGTCGCGAGTATGTCCACAAATGTAGGGCTAAAAATTGAAAATATCTGCATCTTGATAAATTTTATACTATGGTAGTCATCGTAATATGTTTGAATCCGAAAATCAACTTTACAGATAAAAAAAAACTCAAACCTAGTATCTCCCACATTCAAATTTATCAAAACAATTTCAATTGTGCAATTACTAAACTTCTAAATTTAAACTTTTATTAATTCAAACATTAAAGACTAACTTGTTTGACGCTCAAAAGACAACTTATTTGGCAACTTTAAGATGTAGAAAAAAAACATAAGTACCGGAAATTCAAATTTCTTCTTTGATTTTAGAAGCAATTCAACTGCATCTGTGTAAGTCATTCGCACAAAGCTTTTCTCAACAACATCCTGTTGGGCAAAAATCACATATTATGCATATATAACAGTGAAAGAAATGAACTATAACTTTAAGATGGATGATTATAAATTGCACCAAAATATCATACACTCAAACGGTCGATGATTCCTTTCTCAATCCAATTATTGAAGAAATCCATATCTTCTTTGCAGTTTTCAAGAACATGTTTCACCTAAAATGTGGAAAATTTCAAGTTAAGTTAATATCGTTATATCAAAGTTTGCATACAATACCTTAAACTACTGGTACCTCAGCCTGAAAATCAGTCAACGTTTCTAAAAACTTCCTTTGTCCCAAAAATTTGCAATTGACTCAGTGCATAAAGGTGAAACTACCAATGAAACTTCTGTAATACCCCGCACTGATAAGAAGTGGGAGAAGTGGTGGACAAAAAGATAATAAAATGCTATTAACATTTTCTATCTTTCAAATGAACAAAGACATGATTTTTTTATTACAACTCTGCCATATGAATATTTTTTGGATAAATTTATGAAGTGGAACCTTTTTCTGAGTACAGACTGATTACAAGGTAATCTACCAACTACCAAGGGTCAATGAAGTAACATACGACATACTGGAGATAGGCAGTGGCGCATGCCATGTCATCATTCAGATCCGCAAATGCAAGCTCGGGTTCAATCATCTTCAAAATATAAAAACTAAAATCAAATACTATAAACCTAGTTCTTTAGTTATCTAATTTATATATGTAATACAAAACCCTAATAATCTTAGAGAAAACTGTGTGGATATCAGAAAGCGAAAGCATACCCAAAATTCTGCTAAATGTCTAGAAGTGTTGGAATTTTCTGCCCGGAATGTAGGACCAAATGTATACACCTGAAAGTAAATATTTTAAACATATATTAAAATAATTGCATGTATTGAATGGATTTAAAAATTTAATTAGCATATGAAGGAAGAAGGGGTACATCAGAAAGAGCAGTTGCATATGTTTCAGCATTGAGTTGGCCAGAGACCGTCAAGAATGCTGGTTTCTCAAAAAAATCCTGTGAAATCAGAAAGCTACTAATATATAAAATCTGAAAAGTTATGTAGAAGCCACAAGGAATGATATTATAGCAATCACGTGCTAAAAATATCCAAGAATTAAGAAAATGGAGGGCCTCACTTGTGACCAATCAATTAAACCGTTTTCTGTTCTTGGAATGGCGGCAGCTGGAGAATCAATGGCTTCTTTGGAGTTTGGTATCTGTT
This sequence comes from Flaveria sonorensis, assembly GCA_025506505.1. NCBI lineage: Eukaryota > Viridiplantae > Streptophyta > Magnoliopsida > Asterales > Asteraceae > Flaveria > Flaveria sonorensis. The sequence goes on along the minus strand of CM046433.1, from coordinate 2,917,399 downwards.
AACACAACAAGTAAAATCATAAAGTAGGAAATGAATAACGAAAATAAGGGAATATAAATCTAGCATAAATTTTAATTCAATAATAGTTGTAAAATTGAAAACAGAAGGTATATACCAAAGTGGTTACACAAAATTGCTCGCCAGCACCTTCACAATCTGAAGCAGTAATAATAGGACTTGCTACCCAAACAAACCCGTTTTCTTGAAAGAACTTGTGTGTAGCATAGGCCAAAGCATTTCTAACCCTTGCTACCTAAAGTCAAATTCCACTAAACCAATTACAAGTACGTTATAAAAACACACTAAATGATAGGGAGACATCAGCCCAGACCCACGATTCAAGGCCCATGATGCAGATTACTAAATGGGTTAATTTGGCCCAGCTAGAGTATCCAAACACTTGACTGCAAAAGTGTTTCACAGCATGTTTATTTTAGTCATTTCCTTTTTAATTGTTTAGTTCATTTGAATTTGTCAAGGTAGTTGTTTTTGTGATTCCACAAGTATAGGAAACGTGGGGTAGTAGTGGAGTGTTAGTTTCTTTTCTTTCATCGATATGTACTGAAAAAATTGGAAAATGAAGGAGTTGACATTTTTTCCACAAAATTATTCTCTATACTTAGAGGATTTTATTGTTCCTTGCTATTCTAATTTATTGGCAGAAAATTAGAAGGTGATCTTGGACGTCTAATTCGGATTCTCGTGGTGCGTCTGTATCGGGAATTTCGAGTGAGAATTCTGCTCAACGAACCCCCGCGAGTGGTGTGACTATATCTCGTAGAGGACCGTTGTTTAAATTGATTCCAGTCGGGTATTTCGATCCAGTGTTTAAGCTCGTTGCCATTATTTGGTATCAGAGCCTATGGATACCCGAAGCAGTATCGAGTTGAAGAAGATCTTAGAGACGATGGAAAATGATAAGCGGGAAATGGCCCAACAGATGAAGATTATGCAGGAACAAATTCAGGAGTTGATTGTTTCTCAGAATCAGGGAGAGGATTCCAATTCGAACGGGTCGATTACCAAAGGAGGGCAAAGCAGATGGCACCCACACGACATCAAGGTCGATATTCCCTAGTATGACGGGAAGCTAGATCTTGATGAATTCGTGGAGTGGTTATGCACCGTCGAGCGGGTTTTTGATTACAAAAACACCACAGAGGATAACAAAGTGAAGATCGTTGCTCTCAAACTTCGAAAGTATGCATCAACTTGGTGGTCAAATACTTGCTTAAAACGAGAACGTGCAGGGAAGGATAAAATTCGGACTTGGCCAAAGATGAAGGCAAAGATGAAGCAGAAGTTCTTGCCTACTTACTATATGCAAAACAGTTTTTCTCAATTGCACGCGTTGAAACAAGGGTCCAGCACCGCAGAAGAGTATTCTCGAGAGTTTGAGTACTTGTTGATGAAGTGTGACGTACCGGAGGATGACCCACAAACTCTTGTTCGTTTTCTAGGAGGTCTGGAACCAAGAGTGGCTAATGTTGTTGAGTTACATTCATATCAAACCCTATCAGAGTTAACTTTGTTGTCTCACAAAGTGGACTCCTAACAGCGGGCCAAGGGTAAACTTGAGCCCAACCGTTCCACCTTTAACTCTTTAAGCCCACCACTTATCCCAAGCCCACAACTACAACTAAACAAACCCCGATTACCAATCCCAAATCAGCCACAGTCTCCGATTCCAATTCTGATCCCCCCAAGGCTCCTCGCCGTTGCTTCGATGCCAAGGACTAGGACACATCGCGTCTGAGTGTCCAAACAAAAGCCTTATTTCGTTGGCCGATTTTGAATCAGCAGGCGGTTTTGAGTACGAATCTGATCTCACAGCGACACCCTTTGAAGATGAAGTAGAGGTAACCGGACCAGATGAGGGCCAGTGTCTTGTCGTTCGCAGGGCTCTTAGTACGACCTTGGCACAGGAAAGTAACCCTCAACCTGAATCAATTTTTCATACCCACTGTACTATTGCGCAGAAGGTATGCTCTGTGATAATCGACGGGGGCAGTTGCACCAACGTGGCCTCTCAGACTCTGGTTACTAAACTGAACCTCACCACTCAGCCCCATCCGGCCCCCTATGTCATTCAGTGGCTTAATCAGGGAAAAGGTATCCGCGTCTCCCATCGTGTTTTATTATCCTTAAGTATTGGCAAGTCATATGCTGATGAATTATGGTGTGATGTTATACCCATGGACGCGTGCCACGTGTTACTCGGACACCCTTGGCAATTTGATAAGAGGGCAATTCATGATGGGTATCTCAATACTTATTCCTTCACCCATAATAACCGCAAGATTGTGCTTACACCACTTCCCCTTTCAACAGCCTCCCCATTGCCTACAGCCACCCTGAGCACCCTTTTACAATCTGAACACCATGAATACCAAGCAATTAAGGAGTTTGTTTTGCTGGGCCTGGATAACGATGACACTCATTCCCACCCGGTTTTACCTCCCCTTATGCAGGCCTTGTTACAGTCCTATTCTCAAGTTTTTCCCAATGAAATTCCTTCAGGTCTTCCCCCAAAACGTTCCATTCAGCACAAAATTGATTTCATTCCAGAAGCTTCCCTACCTAATAAACCTGCCTATCGAACCAATCCACAGGAGACAATTGAGATCCGAAACCAAGTTGATAAGCTACTCGAAAAGGGACTTATTCGTGAAACTCTTACCCCATGTGCTGTTCCCACCCTTCTTGTACCTAAGAAAAATGGGGAATGGAGGATGTGCATGGACAGCAGGTCAATCAACAAGATTACTATCAAGTACCGGTTCCCCATACCGAGACTAAATGATTTGCTGGATGAACTTCATGGTTCCACGGTGTTCTCGAAAGTTGATTTACGAAGTGGGTATCATCAAATTCGAATTTATGAAGGAGATGAATGGAAGACAGCCTTCAAGACAAAGGAAGGGTTGTATGAATGGCTTGTTATGCCTTTCGGCTTATCGAATGCGCCAAGTACTTTCATGAGGCTGATGAATCATGTACTAAAGCCATTTTTGGGAAGCTTTGTAGTGGTATATTTTGATGATATACTAGTGTACAGCCGAACCATTGATGACCACCAGTTCCACCTTTCATAATTGTTCAAGGTTCTCGACTAGGAGAAGCTCTATGGGAACTTGGATAAGTGTGAGTTTTTTAGTAACCAAGTCACTTTTCTGGGCTATCTTGTCTCTGAACAGGGTATACAAGTGGATGAGAAAAAAATTCAAGCCATTCGTGATTGGCCCACACCCCAATCTGTTCAACAAGTTCGAAGCTTCCATGGTCTTGCTTCTTTATACCGGCGTTTTATCGAGAATTTCAGCACCATCGTCGCACCCATGACGGAAGTCACTAAATCAAAAATGTTCTGCTGGACGCCACAAGCTCAGGTCGCTTTTGATGAACTCAAAGAACAATTGTCTTCAACTCCAGTTTTGGCGCTACCCTGTTTTAAAGAGGTGTTCGAAGTGGAGTGTGATGCGTCCGGGGTAGGCATTGGGGCTGTTCTGACCCAACTAAACCACCCGATAGCCTATTTTAGTGAAAAACTAAATGATGCCAAACGACGGTATTCGACCTACGATAAGGAGTTTTATGCTATAATCCGGGCTTTGGAGCATTGGCAACATTATTTGATCTCCAAAGAGTTCATTCTGCACTCCGATCACGAAGCATTAAAGTATTTACAAGGCCAACATAAACTACAGCCCCGACACGCCAAATGGGTCGAATTTCTTCAAGCTTTTACTTTCACTATCAAGCATAAGTCGGGCAAGTTTAACAAAGGAGCCGACGCCCTCTCGCGTAAGTTCTCTTTACTTAATTCACTTCAACCCCGTGTTCTTGGGTTTGATCTATTACCAGAGGAGTATTCCACGGATCCTGATTTCGGGGATGTATATACCACCTGTAAGAATCATGCACATGGGGAATTTCATGTATTCAAGGGATTTCTATTTAAGAGACAACAATTGTGCATTCCTCGCCATAGCATCTACATGCTTATCATACAGGAAGCTCATGAGGGGGGCTTAGCTGGCCACTTGGGGGTTGATAAAACACTTCACATTCTGCGGAGTCATTTCTTCTGGCCCAAGATGAGTCGAGATGTTGAACACTTCATCAAGCGGTGTTTGCCATGTCACAAAGCAAAAGGGCAATCTGCTCCTCATGGTTTACACATGCCTCTACCGGTTCCTAAAGCTCCTTGGGAGGATGTTAGCCTCGATTTTATAACTGGGTTACCCCGAACTCAACAGCAAAAGGATTCCATCATGGTTGTGGTGGATCGATTTTCTAAAATGGCTTATTTCATTGCCTGCCATACCACATATGATGCTATCCAGATTGCTAATCTTTATTTTAAAGAGATAGTTCGTCTCCATGGGGTGCCAAAGACTATGGTTAGTGATCGGGATGCTAAGTTTTTAAGCCATTTTTGGCTGACCCTATGGCGTAAAATGGGTACTAAACTCAAGTTCAGCACATCAAGCCACCCCAAACTGACGGTCAGACCGAAGTCACTAATCGCACACTTGGTAGCTTGCTTCGAACCCTCATTTCGTCTAACATGAAGCAGTGGGAGGTATTGTTACCCAGGGCCGAATTCGCTTACAATCGTGCACCAAGTAAAACTACCGGCATCAGTCCTTTCATGGCTGTGTATGGTGCTAATCCTTCAACCCCGCTCGATCTTGCGGTTCTGGACACCTCCACCAAGTTCAGTCAAGAAGCTAGTGATCTAGCAACTGATATCAAGTCGATCCATCAGCGCATTCATGATAAAATCTCCAAAACCAACGAACTCCTTAAGTACCGACGTGACAAAGGCAGGAAGCAGCTATTTAAACCAGGTGATCTTGTGTGGCTGCATTTTAGAAAGGAGCGTTTTCCCGCTAAACTTCGCTCTAAGTTGTGTCCTCGCTCTGATGGTCCATTTAAAGTTCTTGAAAAGGTGAATGATAATGCGAACAAAATTGAATTACCAGGCGACTCGAATGTTTCTAGCACTTTTAATGTGGCAGATCTGCAGCCTTTTTACGATCCTGAAGAACCCTTACCAAGTTTGAGGTCAAACTTTTTCGAACCCGGCGAGGATGATAGGGAGACATCAGCCCAGACCCCCGATTCAAGGCCAATGATGCAGATCACTAAATGGGTAAATTTGGCCCAGCTAGAGTATCCAAACACTTGACTGCAAAAGTGTTTCACAGCATGTTTATTTTAGTCATTTCCTTTTTAATTGTTTAGTTCATTTGAATTTGTCAAGGTAGTTGTTTTTGTGATTCCACAAGTATAGGAAACCTGGGGTAGTAGTGGATTGTTAGTTTCTTTTCTTTCATCGATATGTACTGAAAAAATTGGAAAATGAAGGAGTTGACATTTTTTCCACAAAATTATTCTCTATACTTAGAGGATTTTATCGTTCCTTGCTATTCTAATTTATTGGCAGAAAATTAGAAGGTGATCTTGGACGTCTAATTCGGATTCTCGTGGTGCGTCTGTATCGGGAATTTCGAGTGAGAATTCTGCTCAACGAACCCCCTCCAGTGGTGTGCCTATATCTCGTAGAGGACCGTTGTTTAAATTGATTCCAGTCGGTTATTTCGATCCAGTGTTTAAGCTCGTTGCCATTACTAAAAATGATAGAGAAACCGATAATAAAATTGTGTAATGATTCATAGTACAATCAGACTAGGTAGCACAATCAAATATGTATATGTGTGCATGTGAGAGAGAGAGAGAGAGAGAGAGAGAGAGATTGTCAATAATCTAAATCATACCGCACCGAATGTGTTTGTTCTAGGACGAAGATGTGCCTTGCTTCTTAGAAATTCTCGAGTGACCTTTTTCTTCTGTATGGGAAATGATGGATCACTTTTACCAACCTACAAGTTTATAATAATAAGATGATAAAATTATTAAAAACACCTAATTAAAAAAAGAATAACAAATAATTTGTACGGATATATCCTCAAACAAGCTTCAGGCATATCAAATTTATACCATGACAAGCTTGTTAACTTTCAACTCTATTTTTTGCTTCTTTCCTTGACTAGGTACCACAACTCCTTCTACATAGACTGATGCCCCCGTTGTTATTAAACCACTCTCAACCTTCAATGACCCGGAACATAAAGAATGTTATTTATGTGATATATCTGCATCTAAGGCTTCAAATGCAATTCATTTGTACTTTCTGGTGTCATCAGCCATAAAACAAATATCATGTAAAGAAGAATTATAAAAAATGTATGATTTGATAAACAAAGGATCGTTTAGAGGGAGGAAAAAGTGACAGGCTTTTCTAGACTGAAAAGCATGGAAAAAGTTATCTTTTGCAGTGAGAAATTTTGAAAATCAAGTGTCATTTGTTTCTCTTTTTCAAATATGCTTCCATTCTGCTACCTGATCATAACCTTCAGCATCTGAGTCGATCACACACTGCATGTTTGAGAGGCATGAACCATCGTTCACCTGCACTGAATGCATCACTAATTAACTATCCACCAAAAACATAAAATATAACTTCACATAGTTGTAACTTATTCAAGAAAAAAGCATAAGTCTTTAATCTTTGATCATATGCAGCACATATAGGATACTGCAAGTGTTAGAATTTGCAGAAAAACATACAAGTTTGCATTCTAAAAGTAAATAGGTTTGAGAATTGAGATCACCACATGTTGTATCTTTTCTTTACGATAGAGGACTTAACAATACCAAAATGAACACATATAAATCATGCATTGCTTAAAATCAAACAAACTCAATAAATAAATCCCATCAAAACCTAGAGTTCCAGTATCCAAACTATACATATATCTAGCAGAATATCATTCCAATATCAACCAAAATGAACATCTAATCTTACTACATGTCTGTAACTTCGTAGCAATAACTTTCAAAATGCAAACTCCCCTGTATACAAATAAACAAATCATCAATTCACAAACCACTTAAAACACATATCCCCCTTCAATTACCTCAATGAATGTAACACTGCTCTGAACACGAAGCGTCCTAACCCATCCCCTAACCGTTAGGGTTTCACCTAACCTATCCAAACCCTCGCTCCCCCCTCCTTTAACATCCGAAATCCTCAGCCGCCTACGAAATTCCCCAACGAGCCCCTCAATAGACTCAGTTTTGGGCTTCTCTACGACCTCGCCGGAGGACACGGTGGCGGATGCGACGGTGGAGAAGCACCGACGGTTGGTTGTGGAACTGTTTAGGGGGGTGAAGGGGACGGTGAGTTTGGGGGAGTGGTGATGAGGGGTGATGATGATTTGGTGTTTGAATTTGTTGAGTTTTGGGTGGTGGTGGTGGTTGTAGAGGGAGAAGAGGCGGACGGTGGTGGAGAGGGGTTTGAGGCGGAGGGATGCGGTGGCCGGTGATAACGCCGCCGTGGCCATTGGTTGAGGGGCTAACGGTGAGTGGTGAACTCTCTATCCGAGTTGCTTGTGGCTTACCGCATATAGTTTTCCATTTTGATACAGTTGTGCAGGATGTTTGTAAGCGTTCACAGTAATTTCTTTATTTTGATTTTAACGTAAGTGTGTGTTTTATGTTGCGAGAAATAGTTGTAAACTTTGATTTCTCGTATTTAAATAAACATAAAATAATTCTTGTAAATATTTTAATATTTTTAAAAATGATTGTGAATTGATAAGAAAAAAAATATAACAATAAAAATATAAAAATATATTATTTAATTGAAAATAAAAATAAAAAAATAATTTTTTAATGTAAATATAAGGATGGAGATATAAAAGATAGTGTGAATGCTCTTATTTTGCTTTTATTTAAGGTACTTTTTTGTTTAATATGATATGATAGAAAGTTATATTGTAATAGGTAGTGCTTGTTTGAGATTGTTTATTTTATTTGAAAATAACTTTTGATAAAGAATACTTATTAACTTATGACTTTTCAAAATGAGTTTTAAAAAATAAGTGTTTGGATTAGCTTACAACCTAAAGCGTTGTAAAATGATTAAAAATAATATGAGTTAATAGGAGGTAGTAGATGATGAGTATAATAGAAAAAATAGATTAAAAATAATTTTTAAAAGTTAATAGGTAACACACTCCTTACTTTCAAAACCTATTTTTTACCCTATATAAAAAAGTTAGTTTGAAAAGTACTGAGGGATTAACAAACACTTTTTTTAACTTATTAACTTCTCAAAAGTTAATAAGTCAAAAGTCAGGGTAAAATAAGCAATCCTAAACATGCCCTAATTTTATTGTAGATGTTGTGATTTTAAGACTAGCGAATAGATAAAGTGGATAGTTTGTGTTTGTTGCTTAAAATCATCAAACAATGAAAATCTCACTAGTTGTGCTTATCAAGTTGAAAACGGACGTATACGTGGCAACTAGAGCAAATACACGTTTACAATGTCAAATGCGGGGTGTACACGCGTTCTATAAAGACTATAAACATTTATAACAGCCTTAATTTTAATTAAATGAACAGAGACAATGAAGTAATCTGTCTAACAAGCCTAAAAGTTTGTTTAAAACTAAATAATTTCGAGATGAAAAAGTTACAAATCACATTCTGTAAAATTACATATTCCTTTAAAGATAAAATTTTAAAATGTATGATGTTTCTAAATGTTGGTGAGACACCTTCGGGCGCCCTCACACGGGTAGCCAGGGTATCACGTCAACACTATCGCCGCCATTACGAGTACCTCTTGAGGGTGGTGTACTCGCATACCAAAACCCACAAAAGAAAAGAAAATGATAGTTTAAATACAAGTACACTATATGTCTGAGTCACATCAAACTTAATAATTAGTATATATAAATTATATTAAAAGGTTGACTTAACACTTAAAAATTTATTGACTAAACGGAAATTAAGAGTACAACATTTGAAGCTTATTGTACGATCGTAATGCATAAATCAAATTGTTAATTAGTATTATATAAATGTACTTATTTGATTTTAGGTTTTGACTACATAACATTTATGATTTACATACTTAACCCTTTATCGTCTATTTTAATTAAAAATAGAAGAAATAGGTTAGAGCATTTGAAAAAAATGACATCACTATTTAAAGCAGTTAAGAATTAATTGAGCGTGAGAAAATAAACGCTCCTTCCACTATAAGCAAAAAATGTATAATTTTAGAATTTTAAGAGATTTTTTTCAAGAAAAATAAAAGTTTTAAGAGATAAGTGAAATACCAACAATCCTAAGTTCAAGCAGTTAACGTGAAATACCTAAGAAAAGAAAAAACGAGAAGATTTCGAGTTCAAGTCTCATTGTAAACAAACATACTTAAGGTTAAATCAAGAAGTTTTTAGTTATGAGTTGAGTCAAAGATTTTCTTTTTAAGATTGATCCGGCTGTGAAACAAATAAATAAACTTGGTAGATAACATCTGAAAAAAAAGAGAAAAAAAAAGGCCATTTGCGGTTAAAAAAAGAGAGATGCGTGACTCGTGAGATTGCATTAAAAGTGAATCTGAGCCGTTGATTTTCTTGATGGCTAGGGAACATCACTTCACATGCTTCACAACCTCCGACTCTTGTCGATTTACCCCGTCGGGCGACGTCATCGTTCTCCCCCACCCCATAAAGATTTCCCTCTTTTCGATACCCCCAAAACTCCATAATAAAGCCTCTAATCTACAACACTGGAATCTTTATAGAGAGAGAAAAAGCGTTTTTAGAGAGAGAGAATAATCATGGCTGCTGATCATTCGGATGATTTAGACCAACTTCTTGATAGTAAGTTCACCGTCTTCTTCCCTATTACCATGGGGTTTCATTCGATTCTTGAATTAACACAATAACCCATGTTCGAAATTGGCTTTTAATTGTTCTTTTGTATTGATTGATCGTGTGTTGGATTAAATTAGGTGCTTTGGATGATTTTCAGAACCTAAATCTTGCGTCTTCTTCTCAAAGGTTTGTAGTTCTTTCTAATTATTGAATTAAACGATTTAGATTACAGAGGCGCATACCACTGTAGGTGGTTGATTATGAACATGCTATCAGGAAGTGAATTTCAATAATATTCACTGATGTTGGTTGTTTTTTTAGGACAAACGTAAGTATCTTTCCATTTGGTACATGGGATAACAGTTTTATAAAAGGTCTTATTTTTGGTTAATTGTTCATTGATATTTATCTTTTGGGCTAATTTTCAATATGCGAATATGTGATTGACATGTGAACCCTAATTCTTGCTTGAGTTTCAAAACACAGTTAGCATGAGAGTTGATTTTGAACAATTTGTGGAATGTAAATGCGAAAGAAAGGAATCATGCAGAAAAGTTGTGTTTGTGTGTGTGTTTTGTGTGAACAGTGATGAGCAGTCTATTATGATGGTTCTAAAGGTCGATAATTCGACATTCAACTTATGCTCAAACACCATCATATCTTATATATTACTATGCATAACAAATTTAAGATCCGATTATTCAACCATTCATTTTAGGGGTACAGTGTATGTTGTGTTAGAAGAAACAAACATGCGATTGCAGGTGTTACTTACTTGATGTGAGGAGAATGGAGAAAATTGTACAAGTAAATGTAACCTAAAGATTGTCTATCTTGAAATTAATTTTTTTTGTCAGTTTGGCCTCCTTGTCAAGCTGCAAGTTAGCTCCTTTACTGAAATTAGTATTCCATATGCTTGTGTAGACACTATTATGAATTTAAATTTATGATGTTTTTGAAGCTTTCTATTTAATTTGAGCTATGAAAAATTAAGGGTTTGTTTTCATTTCATCTGACGTTTGATAACTAAAGTAGAGACGCTGGAGGGAACAAAGAAGAGGCTTCTTCATTGCCCACTGGGGTTCAAGGATTAGGATTGGGCCTGCCTGATTTAAGAAGTAAAAACAAAGGGAAGAAAAAGGTGGCACCAAAGGAGTCACATGCTTCGGAGACTCTTAATAAGCTGAGAGAGCAAACTAGGGAGACCGTTAAGGGTTTGGAATCTATAGCGGGTTTGAAACCAAGTGGCATTGATGGATTGGGTGATGAGAAAATGATGGAGGATTTGGTCAAGCAGTTTGAGGAACTTGCAAAATCTGAGGTACCCTCATGATGGTGTTTGATTAAATAATTAGTCTAGAGTGGAGGTGGCAATTTTGGCTTATTTACTTGTGAATGGGTCGGTTCGGGTTTATTTTTATCTATAATTGGTAAGCGGATGAAGATTTAAATATAGCTCGTAGGAAACGGGTTAAATAGGCCTTACATGTCAGACATGTTGAAAGTTGCCCAGAGTGTATTTTTAATTCAAGACATACTTCTTCTTTGAAGCTGAAATGGGTGACATTCAACTAGAGTTAACATGATCTTGAACTTTTGGATAAAGATGTAAACCTAAGTTTAATTTGCTGATGTTGGTTCTAACTTAAAAAAATATCATACAATCTTGGTTGAAAATACCAGAATTGATGGAATATATCGTTTCTTGGAAATCTGTGAATGTTTGACTAGGCACATAGCTAGTTGTAAGTGTTCTGCACTAATTTTGCTATTAGTTGCATATCTGACTTCTGTCTTTTCAAACACAAAGTTTTAAGACAATCTTCAAGAAACATATCTTTAGTCTATATAAGTGTCAAGACAAAACAGTTTTATACAGAAAAATTATTTGCCACATATATATACTCTCCTAATTATATGAAATTATGAATTACAAAACTTACGTCTTTTTTTAATCAAATTACCTAATAGAAATAATCAATTAAGAGTTGAGATGACTGACATTCTTTGCACCAAACTATACTTGTTCCTTTTCTTTTGTTATTAACTGAATGTTATGATTTATGATAGTTGACTTCATTAAGGTTAGAAAAAATATCATTTGCGTAAAGAAAATTTCCTATTATACGGTTGCTATGTCCATTATGTTAATTTAGCATTCACTAAATGTTAAATTTGTCCGTTTGGTAGGACATGGAGTCTATAGTCGAGACAATGATGCAACAACTTTTGTCCAAAGAAGTTCTTCATGAGCCCATGAAAGAAATTGGAGAAAGATACCCGAAATGGTTAGAAGATAATAAATCCAAGCTAAGCCAAGAAGAATACAACCGTTATTTCCGTCAACACGAGCTCATTAAGGATTTAAATGTAGTGTATGACACTGAACCCGGCAATTTCAACAAGATTGTTGAGCTCATGCAGAAAATGCAAGAATGTGGTCAGCCCCCAAATGATATTGTCAAAGAGCTTGCCCCAGACTTTGATATATCTGCTCTTGGTCAACTGTGAGTAGTTTCTTCCTTAAATCTTTTTTTTTCTATTCAGCTTATTAAAATTTTTTTATTGTTTTTATTGATATATCATGTATATCCTAGATAAAATTTAAGTATTGATACCAACAGTTTTAGTTTAGTTTATATATTCAAATTTGATACTAGATGTATCGAATGCATTACATAGTCTCTAAAGGTATTAAATCCCTACTTTGGACTACATTGGTGTTTTCTAGTTACAGTTTGTCTTTTGATGTCAAAGAATGTAGTTTTTCAATTTAAAACCTTAAAGAAATTCTATCGGGAGATGTTTAAACTAAATTAGGTACTTAAGGAGGACAAAGGTTGTAACTTTCTACAAAGTGACAAGTACATCATGTTAGTTTTGAGTTAAAAGTGTTAACTTTGAAATATTTTAGTATTTTACTTCTCTAATTTTGAATTTAACATCTCTGACTTGCGATTTCTTGGTTTGCAGATCGCCTGAAATGTCTGATTCTCAACAGAACTGTTGTATAATGTGAGATATAGTATGCATACTGGCAGTTTATTACATTTGATGTTGTTTTGACTTGGAAATTTGACATTTTATTTCATGGCCCTTTGTTCATGTTTTCATAAGTTTCTTTTGAAGCCAAAGAACCCTGTTTAGAGCCTCGTGCCATCGATGATTTAATCTTGATTTGAATGGTGGCTATCCATTCTTATGTTATCTTGCACTAGAATTGTGACTTGTGAGCGGCATCATTCTTATGTTATCTTGCACTAGAATTGTGACTTGTGAGCGGCATGCTTTGACTTTTCAAGTCAAATTCATTAAAAAGTGGTGTATGATTGCGTTTCCAGTCTAATTACAATTTTATCAATGTTTAATCTTTGTTACAACTACAACTTGTTTACAAATGACAAGATATGTTTCATAATATTATAGATCTTTTAAGTTTTTTTTATAAATATATAAAGGATTTAAGACACTTTATACTCTTACAAATGGTTTGAAACTTTTGAATATATTTAGATTGTGTAAGGTACCGTCAACCTAAAACGTTTGGATTTTTTTTAACAAACGGATTTTAGAACGCTTAAAACTATAAAGCTTTTGACTTGCTAAAAAGTATATTTCATAAAAAGATATCGTTGAAGCACAACTATAAACTATGAGCTCGATTTGTTTTCTTTTTCTTTTTTATCGTCTTGTAAGCCTAGAAGTGTATAGTGGTTGTCTATCATAAAAGTGATATGAGTTTAAATTTTTACAAATATAATTGATAGTGGATTAAGAGGAAATAGATTGTCTATCACAAAAGTGATATAGGTATATAGTATTTATCATTTACATTGTAATTAGAGGGAAATTAATAGATGTAACTTCCCATATTCTTATGTATACTGAAAACAAATTTTACTTATAACCTATTAACTTAAGTGGGCAAATGTGTTGTGTTGTGTTAAACGGATCGAGCAAAACACAATCGGTGAACCGGAACATAATACCTTTAACTGAACCTTTTTATTTTTTTTTAAACACTAACACGGGCATGTTTAATAAATGGATACCATTCAAGCTATCTTTAACCGATTAATGTAGTCCGTTTGGTACAAATGACATGACATGACATGTTTAACGCGTTTAAATATAAGCCGTTCAATAACACAAATGACATGTCATGTTTAACATGATTTACCAACCACAGTTATGAAATAATAAGACGTCAATAATACATAAATAGTTTGAAAATGTACACGGGAAATAAATAAAAATTCTGTTGATACATAATTGATTTTAGGTATATATAGACTTGGGCATAAAAACCGGGTTCGGACCCGACCCGGTGGACCCGACCCGGAACCGGGTACGGGTACGACCCGGTATATGCATACCCGGGTTGGACCCGAAAAAAAAACCGTAGGGTTGGAACCGGGTATGATTTTCTAGAATTTCTTAGAACCCGACCCGGACCCGACCCGACCCGGAACCGGTTGAACCCGGGTTGTACCCGGTTTCGACCGTTTTTTTTTTTTTAAAAAAGTGGCCGTTTTTTAACGGCTATATAGCCGTTGGGATCGATTTGTGACCGTTTTTTTGTCACTTTTAGGCTTATAAGTTAGTATAAATAGGTGTGGGTTGATATGGTTTAGTACCCAAGTCTCAAACGCAAAAACATACGCAAAAAACGCAAAAAATACTCTCGTTTACTCTCGCTTTACACGTTCACTCTCTCGTTTTACACTTTCACTCTCTTCAATCTTGATATGGCTCACTCACAATCTTCCGTTGGTCAAGGTTCGTCCAACGCTCCAACCGTCGTTCGTGTTCTTGCACACAATCGTAACATGGATGTTTGGTGCAATTGGGATATGGTTGAGTTGAGTGACGGGTCTGTAAAGGCTCGTTGCAAGTTTTGTGGAGCTTTGCTTGCTAAAGATTCTAACACGACTTTAAACAAACACATTAGCAAGAAGTTTTGTAAGTCGTTGAAAAGTAATCCGGATTCGCAACAAACACAATTGGGTGGAGACGGTGGAATCTTTAATTACGATGTTAATACGGTTCGAGATCGAATGGCGAAGTTCGTGATTCAAGAAGCTTTGCCTTTTAGTCACTTCGACAATCCTCGGTTGACCAACTTAATTCGAGAGACGCTTCAACCTCGTTACACTCACGTAAGTCGTACTACACTTAGACGTTATTGTTTAAAATTATGGAAACAAGCAAAAAATGATTTAATTGTATTATTTGAAAATTTAAATACCGGTGTAAACTTAACTAGTGACGTTTGGTCGGCTCCACACGGTTTACCCGAATCGTACCTTTGCGTCACCGCTCATTGGGTGGATCCCAATTCATGGCAATTGATGAAACGTACGATTGCATTTGATCTTTTTCCGCATCCACACACCGGAGAATTTTTGTTTTACTTTTTAGATAATGTAATAAGTACTTTTAAATTAGAAAATAAACTTTTTTCAATTGCATTTGATAACGCCTCTAACAACACAACCGCGGTTGAAAAATTAAAATTAAAATATCTTCCGATTGCAAACGGTGATTTTTTCCATACTCGTTGTGTTGCACATATTATTAATTTAGTAGTGCAAGACGGACTATCCGGGCAATATGTTAATAACTTTATTACATCTTTTCGATTTATGTTACATGACGTTTTTAAAAAAAGTAGAAGAAGATATCAAGATTATAAACAACTTTGTAAGGATACGCACTCTAGATTTTTAGGTCCTAATTGGGATGTACCTACTCGGTGGAATTCGACTTGTCACATGTTTGAATGTGCTTTAAAACAAAAGGGCACTTTGAAAGCTTTTCATAATAGTCTTTCGGATAATGGTGAAGCCGACCCATTTCCGGATGCGGGTTGGGAGAATCTTCAACGTCTATCCGAGTTTCTTGAGGTTTTTAAAAACTCAACAACAAAATTATCGGGAGTTTATTATTCCACTAGTTATTCGGTGCTTCAAGAACTATATTTTATGTCTTTGAATTTTAAAAATTTTCAAAATAAAAATAATATGTTTAATCAAATGATAGAACCAATGAAAGAAAAGTTTAAAAAATATTTTAAGGACTTACCACCCGTTTTTACGTGTGCCGCCGCTTTAAATCCGTTTCTAAATGTTGCGGGGGTTGAATGTTTGATAGATGAGATAAATGACAATTTGGATATGCATGACGAAAACCCTGATTTTTCAAACGAGGCAAAAGAAATTTTAATCATAGTTTGAAAACAATTTATAATTTTTATTTAAATAGATATGGGCCTAACGTAAACATAACCATGCCAAGCGGATCAACCTCAAGTGCTAGTACCTCGTTTAAAGACCCTGTTTTGACTATGTTGAATGTTGTTCGGGATGTGACGGCTAAACGTCAAAGAGGTAACACCCCAACAAGTGAGCTCGGTAGATATAGTGGAACGGATTTTATTTCACTATGACTACCGAAGATTATCGTGCATTCGATATTTTGGCTTGGTGGAAAGGAAAAGAATCTCAATTTCCGATTCTTTCTGCTATGGCCCGTGATTTACTAAGCGTCCAAGCTTCTACGGTAGCTTCGGAATCTGCTTTTTCTCTTAGTGGCAGGGTAATATCATTACGAAGAACAAGACTAACTCCGGAAGCAGTGGAGATGTGCATTTGTTTAAAGGATCACTTAGACGCAACGGATCGTATACAAGACCAAACAAGCCTCGAAGACGAGATTACACTCGAAGCTAAAGTACATGATGAAGAGGTAGAAGACGGAGTATCTTCTGGCATATCCGATGAAGAATTAGCATTTGATCAAGCATCTCGTAGTAGATAAAATTAGACGATATTGTTATTTTTAAGTTGTTTTAATATTATATGTCTTTCATGTTCTTTTTAAATTTCTTTGTCATTCAAATGTTTTATATAAAAAGTATTTAATATTTGTATATTATAAGTGTAACATTTTCTGCTCAAGATTTGTATATATTTATATATTAAGTTGTTTAAATTTTTGTCATTCAAGTGAACCCGGTTAGAAAAAGAAAAATAAAAAGAAAAAAAATATAAGAAAAAAAAAACATACGACCCGGTGTTCGACACACACACAAGAAAAGAAAAAAAGAAAAAAAAAAAAAAAGGCAAAAACCCGGTTGAACCCGGGTTTCATACCCGACCCGAACCCGACCCGACCCTACCCGGGTTTACCGGGTAGGGTTTGTATCTCGCTGAACCCGACCCGGGTTCGTACCCGGGTTCACCAATACCCGGGTGAAAAAAACCCGGTTGGGCCCAAACCCGGTTTTGTACCCGGGCCCGGGTCCGGCCCAAACCCGTTTTGTACAACTCTAGGTATATACAACTCTTTAAGAGAGAAAGGAAAAGAATCGTAGCTAAAATGGTTTTGTATGAATTTTACAAAATAATAATTAAATATTAATCCTGATCCCTAGAAACCATCCCAAAATAAAACTTCATCACGATATCACTTGTACATAGAATCTCATCGCTACGATTGTTTTGTATAAATCAATCAATCATCGTCTCTCCTACTTCTCTCTTTCTCTCGAACGATATCAGGTATGATCTTCATTCATCTCTCACACACTCATCTTTGTACTTACTGTAAGACCTCTGTCGCCATCTATATATACTTCAAGGAGATCTCTATGTATGTGTACAGATGCAAACAGTGTTGTGAATTGAATTTCGATATCTATGTAATATGTATGTGTTTCATCTCGATTGAAAATATGATTAAATTGTCTGATTAGTTCGGTTTTAGGCTGCGGATTCAAGTACAAACATGAACCCTAAAATTTGGAATTGTGATCGAGTTTTCGGGATCTATAATTGTAAGCATCATGTTGGAATTAGAGTGAAATCGACTTCATTTGTAGAATCCGAGAATAGATCACACTGCTGAATCCTCAAATCAATCATAAAACAATTTGTTTTACTCATCTAGATTATAATATTGTTCCTGAAAAAGTTGTTGTCTAGTACTCATGGACAATCATGCTGAATACAGGCCCTAATTCTTCTAGTCATCGTTTTTTTCATCATTTATGATAGTGAGGTAGCAAATTGGACTATTAGTGTTTACAAAAGACATGATGTTTGATCTAATTTGTTCTTAACTTCAAGTTGTGCGTAATGTCAATTAGTTGTCTAACTATTTGTTAATAGATTGATGTGATGATATGCCGTAATAAAGGAGAGAGTGTGATAAAAGGAAGATGAAAGGCACATATTGTTGGGTTTTTATGTAGTCACATACACATCCCTCATCCCTGTTATAAATATGCTTAGCTAACATTTATCTCTTCCTGCAGTTTTATCTTGCATTCAAATGGCGAACCGTGCTCAAATTCCCACAAACAACTCAGCACTCATTGCCATGATTGCGGATGAGGTAACTTATACTTCTCTGTTTACATTTTACCAGAACTTTCCACTCTATTATTTGTTTATCTACATCTTTTAATATCTAGATAAAGCATATGTATTTCATCCCTTTGACTTGGAGAGTTATATATGCAGGGGACAGGGAATAAAATTCTCCAATTGTCATTAATATTTAATAGAACTAGATCACATATGATTCTGAGTTCTTTTAAAACACAAACTAATAACTTGTTGTACAGTTCGCCTAATTGATATTTGTGTTTTGGACCAGTCCCTTTAAAATAAGTCATATGTATATAACATCCTTTTGGATGTGTTTGATGACTTTCATGAAAATATGAGATACATGCGATGGACTAAGGCAGTGCTATGATTGTAATGTTGCATACTATATACATCGTATTTGCCCAATATTGCTGAAATGGTTAACGTTAATAAGTTGACATTTTTTGCTTTGACTATTGGTGATTTCATGTTCTTGCGATTAATTTAAGTAAAGCTCGATGCTTTAGAATATTTTTGTAATAGTTTATCTTATGTAGGACACCGTAACTGGATTTTTACTTGCTGGAGTTGGCAATGTTGACTTGCGGAGGAAGACAAATTACCTCATTGTTGATTCAAGTATCACTTCTTCCTTCAGCATTATGTATTCTATTAATTTTTCTGTCAAAGTTTTCTGGTGGCATCTTTTATACAATGTAGATGATATTTATTGTGCACACTACTGTGAAAAGGGAAGCAAGTTTAAGTTTCATATAATCGTATAACATCACTCGCGAAATAAAATTTCTTAGTTAGCACTTTAACGGTTTGCTAATACTCATTATGTGGTGCATGCATAAAAATGCATGCCTTGAAGTAGGAGTGGTAGATAAGTGGTTTATATCTTCTATTGTGTTGATTACTTAAAGTCTTGTATTGTAAAATACTAAAATTATGAGTAAATAAATCAGGAAAACTAGTTAGTTAATGGTTTCATATATGCGAATTTCAAGCTAGCTTTACTACATGTTGGACTTTGTCTCGGTTGGTGCTGGTGGCATGTAATTTGATTAATATTAATCTTGTTCGGTAAACAAGTAGTTGTGAGTTTTAGGTTGGTAACTAACATATTGTCTTCCTATGTATTTGTGATTTTTGTCCATTGATGCTATTTCAATTTCCATTGTATGTAATCGTAATACTCCAAAGGCTTTGCATCATATATTGACAATTGCAATGTTTTACCTGGAATATAGTATTAGTAAAGTGTTGCCATTGATCAGGTTTCTAAATACTCCTCACTTACTACAAAATAAAGGAGCATTATTAACCCAAATTATCAACTTTTAGAATGCTAAAGGTGGAAATTGATAATGTGATATGAATATTGAAATTTTTTCGAAATATAAAGCATGGAACCCAAATGCCAAGACCGAGTAGTTACTTGTATTGTTCCTAAACTGGATTCACAACATGTTCCTCCTTATAATGAGATTGAATTTTGATCTATGAGTGTTGATGAAAGATCATCGTGAATTATAACCAAAAGCTGGATTTTTGCTAACTGTTATTTGTATTTCGTAATGTTAAGGAACAACAAAAATTCCTTTGCTTTCTTGAAAACACTATTTCATCTTGTTTCAGAGACAACTGTCAAACAAATTGAGGATGCTTTCAAGGAATTCACCACAAGAGATGACGTGGCAATTGTCTTGATCAGTCAATATGTAAGTAATCACTATTTGATTATATATGAAGACTATTGATTCCTGGTAGTTTACACATAAGCTAGTTTCTAGGTAGGAAAAATATATTTAGCACTAACGAAACTAATCTTCTCTTAAACGACTCCAAGAACAATAATGTATGTTTCAAAAAGAAAGCCGAAAGCAGAATGTTTTTGTTATTGCAAGTTATTTTTCATCACAGGTTGCAAATATGATACGGTTCTTGGTCGATAGCTATAACAAACCAGTTCCAGCCATTTTGGAGATTCCTTCAAAGGATCACCCATACGACCCTGCACACGATTCTGTTCTATCGCGTGTGAAGTACCTCTTCTCGACTGAATCTGTTGCCTCGGATAGGCGTTGATCAAGAAATCTTTATCAGAGTATCAACGTTTCTTCAGCATCAAGTTGTGTGGTTATTTAAACGTAAATCTAAGCAGTATGGATTATTTTGAATTCAAATTCTTGCAACAATAAAAAGTCATCGTTTATGTATCAGTGGTTGAAAAGATCAGACTGAATTGGTCTCAACATGCTCCTAAATGTTATTGTTGTTTTCTATATGTTTCACAAGCTACATGCTTATTCATTTATCATTGTTTTCTTTATGTTATTTTTTCAGATCAAATGTTGTTTTTCAGCGGTATAAGTTTTAAATTTTAGTCTAGTGGGCTAGGCCCATTCCTGCTCGACCCATTAAGGGTTGATCATTTACTTTCTTAGAGCTTTCACGACCCATTTCTCATCCTCATTCGTAGAATTACGTTAAAAATCATTATTTTTTCTCTCATTTTCAATCAGATAATATTTTTTATATCTTTATCATTATTTTTTCTCTCTCTTCCACTCACAACCACTTAAAATATATTAAAAACATTATAGGTTTTAAACAATGTTTTCAAAAAATATTGAACAGTAAATTTTTCTTTTTTTTCACTCATAACCACTTATAATCATACCATATAATATAGTGAATACACTCACATCAATTTAGGGTACGGGCTGTGAATGCTCTTAGGCGACACATGGTTTTGGTTCGGATGCAGAGTTTTTCCCAATTAGAAGATGAGGCGGGGGTGGATATGTGATGAGGTGGAGCCGTGGAGGTGGATATGTGATGAGGTGGGTGATGATATGGCACTTCAATATGGAAATTCGGGTTGAAAACTAAGGGTATATACTGATTTGGGATCACTTGGGTTTGTGGCTTAGTAACAGAGGTAAAACTTCTTGCAGCACCTAAGTTAGGTATTAAGTTCAAGTCCCACAAGCGGAGAAGAAATTTACCATTCTAAAAAAGTTACCAATTTGGAAGAGATGCGAGACATAAAAACAAGCTTCTTAAATTGGATTTTTCAATACATTACTTAAACACTCATGATTTATATACATATGAGTCGGTTACTATACAAAGTGTAATTTTCGGGCGAAGCATACAAAGTCACAAGGATGCGACACGTGTTTTCTGGCGGAGGGGTAGTTTCGTCCGCATCACAATTACGCATATAATGTACATAATTACGCAAGTTATACGTATTATTATACAAGATATATTTGATATTACGCAAAGTAAAATTACTCAAGTTATAAAAAATAATTACGCAAGTTATATTTATAATTACGCAAGTTATGTTGATAATTACGAGTGAATAATCACGCAAGTTATGTGCACAACATATAGACGTTTTTTTTTTAAATGTTATTTTTTTTAAATAAAATACTCGTTTTTATGGTGTATTTTTTTAAAAAAATAATGTTATATGAAAAAGTTATATTTGTTTAAAAAACGGGGGAAATTTTAAAAAAAGTCAACAATTGTAGGCTATTTCCAATTCTACCCCTCCAGGTACATTCCCTTGCATGATTATTCCATCTTAAATTTGAACCGTTCATCTCTTAAATCAATGGCTCTCGTTGCTTCGTACCCTTCGCACAAATTATAGGTTTTGTACCGTAAACTTTTCCTACATACATATATCGATACTGGTAATAGCATACCGAGTTTATAGTCGAGTGTCTAAATGCTTCGGCTCCAAGACCTTCTAACGAGGTATTCATGATGTTCACGGCTCCAATTCACCTTGAAAACACACCAGCACTGAGATCACTCCGAACTAAAAGAGTCCATTCTATGTACTGCCACAAGAATCTCGCATCAATAGAAAGGAAACCAAAGCCAACTTAGAAGCAATTTTAAAAGCAACTCTGAATTATAATTTATTTGAATGTTCACTGTAAGAAAAACGATAGCAAATTAGAATGTGATAGACGTGAAAAAGAACAAAAATATCACTAGCTATGAAGAAATCTCTGTTTTTTAAAATAGGTGTTGGTGAGGCTCATCAAGTTAACTGATTCACTTCTTTGTGAACATAATAAGAGGCAAATAACCTTTGTTTAATTAATTTAGAAACTTTCAACCTCATCAACCATATAAAATATAAATTTTCTTTTTTATTGTATTTAGTGGGTTCATGATATTGTTTTATCCGATTAATATAATATTTTAATATATTATAGATAGGTAATTATCGTATTATTAACTTATAAGTTGGGTCATTTGACTCTTCCAAGGTACAACGACCTCGAATATACCTTTTAAAAACTAAAAGATGTATTTTAAGCTCATAAGTTAATACAAAACACAATATGAGGAAGAGAGTTTTGGTACTATATAAACTAAACTAAACGTAACGGGTAGAATCTTACTCATAACATAATTATGAGGAGGGTCTGAGTGGTGGGATGAAGACAAAAGTTTCATCTGTTCCGAAGAATAAAGATTTTTTTTCCTTTAAGACCTGGCTAAGAAAATTATATTTTAACATGTTCGGGGATAGTGTGATAACATGATAGCATATAATATATAACGTGTGGCATAGGTTAATCCAAACATATAGTGAAACGCGAGTTACTAGAAGACCTAAAATGGCTGTTATTGATGGATGAAATGGAAGAATTGTCATCTTGATTACCGACATATAAAAAACAAAGGCCGGTGATTAAATGATATGAGCTATTATAACAACTGATTTATGATCTTTGTAGCCGGTCTTTGTGGCTACTAAAACTCGTTGTTCCAAAAAAAAACCTTGATCGAACTTGATGATAATCTTATAACTAGCCTTGATTCTCGAAGTAAGAACATAAAAAGGATTAAAGACCTAATATTCTTTGCTAATCTTGGTTTCCAAATAGTCCAAAACATGATACATTAAATGATAATGTCTTCTGTCATTTTGGTTGTAACGTAAATATAAAAGATAAAGACTCTTTAAAGTAAATAAGTAAATGCATGTTCAAACCTGATAGAAAATAGTTATTATGTAGTTTACGGGTACTAGGTTATTGTTATAATTCTTTTTACAATGTCTTCACAAATAAAACAATAATTAACGGACTCTAGATGATCGAACTAAGCATATCATAATAATCATGAGATCCGATCAGTTTTCCAATTAAAGCATATTTTAAATACCTCATCGGAAAGGCATATTCAATGAGCTAAAAGGAACCGAAAAGGAAAGACAACAAACCCGTCCCTGGTACTATATCATAAATGTTATTTAATAACAATAACAATTGAACAATATAATTATATTTTATAAAGCCCAGATAATTTTTTATTCCTCTTTCCAATTTTAAAATCTATATCTATACCACTTAATATAGAAAAAAAACAAAGACTGATACGTGGCGTTTTTCTAGGCCCCATCACACCAAATTTTCCGCCCAAATTATATTCCTATTCAGTCTCATCTATTCCTTAATTAAAAAGCATTTAACTCTCGTAATTATTAATAATAATCATATGTATAATAATCTATAAATATGTATTTTAATTTTTTTTGATGTTTTTATTACTTTCGTAACTACTATATCAATGTGTACCAAACAATAAAAACTTTACTACTAATTATATATTATTTTTAATTCTTTTACTCAACTTGTGTGGTAACGAAATCTAACATGGTTTATTGTAGAGTTCTAAGTGAATACGGTAAGAACCGTATAAACACCTATATATTTTGCTTTAACCGTGATTTACACTACGATTACGTAATTGCTTACCTTGCTATCACTTTGTTTCCTATTACATCAACCGCAACACGGACTTGACAAACGCCCATGGACATTGATGTGGCGATGGCAAACGAGCTTCCCACGAACGACCCCGGTGTGTGGTCCGTTTGTGCCCGTATCCACTGATGTATTCGTGGGGATAAATGGATATGGATGACTTCCACCCCTAGCCATTTGTTAAGTGTGGGAAATAATTTGGTTTATACTATTCACACCATCTTAATCGTCCTTTGGCATAATTGATATTGGAGACTCACAACCGTATTCCACCATATATACTCGGTTTATATATTTTGATTCAATTTTCTTTAAAACTGTTCATATCCCTCAATCGAATGTTCTTTCGACCTAGTTTGTGTTTTTTTCGGCAACCTAGTTCACGAGTTAATTTTCACCCCTATTTTATATTACTAAGACTGATCTGTAATGAGTGTGTGTTAGTAATAGAAAATTTATTGTCATGTAGACAGTGGTGTAATCACTAATCACTATAAAAATGTGTGATAGTGTTTGTATGAATGTAAGGTTTTATTTAAAAAAAAAGATGTGACACAATTACACATTTTTATAGTGATTAGTGATTACACCACTGTCTACATTGCCTAAGGGATGGAGTTCTAGACGTGATAAGCCTAAGTGGCACCATTACGCTCCACTGGTTGGACACCTCGTCAATATGTTTTTAACAAACATACGATGAAAGTCATGGAGAGTGAGTTAACTGTTTGGACAAAAGACGTCATCTTTCACACTTAAACATTAAAAGTAAAATTTTGAATTACGGCTATAATTTACGGATTTTCATTGTGTCTTATCCATTTGTTTTCTGTGCATTTGTTTATCCACTGGTAGTGCAATCATTTTTGTTTGTGAGGTTTTAAGTTTTCTTTTATTATTTTTTAGCCTTCGGGTTTCATTTAATTAATAGATAGATATTCATTATTTTTAAACAATATTAAATTATAAGCAAATAAATAATTTATTATTAAAGTTTGAATAGTTTAGTATCAAATGAAATAAAATGTCTAATAACGGTTATTGGTTATAAACCTTCTTTACTTTAAGTTCTAGGAAACTTTAAAAGAAATTTTACAAATTATGCTGCAGATTTTCAAGCATTTTTATCTGATACAAGAATTACAATGAACTAAAGTGATTATAAAGAAATTATACAGCAATATATAAATACATTTATATACACATTATATGTTCTCCTCTATTCATACAAATATATTACAACGCCACACAATTCAAAAAGAATAAAAAGGAAGTCTCAAATTCACAACAAATTACGGGAAAAAAAGTCTCAACTGTCAACCAACAACTAATCTGAATCCTTGAATCGTGTAGCATTATGTAGATTTGTAGAATAGAACTTGCAGACTAAATATCCTGCAACACAAAAATGTAAAATTTAATATTCAATATTAAGTCCAAAAATCATTTTAATAATTTATATCTATATACAACATGAATTTGATAGATAAATAAGTTAGAAGATTTGGATGTAAATAATGTAACTATTTCTATGTTAAAAACAAACTTTTGGCATCTTATGAAGCACTATTTTGGACCTATGACCAATAATTTCAAGATCTAATACTAATCATACAAGAACTTATACCTTATAGAGCCACCATTGATACACTATGCAAGCCATGCTCATCTGTCCTAAAAGCTATCGATCGACCGGTACTAGCCAATCTGTCGTTGAGAAGACGACGAACTCGACTCAATCTCCTTTCTCCTTCTCTATCGTCCTCAAGACCGATGATTCGGCTTAATTGAAAAACGAAAAGTCTTGAATCTTGAACCATGGTTCTTGCAATTTCTTGAATTGGCTTCAAACTCATTATGACTTTCAAGAAAAAGGGCCATATCAAGGTAGCTAAAAGTGGTGAAGTGGTAACTCTATGAAACTTTGAAACCCCTAGAAGTTTTACCTTTGCTAAAACAAGAAGATGCATTTTTGTTTTGAAAATGCAATTTGAGTTGTTGTAAAGAATTTTGTGGAGGTAGGGTGTTTGTATATATGAGCAATTATGTGGAAGGCCCACGATATGTAAAAAAAGCCAAAAATTAATTATGGGGGAAAGTTTAAATATGTACGTCTAAGTTTATAATATATCAGATAAGAAAGATATTAGATTAATTGTTTGGTAATTGATTGCAAGCTTCCAAAAATAATTTACTATCATATATAAATCACCAAATGTCCTCAAGGGATTCCTAATGGTATAGTGGTGTACTCACCAACCAAAAGTTACTGGTTCAATTTATAAAACGTGAAGATAAGATGATTTTATAAGTAGAGCACGTGTAAAGTAGATAATGTGTGTTCGTCGTTAAAAAAAGATCTATATTACCTAATAAGATAAAGATGCAATGTATTTTTAAAATAAAAACAATACTAAGAAAAGAATAAAAACTAACTATTTACGCTAATGGAGAATTAGGTATCACAAGATTTCACTCTCTTCGGTAGATGTGCCAAGAGTTTTTAAAAAGTTGATGTGCAATCAAATATAGATAATATTCTCTTAAACCATTTATGCATACATACATTATACATACACGTTAGTACAATTATTTGTTTTTTTTTATTAAGGTCAGTAACTCTCTTTTAATTCTTTAACCATTTAATATTTATTTATGTCACGGACCAAAAACAAGCGACGTGTATTTTATTTTTTTTTAATTTATAAACTTAAAGACTATATATCTATCATGATCTTAGTTGAATTAAAATTTTAATTAGATTTGACACAAATAAAACTAGATACTTGTTTATGTGACCTAAAAAATCGTTTCAATACTTGGTATTCATGAAAACCCAAATATACGAGGAAGTGAGGAACCAATATAAAAACACTATAATATCTTTCAAATTGATTTTTCAAGAATTATCGATGTTTCATTTACAAATGGTTTGATTAATTTATGCATGCACGTTTCGTGTATCTTTTAGCTGGCACGTATTCTTTAGAGTAAATTACAAGTAAAATATTTGGAGTTTGCACATATTACAAGTTTAGTCTTTATTTTTTCAAAATTACAGATGCAGGACTGAACTATGCATGATATGCATAACGGTAGTCTCCAACGCTAACTAAGGTTAAGTTTATCTGTTAAGTCAATATAAAATTACCGATATACTCTAAATTTAAAAAATATTAGTTTCTAACTATAACAAAACTTATCCCCACCCACCACATCTCACCCCAACCCTTCATCTTCTTCTTCCATCTTCATCTTCTTCATCCATCTTCATTTTCATCACCATCACCACCACCTCTTTACCACCATATGAGAAATCAAACACTACCATTGGTCTAAGTCTCTCTTTCTTCCCCCTTCTCTCTATCTCTTTCTTTCTTTCTCTCTCTCTCTCTCTCTCTCTCTCTCTCTCTTTCTCTCTCTCTCTTTTTCTCTCTTCTAAGACCACCGGGCATAACGCCATCTCTCTTTCTATATAACTAGATCTGATGGTGCAAGCAACGACCGTGGTGGTGGGCTGAGGGTGTTGGCGGCGATGTTGGTGGTGGGTTCAAGGTAAAGCCGGTTGTTGAGGTGGTTGAGGGTGCAGACAATGACGTTGGTGGTGGGTTGTCGGTGGTGGTGGGTTGTCGGTGGTGGTGGGTCGAGGGTAGAGGCAGCGACGGTGGTGGTGGGTTAAGGGTGCTGCAGCAACGTTGGTGGTTGATTGAGGGCGCAGGTGGCGACGATGGTGGTGGGTTGAAGGTAGAGGCGGCGGCGGCGGTGGGTTGAGGGTAGAGGCGACGGTGGTGGGTGTTGAATGTGGAGAAGATGATAAAAAAAAGTAGAGGTATTTTGATCTTTTAAAAAACTAACAGAAAAACTTAATATTTGTTAGTGTCAGGGACCGTCAGTCATGTGCACTTCTTATATAGTTCAGGCCCTAATCTGTAATTTATTAAAAACAGAGAAGTTGCAATACGTGATTGAAAGTAAAAACTAAAGTTACAATACATGCATATCCAAAAACTATCCGTAAAAACTATCCGTGTAATTTACTCTATTCTTTATTTATATAATAATTTATTAGTTTCGTACTGGAGTTATTATAGCAATACAATGTGATGACAAAAGCACAAAAGGACTAAATGTGTATGGATATTGATTTAGGAAACTTCCTTGAAGCTCCTATTGATGCAACAGTACAATTGATTGTTGAATATCAGACAACATATCACATGACAAATAAGATTAAATGCAAGAGCCCATTGGTACATATCATTTAACAACTTTTTATTTACGGTTTCGCACATATATATATATATGTATGTATATATGTGTGGTGAAGAGTTATAGTGAAAACATATAATTAAGAAGGATTTTATTTCACACACGTGTCTTGAAACAAATATTTTACACTTTCACTCCTAACTTTTTGTAATGCTTTGTTGGATAATTTGTTTATTTCCTACACTTTTGCGTTATAGAAGAACATTAACCTTGTTTATTAGGGAGTATTACATAACAATAAATATAACTCGTGAGAATCAATCTAAATTATCTATTTATATGTTTATTTGTTAAGATTTTAACATTGTTTTTAAAATATAAATTGTTATATGAATATATTAGAATTGATTTACAATATGTATTCATACTCTGTAAACATTGACACCATGTAGTTTCACTATAATTTTCCAATGTGCACATGTGTTAAACTGTTACAAGTTAAAAAGAGTGAAAATTAATCAATTAGAGTGAAAAATCATTTGCAACTATACGTTTTTCTTTAGTTATAATAATAAAAAATGATTTAAAGTTATTCTCGTGATATTTAACTTATTTATGGTTTCATAAATGATGTTTTTGTCTTGCATGTATTATAAAACTTATACTGAGTTTTTATATTAATTGATGTTTTCATCAGTAAAATTGATAATAAGAAATATTTATTCGATCATAACCATATGACATTTAACTTAATGGTATTCTGATTTGTAATACATACTTCCTCATTTGAAAATCGAGAGTTTAAATCTTAGAATAGACGAGTTATTTGAATTTAAAATATATTATAGCCATTAAACTTTATTCAATCACAGATGATGTTGTTAGTTGTTACCTAAATAATATTTCATGATTATTGGTGGAAAAATCCTCTCACCTTGAGAAGTTACGTGTGAAACGTACTTATTGGTAGCTTGATTTTAATATTTGGTCAATAATATTACCTGTCATTAATCATTTAAAACAAATTAGTAGTTTCTATCTATCTAATGTAAAATTAATTAGTCTACCTGTCAAGAAGTTTGACAAACCTAATTGCTTTGAGCATCAATTGGATGTAGACATCCAACAATAGTTAGTGTCTTTTCTATCTATTTTTTTTGTCAACGTAACAACGTTAGAACTGATCTAGTAGCAAAAGTGTATGTCTATCATTTAAAATGTGTTATTTAAGAGTTAAATGATATGAATAAACATTATTGAGATTATATTGAATGGTAGCTTAAAGATTTTAGAAAATTAAAAATGATAATAATTGCTAAAAGGTGACCCGATTTTATGAAATTTGGAAATTTGTTGACTAACTTATGAGTAATGGTCTTTCTTTTAACATAGTCGTCTCATGATGGTCTTTCTCCTTCCAAAAAAATGTAAAGTCTATCTTTTTTCCTTCTTCTTTTTCTTAATGAGTTAACATTTAGGTTTTCTAAGTAATTTTATGATACAGTTATTGTGTTATTTGATTTATTATAAAAATTTATCCAACCTTGTTATTCTTTAATCATGCTTATCAGATAAATGTATTTCTTAAACTATGTAATTGATCAGATATTACAAAGCATGCAACTGTTTCACTTTGGTTACATATGAGCATAACGAACTACATAACAAGCTAATAACTCAAGTTTAAACAATCATAACAAATAATTAAGCATGGGCTTGTTGCTTTTAGATGTTTTTAAATATCGATCAAACACGTGTCTAATTGTTTTGGAAAACTTGCTAGCTTTTTGGTGTCAAGCATGCCTTCAACAAGTTCTTTACTTGCTACTCTCGAATTCTAACTTAACACACGAGTTTTCTTTGAGCACCAAAGCTTCTCTTAGTGGATGCAGCAAATGAAGATGAATGTTTATTATTACATGGTTAATAAAGAAAAATTATGAGACCAACCCTTTATAAAACCAAATATACATATATATACATATATATATATATACATATATACATATATATATATATATGCATATATATATGTGTGTGTATATATATATATGTATATATATATATATATATATATATATATATATATATATATATATGTATATATGTATAGGAGAGAGTTCCTGGGAAAACCAATAGTTATGTGAAAACCAAAGAAAACCACGAAAACCAATAACAAAATTCATAAATCTTTTGTTATTTTAATTGTTAAAAGGTTATTTAAGTTTTTGTTACATATATGTTGAATATAAATACTGAAATGAAGAGTCTTAAATATACGTAACACTATGTCGAATGAAAAATGGTTACGTATACGTAACCTATATGTGATGTATATGTAAAACCATGCTATCTTTCATTTGATCTATACCCTTATTTATATATACACATACATAAATATAAATGGTAGTGATAAAAAAATTGTAAATTATGTGACCGGATTCATTGGTTTTCTCTATTTTCATATAACATTGTGGTTTTCTAAGGATCCCTCCTCTCTCTCTCTCTACATATATATATATATATGTATATATACACACACACACACACACACACACTACTATATAAAGCAAAACCTTGGAACATAAGTGTACTTTTAAAAAAAATTAAGACACCTAATAAAACTTCTTAAGCATTAGATACAAATGTTCTATACAATAGTTTCTAAATTACCCTTATTTAATAAGCTTGTTCTAATTAATACATATTAGATTATTTAATTCACTATATTTATTATATTCTTATTTATAATATTTTAGATTTATATTTATATTTACATTTACCTTTTATATTTTTATGACTAA
This sequence comes from Flaveria sonorensis, assembly GCA_025506505.1. Classification (NCBI taxonomy): domain Eukaryota; kingdom Viridiplantae; phylum Streptophyta; class Magnoliopsida; order Asterales; family Asteraceae; genus Flaveria; species Flaveria sonorensis. The sequence goes on along the minus strand of CM046433.1, from coordinate 2,886,458 downwards.
ATATCATTTGAATTAAGTATTATCTCGTTTAAAAACTTAAATATATAATATCCAAATATTACATAGATAATAATAATAATAATAATAATAATAATAATAATACTCAAATATAATTAGCGTGTAATAATGTATAAGCCTATGTATTTTTTGTTTTTTATTTATAATTTTATAATTATGATGGTTTATCAAATATAAAATATAATTATGAATTCGTCATTACAATTTGAAAATTTTTATCAATGTTTCAACAAGTTTTTTTTTCAACTGAGTTGTTAATATAGTTTTTATCCAGAACTATAAATTGTATACTAATGTACAAGTAATCAAAATCAGATATTATAACTTTTAATAATTCGCAGCAAAGTACGGGTTCAAACACTAGTATATATATGTGTGTGTTTGTGTTATGTTTTCTAAACACTTCACATGCAACTCACACTTAATGTGTCCTTCTTGGTGCAAGCAAAATGAGTTTGTTCACGTGTTACCTATCTAAACTTCACTAATTCACTTAGCTTGTGTGCATTAACTTCCCATCATTAGATGTATGGCAAAATATAGACACTACATAAGCAATGATGACATGTGTAGTGCGTTGACTTGGTCAATGCACGAAGCAACGAACGAAGTTAGCTCTTACAACAGAAGGACAACGTAGCTTAAAAGCAGTTGACGATTGCAATGGCATCTTGATGGCAAAACATATGAACGAAACATAATAACAAAAATAGCACGCAACCAAGTGCAAATGCAAACTTTAGCATACACTAACTTATAATAATGTATTGTGAGAGACAAGTTGGTTGAAAATCAACTTCGCTATAAAGTAAAAATGTTACACACAAGCAAGCAAAAATGTCAAACGAGAACTTAGGATAATTTTGTTTGTTGTATGTACTCTCATTTACAAGTGTCGGTGGGCTTTTCCACCGCCCATGACACGTGTCAGCATCTAATTGGCCCGTTGCAGTGACTTTTTTCTCTTTTTTTACGTTTACCGTAAACAACGTGCGTGTATTTATATTAACTTCAATTTTGAAATAAATTGCTTGGGTAGATGAGATGTTTGAGTCGTTATGTGGTTGTGGTGTAGGTCGCAGGTTCAATTCCTTTCGCCTATAACTTTTTTCTGTTACATATTTTTGATATTTTTAATTTTTTTAGTTTTAATTGTCCTTTTTTATTATTTAGTTTTCTTTGACTTTTTTCTCTTAGGTTACTATAGTTATATTAATAGGCCGTAACGTAACAAAGTTAATTTGCATACACGTTGCAACGTGCTAACCATGTTAATATCGTTGTATGACTTCACGGGATGAGTATGTCTATTGTTTAGTTTAAACTATCATGCCACAACATATGAGATGTCGTATTCTTTTAATATGTTTCTTTTATTTACTTAAGTGCATCAATGTCTTAATCACGTGACTGTCATCGTATGTCCCGCCGTAAAGCGCGGGTAACTTTATCCGTTCGTCTCGTTTATGAGTGCTAAATTTTCAATAAAATTCCATTAATTTTAAGTTAGTTTTGTAATTCTCTCTTAAAATAAATGGGTCAAGTAAAGAGTTTTAATTTTCATGTTCCCATCAAATAGCGACTGTATGCAACAATTGCATTTTTTACTTTTTGTGGGTGTGTATCTAATCTTTTGGTATATTTGTATGATTCAATTTATAAATTGCATTATGGTATGAGTTTCAAAACTTTCGAAAATTCCTAAATGTAACCAATGGCATACCACTTTGGGCTGGACTTGGGTTACAGACTTGCAGTGTGAAAGAGATAACAAGCCCAAGATTTTTAATGTTAAATTTCACGTTTCTCAATTCTTTTGTTGTGTTCAATTTAAATTTTAAATTTTGAATTTATGTTGTTTATCGTTTCTCCTACAAATATTGCTCAATTGATTTAACCTAAATTTCTTTATATTTAGTATTATTGTTTAATTTATTGTTAAGTCTACTTCTTTGGCTAAGCTTTTATATATTTTTTAACTGTTAAGATTAAACAAAAAACTAAATATCTCAAAATTGATAATACTAGTCATGAAATTTCTTTCTCTAATCAAAAGAAGTAAAAATTCCGTAGAGTTTCATTTTTAAATATATGGTCAAAGGTTTATTTATTTACAAGTAGTAGAAATCAAACTTAGAATATAATTATGTTTATAAATATCTTGATAATTCACAACTATATTTAAAGACATTGAACTTTCACTCCTGTTTTTATTAAAAGAAAATGAGTTTTCTACGCATCGTCGGATTTGGGATATATTTTTACCTTCCTTAGTAATTTATCTTTAATAGTTTATGTTGTCTAGTTAGTTAGAGTTTTTCTTTTGAGGTATTTGACTGTGACAATTGTTTTTTTCCTTTAGTTGTGATATTAACATGGTATCAGTAGCACACGGTTACGTAATATTTCATATTTTAAAAATTATATTGAATGATTTCCATTAACGTTCAAAAATTTCTGATTAAAAGTTGTATTGATGATAGTGTTTTTCGAAACCTAATAAAAAAGAGTTAAAATTGATATATTTAAAGAGGGGGAAGCTGTCATTTCATGAAAAATTAATAACAAAATGTAAATATGATATTTTGATCTTACATTGGTATATAATAGATATAATATTTACGAAATAGTTTATGAAATCTTCTCGTAATAATAACTTGATATGTCTCCACACACAAAATATCATCATACATAAGTTGAACACAAAAGGACTCAAATCATGGATACAATTATTTGCAAAGATATCAAGTGAATATAAATAGGAAAATTATCTATTTTATAGTTTTATATTAAGGTTTCTAAACACTTTTGTTTTACCTGTAAAAAATTAAAAGCTAAACAATTAAACATTTGGCTAGATGAGTCTAACGTATAACACTGATGTTGCTACAAAAATACAAAGCATTAAGATTATAGATTCTAGCAATAGTGTGAGGAGGAGATGGATATGGTTCAAGTCGATTATGTTGTGGATACGAATTGGCTTTCCTCTTAATCTCTTATAGTTTTGTGATCTAGACTACAATCACAATAATATTTCGTTAGAGGGCGTGAAAGCTGTAGCTTTAACAAAATTCAAACACTCAATTAAGTTGGAGGCTCATCATAATATCATATGAGTATGTATGGAATAACATAGAGAGAGTTGTTAGAAAGAAAACAACCCGAGTCTTATCAAAAAAAAAAATTTATATGTAAAAAACTGATGGATTAAATCATAATAAACTGATTTTAACCTAGGCTTATTAAGATTAGATCCACCTGAACTGGGCCATACACATTAACCCATGGGCAAATTATAAGGACATCTCATAAAGTTTAAGCCACAAGTGAAGGTTGAGTTTTACTTTTCATGTAATACACTGCTAAATACTAATAATTCTTATATACAGGTTGAAACTGTTATCCCTATCTAATAATTCACCCTATGTTACTTACATCCTTACTCAAGACTCCAACGTTGTGGTCATCACGAGTTGACTATCCACGATAAGATGTACACTATAAGGATCAAACACGGGTCTTCTAAAAAGCATCCAACCGCCATATGTGTGATGGTTACATACAAGTACTTAAATGACATTATTGTAAACAAATGGTCTATTTCTGTGAAACTTGCAAAAGATTTCTTAGGACCCACGTATTGCAAGATTTGATGAACACACGCTCTCATCATCACAACTTCAACAAAGAAAACCCTCGAAAAACCCCTAAACAATAACCACAAACCCTCACACAGGTCCCAATTAACAAAAGCAAAATCACAATAAACTCCATTGTTCATCTGATGCTTGCAGGCGGCATCAATAATTACTCGGTTAAGAAACTACCCTTTTCGATTCTGAGTTTATAGAACCCTAAATTGGGAATTTTGGCCCCAATTTGAAGTCATGACGCAAGCGGAAGATGGAGCCTCAAATAAAGAACTATACGCCATACTTCATGTGTCGCCTGAAGCTTCAGATGAAGAAATCCGCAAAGCGTATCGTCAATGGGCTCAAATTTACCATCCTGATAAATATCAAGCTCCACAGGCAATGTTTATCGCATTACGTTATTGAGTATTGATTTATGTTGTATTGGTTTGTGACTTTAAATTGATTTGGGAAGTTATTACAGTTTGATTCTTGATTATGTTTAGTCTGTTATAGCAATAGCAGTGAGGTACAGGTTTGGTTTGATATATTGATAAACTTATTGAAGCTTATATTGACAAAATCGAAATGGAAGAATGCTGGTATTGATTTCTGACAAATGTGCATTCATTTTGAAAGTATGACCTCAATGTTCATAGTGTATTTACTTTCTGTTGAACCATAGATTAGGAGCTTAGAGAGTTTGCAGTTCATGGGAAATTGTACTAAATCAATTTGAATTAAGCTTCTTCTCTGTATGATTGTTTTGTTGATTGGTATTAGTCAACCGAATTTTTACTTAATCTGCTTGCAAATGCTATACTGTTATCAAATATTGAATACTTTATAAGGGAATTACTATTATCAGTAAACTAGTTATACCATTAATAAAAAACCCTGTCTTCTTGTTTAATAAAATATGGGTGATTATTTCTTTTTGTTGTATTTTCATTTTACTCCTCTCCACGGTTTCTGTAAGATCTTCAAGCCATAAAACTAGTTTCTGGATCTTTCATATATATATTTTCTTCTTTTTTCAGATGAAGGAGGTAGCTACAGAGAACTTTCAGAGGATATGTGAAGCATATGAGATATTATCTGATGAATATAAAAGACAGATATATGATATTTATGGTATGGAAGGGCTAACCTCTGGTTTAGAACTTGGTCCGAAGTTGAATAAAGTTGAAGAAATTAAGGAAGAACTTGAAAGATTAAAACGCAAAAGAGAAGAAGAAAAAAAGTCAGCCCATTTTCAACCATCTGGTGTAATTCTTGCACAATTATCAGTTCCAAGCTTCCTAGCCGGGCATGGTATAATGAAAGCGTATGACTCCTAATTCTTTAACTAAATTTATCCTCACGTTAAACAGATAAATATTTACATTGACATTGATACTATTTTTTTAAAAAGCAAGTTTGTAGTTTGATACTCATAATAAGGTATCTAATTCTGGTGAAATGGAAAAATGATGGCAGATTTTATTATTCTGTAGTTCTCTGTTGCTTGTCTTAATCAGCATGAATATTGAATAAGCTACTTGCAATTTTAAATTTTATATTAATACACCTATTTTAATGGGAAAATAAGTAATCACGTCTAAAATTGCAATAACAATTGTCAAATATGGACACAAGAGGCATGATCTTATAATTGTAAATGATTAGATAAGACTTATCATTTTGTTAAATTCAAGTGATTTTGAAGTCAAACTTTGCAGAGCTAATGTAGAACAGGTCCCATCTCTATTCGTCACTGTATACACGATAAAAATGAACATTATTTTGCGTGGCTCTCAAAATGATGCAATTCCTCTCATGCTTTTAAACTTTATTTCATAAATCTGCAGAATGTCAATGCAGAGTGAAATTCAATCGCAGATATCAAAAAACAATGTTATTGCTTTTGGTGGGACCCTTGCAGTAAAAGGAAGTGATGGTGATGCAGCTGCTAATGCTGTGTTTAGACATCAGTTATCTTCTGTATCCTCTATAGAAATCATGGCTTCTGCGGGTTTGCGGGGGTTAATAGGCGTACAGACATCTCGGTAAACAATGTCTACTTCAAAAAATTGATTGTTTACCGGCTTTAGTTATATTTTTTAATTCCTTCATATATTGGTTCAGCCAGCTGTCTCGTCATGCCAATGCAACAATGGGGCTTGCCATGTCATTAAGAGATGGTTCGATAAATCTTTCCAATTCTTGGAACCGTCAGCTCTCCACAACATCAAATGCAAGTGTAAGAAGCTATTCTTTTTGTCTCCTTTTCTAAATGGATGGATTTTCGTATTACTATTTTTAGCATTATTTTTGCTTTTAAAAGAATTAGAGAGATCGTTTCATAGTTCAAGGCGTTAAAGTATTCAAAATCACTAATGCTATATGGTGAGTAGACAGTGGTGTATGTAGCTCATGCACAGTTTACAGGATGTATGGATTGTGGTTGAAGTTGGTTATGTGATGTAACTATTTGGAATTAGACAATGAAGGTTAATAAAAATGGCTATAGGTGATTGTGTTTGGATGTGCTTATTCTGGTTAAAGTTACAACAAAGTGACAAACAGATGATCAGTGGTTGAGTGTTTGACGAATTTAATGATTATATAATAAATTAATACGTACATTTGCATTATTATTATAGTCTATTGACTCTATTCCCTGCCCTATATAGAAAGACCCAAGTTTTATGAACAGGAAATGTATTATCATTACTTTACATCTTTATCTACTCTGTTTCTTTTCCTCAAAGCTTTAATGATTGTCATCTAAAAGTTCCGCATTTTATGTTATGGTTGCTATTTTATCCCTAATACTCTTTTTATATTGTCTTCCAGATAGAATTAGTTTTAGGGCCAGACTCCTCAGTTGCTGTTGGATGGCGAAAGAAAGAACAAAAAATGGCTGCAGCTGGAGAGATTAGGGTACCTTTTTGTTTAATTACTTGTTCATCTTCAGTTCTTGTTGCTAAATAAAATCATGAAATGGTTGCCCACGTTTCTCAAAAACATTGGTAGTTGAAGTTTAAAATAGAATGTAAAAACTTGACTCTGTGTGCCAAACTTGTTGCAAAGTTCTTACTAGTTATGCTAAATTTAAAAAAAAAAGATTCCCTGTAATCACAGTTGGTTGTCTACTTGTCTGTTTGACTATGAGTGCCAGCACTTTTATTTGCCAACTTCATAATTATTTATGTTGCACATTGTTACCATCAGCGTCTTCCTATTCAAAGTACCTCTAGATGTAGTTATCTATCCCTTCTAAAAAGCTAATTATACTTGTGCAAATATGAAAAAAAAACAAAAGAGTATTGAAGTAGTTAATTTGAGTGGCATTCTAAGGTATGGAAACTATTGACGAACGTGTATTTCAGTTAATTACTTGGATACGGTCTTTATGTATTAGACAATGTTATTTAGTGATTAGTTTAGGGACTAGTATTGTAACTTGGTGTTTTATATAAACACCATGATATTGTAACCCTAATTATGATAATCATCTAATACAATCCTGATTACAAGGTTTAATTTGGTATCAGAGCCAGGAGGGCTCGATCATCGCCGGAACCCTAATCAGGGCGGCCGGCCGCCGCCGCCGCCCTGTCCAACCATCCATCACCGCTCCTCTTTTCTTTTTTTTCTTTACAACCTCCACATTTGTAAAATTTGTGCTGAAGTTTGACGTTATGAAGAAGCGCATGATCTAATCAGTTGCACTTTATCTTTTATAGTCTAAATGCCTAATAACTTCGTTTATTTAAATAATGATAAAATTTTCATGGGTGATGGCTTTCTTCTATAATAATCATGACTACCCAATATATACAGATTGGAACAAGTGCGATTGGTGCAGTTGGTCGTTATACTCATCGGTTCTCAACTAAATCTTATGGGCGTATTACTGGAAAAATAGGAAGGTACTTGCTGATTAAAACTAATGTTTTGCAGTACTGTTTATTTAGTCAATAATCTAATTAAATTGTACATCAATAGTTATTCTTTCTTTTTTTTTTATGCATTTGAACTTTTATACTTTTCATTTCACTATCACCGAAGGTGCCAAGATACCACTAATGAGCCAAAGTGCCAGAAACCTCGGTTTTTGACAAATTGTTCAATTCAAAGGGTTGAATAGTGTATATTTAAGTTGTCAGATTGTTGACATATAGCACTTATCAAACAACAGAATCCTTTCAACATCCAAACTGCATCTAAACTAAATGGCAGTGCTTACCTATCAAGAAACTTTTTTTCAGTTACATATTGTGATTTTTATTGATTTGTATGCACTTAGCATTAATAATTGAAAAAACAAATCCTTCTTGTAGTGGTGCACTTGAACTTGAAGTAGGGGGAGGTAGAAAAATATCAGACTTTAGCACTGTCAGAATGTTGTATACAATTGGGATTCAGGTACTTGCCATATAATTATTTAATATTTTTTCTTCTTTTTTATTTATTTAAAATATCCGTTCTAAACTTCTATTCTATTAACTATCTTATTTTAATATTTTGAACAACACGTTTTATTGATCTTCTCTTAATCTGTAGGGTATATACTGGAAGTTGGAATTACATCGTGGTGCTCAAAAGCTGGTTGTTCCTGTAAGTGCAGTTATTGCCTCGTAGCCGATCCAAAAATATTTCTTTGGTTCAAATACTTACTGGTTACCAAAATTATCTTCATTTTTCTTGGTAAACTTGTTACCTACAATATTATTTTAAAATACTGTGCTTATGATGAGTTATTGCATGCAGATTTTTCTTTCGAGGCATATAAATCTGGGATTTGCTGCGGGGGCCTTTCTTCTTCCAACTTCACTTTATTTTACACTCAAGGTATCACTAGTCTCAAACCAATATTGTTTGCTTTAGGTGTAGTCAAAGCAATCGTACTCGTTAACCTATGTTCTTTGTAAATGTATATCATAGGATTGTTGTCCTGGTCTCCCATATAAATTATAGCATTTCACTAGATGGTTTTAAGGAAACATATTTCTATTTGTCAAATGTCTGGAATACCCTATAATAATTGATAAAGTTTTAAATTTAGTTAAAATGTTATAAGTTTTATGTGAAATAGACAATTAAAAATAAACGTCTCTAACATGAAGAACTTCTTGAATGACTGCTTAGTTGTATCCTGGGGTGGAAAGGCTACTCTCAATGAGACCCCTGACATAAACAACACAAATAAGATAGAAAAATAATCTAGGCTAATTTGTATGTAATTGCATAATATAATTTTTTTTTTATTATCTTTGACTTGTATTACACTGGATGATTCCTTTGTTTTTATATATGCAGTCACTTGTTTTGAAACCATATTATCGTAGACGAGAAAAGCAACGGGCACTCGAGAATATGGAACAAACTCGTGTTCAGGTACTCCTAATTTTAGATAAGCGTATGGCTTAATTAGCCTATAAATATGGGTCTCATTGTGTTATATGTTGATGTCCAATGACAAAGCTATGTCCGGCCAAAACTATTTTGATTAGACACGCAGTCAATAGATATGTTTTATTATTAGTCAATTGATTAGAACATCCTTTATCTAGGATGCCTTGTTTTCTTGGATATTTTCATGTGAAATTTACATTTTATCCCTTATTATGATGACATTTTATCCCTTATTACAATGACATAAGCAATGGCATATATGATTTGAGCTCAAATAAAATTCTTTTGTTCGTTGGAGGGGGGGGGGGGGGGGTACTTCAGATATTTGAAAAAATCAAAACGATTCCCTGTAAATTATATTTTAAGGAGTGTTTAAATGTATGTTTATAGTTCAATTTGATTCTTTTTAGTGTTATTGTCATAGTTGTCGAAGGCACAAGACACACTCAAGGCGCTTAAAAAGCAAGGGTTTTTTTAAGAGAGGCGGATAGTATAAAAGTACCATTTAAAGGGGTTTTAAAGATGTTTTAGGTTTGTTTTGGGCTAGTTTAGGCTATTTTAGCCTTTTAGGTTGACTTCAGGCTTATTTGGGGCTAGTGTAATTGCTTCATATTTGCTTAGACAATCTTTTGCCAGAATTTCGTTGGAACTTGGCCAAAAATGCGTCTGATCGCCTGAAAATGGGGCTTTTGGAGTGAGGCGACAATCTAGGCTCATGCCTTGTGGACTTTTGAGAACAAATATTATGGTCAATATGATCATAATCATTATGAATTCCTGATTACTAGGGTCATAATAATCAGGTTTAGAGAAAAATATAAGAAGTTTGAATGTCTTTACAATTTTATATCCATAAAATGAAACGGTTGACCACAAAATCAAATATCCCTTATGTAGGTTCAAGAAGCAAAAGCAGCAGCAGAGAAAGCTCAGCAGTTGCTGCAAAATGTGGCCAATCGGAAACGAAATAAACAATTGGAGAATAATGGATTGGTCATTGTCGAAGCGGTTTATGGTAACCCTAAGGCGATTAAAAGCATCAATAATCCAGAAGAGAAACAAGATGAATTAGCTTCACAGATGGTGGATGTGACTTTGCCCTTAAATTTTCTGGTCAGCGATTCTGGTCAACTTAAGGTATGCTAGTTATGATCAATTAATCTCTCTTTTCCAGTATGACTATGAGGGGTGAACACTAGCAATTGGTAATGTTGCTCCATTTTGACCAGAATTCATGAGTCATAGAAACAGGTTTTGTTTGGAAAATGTTGTGTACCTTGTTGTTTTAATGGTTAAAATTTTTATGTTAAATTGACTAATTGACGAGTCAGATTTTTTTTAAGAATTTCTTTCACTTTTATCACTTTAGTAATCTTTATAACTAAAACGTCAAACCAGAATTTACATTAGTTTAAACAAGATAAAATTTCCTTTGTCTTAAATTCTGGAATTGACATGTTTGACCTGAAAGACTATTTTTTCATAAAAGTTTGAATTTACTAGTTCCCGACTTCTATTTTTTTTAGGGTTTTTCTTATTTTCAGACGAACTGTCTTAAACTATATAGTGATTACTAGAGACCAAAATATGACTACTAATTTTATACATCTTTCTCTGTTTTCTTCAAATCAAGGGATCGATATATTTGACAATAAATGTCAATGAGTGTTGAGCAGTTTAAATTTTATGGTCAAAATGAACTAGTAACTTCCAACCTTTGTTATAATCTCTAGTTACTGTTAATAAATATATTGAACACATCCAGAATGAGCTTACACATTACACAAGATCTGTCTTTATTTTCTTGTATTTGGGATACAATGTTTGACCTTAAATTCAAAATAAATCAATACACTTTTGAATTCTTAGATCAAGCTAAGCCTCAACTTAACTTTCTGATGTAGTTAAGATGGGCGTCCATATCAAGAATATATAAACCAAAACATTCTTATATGCGTCTCAATGGTCTATGAGTATGAGAATCAGTATGTTTGACCGTGGGAGTAATAATTTATCTCTTATTTAGTGATAAACACGACTTCTTGATACATATAATAATAAAATTTTATTGGTGTAGCTACATGAAGGTGTAAAGAAATCTGGAATCATGGGCTTTTGTGATCCCTGTCCTGGTGAAGCCAAGAAATTATTTGTGAAGTACACTTATGGTGGCGACAGATATGAGGTAACACCTTTCTTAGAGATGGGAAAGCGGGCGGGTCTGACTGAGTGGGTGCAGGGTCAAAATGTAAAATATTTATATTGGTTGTAACGAATACAAGCGGGTCTGACTGAGTGAGTAGAGGGTCAAAACAGGTAGTATTTGTATGAGTTGAAATGGAAACATTTTTCTTCCAAATATGATTACAAAAATTTTATAATTCTATGTTCTTATCCATTCAGCTCGTTAGAGATTAAACATAATCCTAATCGGCCCGTAAGTGGGTTGTGAATTGACATGTGCACCCTTTGTTTACATTTTAATTCACTTCTTCCTCATCAAACCTACCACCTGACCAACTGTACATTTTGAAACAGGTTGAAGTTGATGATCTTCAAGAACTGATATTACCTAAGGAAGACCACAGAATATGATGAAACATGACAGGTGTCTGAGGTTTCTTCTACCATTTTTGCAGATGCATAAAATGTACCATGGAAACTAGACAAGTTTATAGTGCCCTTTGGGTTGGTTTCATAACTTTTCCCGGCCAACCCGCCGTTGATGTTTTTGGCAGGAGTTTTGTGTTATTTTTGAGGTTTAGTGGACGACTTCACCCTGAAAGAGGAAACAAATAACCAACCGGTGAATATTTAACAGTTCTTTTACCGGGCTTGTGTTTGTTATGTTCAAAATATTGTTTCATATGATCATAAATCGATGACATTGATTATTGTTCTTCCAAATAGTTCTAATTATTTATTAACCATGATAATAAAAATGAGCAACAATAATATCAATTTCTGATAATTTAGTTTCCTCACAAGTGAAACTCTATTAATGTTAAGCTGTTAGAAATGATCTTTACATCAATAATTGATAAATAATAATGTGAGAATCATATACATACTTGTATGTAACTAGGCATTGTACTAAAGATTATTATACTTTTCTTCCCGACTTGCTCTCGCTAATCCTATTTCTAAATTTTCAATTTTTGTTTGTTATAAGATTTAAACTTGCAATCATACGAGATATGACACTTTTACTACATAATTTTAATTGCTATGCCATATGTCTTTGGTTAAAAGTAATCATATGTGAATGGAGGAAGCATAAGTGGTCCAAAAATCATTTTATTTATCATATTCAAAGCAATAAACACATAATTTTTTTAGTATCAAACGTTGCACATGCCAAATTTTGAAAAAAGAAAACACTTCTTCACCATTAAGAATTGATTATTATGGTAATTCTTCAATTATAATTATAAAACATAGCATACATTTAGTTCTTTCCAACATTTTGAGATGATTATAAAATCAAATCAAATAAAAACATTTCAAATATTGTAAAAAGAATATTAAACTACACATAAAAAAATTGACTAGTGTTTTACATTCAATTATTAAAAATTGACAAGTGCCTTATGCTTTAAGTTCATTTATACTTGTTAGCTAAGTTATCAAACCAACATAAACAAATTACAAACCAATATATCTCCACAAAGTCAAAAATTTTTTATCTAGAAATATAAACTTTTAAGTCTTTAAACAAGCAAAAGACATTCTTTTACCAAAGCCCAAAAGTTAACCTTCATCACATCGATCTCTCCGATCATCTTTCTCAATTAAAAACGCCATTTTCACAACAAACATCACCTCACCTACCCTTTCAATCTCACTTTCTTTCCCAATAATATCAACAACCCACATTCGCAATTCATCAGTTTTTCTTGTTGTGAATCGAATTCAGCATCGATTGAAGATATGAGTACGGGGGAACTCATCAACGTCGATCCTTTAGAGCTCAAATTCCAATGTAAGCCATCCGATCAAATCACTCAATTCAAAACCCACTTGTTCATTCGTCTTCTCATCGTTTAAATCCAAATAATGATTGCTTTTGTCTTTGTTTTTGTTCGATGAATTAGTTGAATTGAACAAACAGATCTCTTCTTCGCTGCAGTTGACGAATAAGACCGATCACCGTGTGGGTTACAAGGTAAAATTTGGTGCATATGATTGATTACTGTACGATCTTATTATGAAATTTTAGTTCGTGCATCTAGTTTAGGTGGATCATGTAATTGGATTTTGGGTTTTCGATCTTAGGTTTTAATTTAATGTACGTATCATCTGAAGTTTGGATTTTGGGTTTGAATTTTTGATGTTGATTATTCAGGTGAAAACGACAAATCCTAAGAAGTACTGTGTTCGTCCTAACACTGGAGTCGTTTTGCCTCGATCCACATGTGAAATTATAGGTGAAAAATTCCCAAATACTAAAGTCACTCAACTGTTTGTCACACTTGGTGCTTTTTGAAAAAGAAATGAATTGATGTGAAAATTTATGATCTTGGTAAAAAAATGTTCCCTTTGTGCTCCTACAATGATCTTTAATTATATGGATCTTGTTTATAACCGAAGGGGTCGACCTTAGAGCAATGACAAGATTGTTGTCATGTGACCTGGGTTACTGAACAGTCTCCTACAGAAATGCAAGGTAGAGACGCGTACATCATGCCTAAAATGGTCTGACACCCTCTGACACTATGCATTTGGGAGCCTAGTGCATTGGATTTGCACTTTGTTTATAACTGAAACTTAGATTTCTTGATGATCGACTCTTAAGATTGTTATGATTATTATTATTATTTTGTTAATTTGTGGTTTAATAACAGTAACAATGCAAGCTCAAAAGGAGGCTCCTCCAGATATGCAATGTAAGGACAAATTTCTCCTTCAGAGTGTGGTTGCTGGCTCAGGAGCAACCCCAAAGGACATCACGCCTGAAATGGTAAGACCTTTTTCCCATTTATTGTTGCATGTTTTCTTTGTTTGACTGGTCAACAATTGAGATATAAGTAACAACAGTGTCCACCTGTATGTTAAAGTTTGTAGGGGTAATGTATTTCTTTGAGATATAGTGGTTTTGGTAACTATTTTAAAGTGCAGTGATGAATCTAGAAATTAAATGAAATTAGTTTGCTATTATTTGAAGTTTGCCTTTATTATTGTGCTGATTAGTTTAAGTATGTTTACTTTGTAATGGTTTGTGTAACAGTTTGGTAAGGATTCAGGCAACACAGTGGAAGAGCGCAAATTAAGAGTGGTATATGTTCCTCAAACCCCATCAACTTCAGCCATTGGACAAGGAACAGAGGAAAAGTTTTCATCTAATGCATTAGGGGTAAGATAAGGGAAATTTGAGTGGCGTTGAGGTTGTTTTTGGTTTGTCACAATTGTTATTGTCCTTGATTCTTTTAACCTCTAATGTATGAAGATGTTTAGTTCTTTTTCTTTACTGATGCTTGCAGGGTTCAAGAACATATGCGGATTCTGATGACAAATCGGCAGAGGTGAGTAGACGCTTATGCGTGTTGCATGTAGTCATTTTTTGGCACCTTTTGTATTATGTATTATTTGCAGTAAGCCAATTACCTTTCTATTGAACATGCAAAACGGACATTAGAGCATGCACGTATGAACAATTTGGGACAAATTTTGGAAAAAAAATACAAAAGAAACTGTTGTACTCGATTTATATTTCTCCACAATTGCTTACTCTATCATGGTGTTCTGTTCTTTTCCATTTTGGCCAGAACATTGATTTATATGTAACAAATAGACAAAATATGCTGGTCCAAAATGTCAAGACTGGTACTTAATTCATCAATTCTGGTTTGTTAATATATGCACATAAAAAACAATAATTTTTTTGTATTGCTGCAACTTGCTATACATAGTTCATTACTTTTAGTATATTTGTTAGTTGATATGCTGCTATCTATCTGTTTTGGCCATTTTATGCTTTCTGGTTGGATCAACCATACTCATGGATTTTCAGGTGAGATCTCTCATTACAAAGTTGACTGACGAGAAGAACGCTGCTATTGAACAATGCAACAGAATTCGACAAGAATTGGTGAGACCCTTTTCTCCTTGTACCTAGATGTGGCTGTTACACCCATTTACCTTTAATTGGGTAGATTTGAGTGTTGCTGCATCTCTAACTAGTAAAATAAAAAATATATTAGCATAATGGAAATGGGTCAAACCGGTTAAAAGTCACCTAAAGTGTACTTTTAATGCAGAAAATCTCCTAAATCATTTTATTTGAAAATAGATTAATATAATCTCTTATTTTTTGTAATCACATTTGACACTAACTATTTCTGTAAGTATTGAAACTTGAACAAAACATCATCTGGGTCAAGCCAACCCATATAAAAACTACTTGTTTTTGTCCCGTTCCCAACCGTCCATTATGCCACCTCTACTTGCACCTATCTGCAAGACTGCATCCGTCCTCTGTTAAATCTTTTGGTTTGTTGAAATAATTAGCACTTTTGTTGCAACAATCAGGAGCTCTTGAGGCGTGGAAGCAACAAAAGCCAAGGAGGCGGTGTGCCTTTGATGTTTGTCATCATTGTTGGCTTGATTGGTCTAATTATCGGGTACATCATGAAGAAATAACCGTTCATTGGCATGGGCTGAGTTAAAATTTCTCATCTTTCCTTAAATGGTCAGGACTGATGTAGGAAAGGAAATGAATTCACAGTGTGGTTTGTTAAATTTTCGTTTTCCTTAAAGTAGAGTTATTGTGAGTTTATGACAAATTAACAATAGAAGAGAAGCTTATAGTTGTTAACTAAATTGTTTGAAGGGGTGGACATTAATAAAATGACATTCATATGAGGCAATTTTCTTTGAAGGGGAGACCTTAATTTCTTTTGTACCCCTGTTCTTACTATTCAAAAGATTCTTATATTGGTTCATAATCAATACACAACCAAACAAAATACCAAATTTTATCAAATGTTAAAAGAGTAAAATGGTGTAAAGAAGGTGTACCATTGTTGTTGGAGTAATTAACGCCGGCTCTAGTAATTAACTAATTAACAGGATCATCCCAAATTCAGTCTCAAAGAGAGTAAATGTTATATATAGATGATAGCTCATTGTATTTATTCTTGACGACCTTAAATAAAAATAACCTTAGTAGCAGTCATGGGCGTCGGTTAGATTAGACCAAACCACACTAATTTTGTGTTCTTTACATTTCTATAGTTGGATTGTTAGTGTGCCCGTGCCCCTCTACATCCTAAAAGTTAACACACCCTTTGACCATGGATTAACTATGAATCATCTGTGCTAGGTACCATCAATAACTCTAAACTTTTATTTTTCAAGTTAACATTAAAATGATCATTCTTGAACAATCAAGAGACATTTATATTCGGGTAATATATATTTCAAAACAAAGAGGAAGGATCATTTCTCTAGTTTAAGTACTTTTCCTATATTAAAAGTATTAGTAAATAATGATTGATTATGATAAAATGAAACCGATCAAACATAATTACATAAAACTCTATTATGATATGTAAAAACTCATAAATTATTTACTAGACATCTTATATGTTACCAAAAAGCTTGTAGCTCAATTTTATTCGGAGTGAACGTTCCAATCTCATAGTTAATATTAATGTATATTTAGACATAAAATTAGATAGGTGTATGTTGTCTTTTTAAAAAAATGTTACATGTTAATATAATTTCTTAGAAAGAGATTCAAATACAAAATGTATTTTTGCTACAAAGTGTGAGAAGACACAATGAGTTAAAAAAAAGTCACAAAAAAATTATATCTCACAATCTAAATCGAATTTCAAAAAAGTAATTTCGAGCTTTTGTTCCCCTAGCCGTCCTTACTAAGAAAAAAAAAAATAAACGAAAAATAAAAAAAAATTAACGTTTTTTTATTGTGTCATTATGAAAGACACAATGACGTCATCGTGTCATAAAAGACACAATGAAATTTTTATTTATTTATTTTTATTTTTTTCTGAAAGAGGACGACGAGAGGAACAGAGACTCTGAAGTACTTTTTTGAAATTCGATTTAAATTGTAAGATATATTTTTTTTGACTTTTTAAAATTAATTGTGTTTTCTCACGCTTTGTAACAAAAATACATTTTTTAAAATAACCTCATCAAATTTCTTATATCTAAACATATATTTTTAACTAAATAAATGATTAAAGAAAAATAATAATAAAATCGTATCTCTATACACGAGACGTTGTCACGCTGAGCTTCGTGAAACTTCTTCATATTTCTACACTCTCCCGAAGATACCCATATGGTGACTCCCGCTTACCTTTTCTCCACCTATAAAACCAATGCGTTGCTCCACATCAACGCCACGTAAAGCGTTCAAAACTCAAAAGCTCTTCTCTTCCACCGTTACCACTTACAATCCTATCAGTTCCTACAACAGCAATCTACTCTACCAACGGAGATATGGCTTCCACCATTGCTCTCAAGAGGACCACCTCCCTCTTTAACAAGCTTCTTCCTCCTATGCGTTCCGTTGCTGCTATCCAACGGAGCTTCAATACTAACTCCTCTCAGGTGTCTGCTTATCAAGACTTCAATCGAAGCGTCGATGACGATCGTCGTCCTGATTCCTCTGTTTCTCGCCGCCGTGACAACGATTTCTTCTCAGGTAAGCTCTCTATGTTTCAGTTAGATCGAATCGGTGGAATGGTGGATGTAGATGCAGTTGTTGTTCTTCATTCATCGACTGTTCAGTTCTATATGTTTTAACTTGTTCGAAATCGGTGAATTTAGATGCATTTGTAGTTCTTCATTCACCAAAGGTTTAGATGCGTTTGATTCTACCTGGTTGAGACTATATCATACATCCTGCAATTGTTTTGATACCTAATCCGATTACATATTTCTGAATTAACATTCTGAGCTCCTAATTGAACGAAATCAGATCATGATTACCTATAACATTCTGTATCGACGTTCTCCGTTGATTTCAACTAGCAGTAACTTTTTTGTGTTTTAACTTGATCGAAATCGCTGGATCAGATGCACTTGTAGTTCATCGTTCACCAACTGCTCATCATTCGATAGTTTGGACATCGTGTTTCCTGTTGCTTCTGTTCTGTTAGTTTCATTCTACTTGATTGAGCCAAATATCATACATCCTGCCATTGTTTTGACACCTAATTCGATTACAATTCTCGATTAACATTCCGAACTCCTAATCGAACGATTTCAGATCACTATTATCCATAACATATTAACATTGCGATTTGCTTAATTGCTTTCATACAATCATACGCAAATTACGTACTTACTGTTGTTTATGCACAATGATACAGACGTGTTTGATCCGATTTCTCCAACGAGAAGCCTGAGCCAGATCTTCAACATGATGGATCGATTCATGGAGAATCCGTTCATGACATCACCTCGCGGCGGAGGATTAGTGCTCGGAGCACGAAGAGGATGGGACGCAAAGGAAACCGACGAGACATTGAGCCTGAGATTCGACATGCCAGGGCTAGACAAAGAGAACGTGAAGATCTCGGTGGAGCAGAACACTTTGATCATCAAGGCGGAGGCGGAGGCGGAGGCGGAGGCGGAGGACGACGGAGAACCACCGCGAAGGTACTCCAGCAGAATCGATCTGCCGATGGACGCGTATAAGTTGGATGAGATCAAGGCGGAGATGAAGAATGGTGTGTTGAAGATTGTGGTTCCGAAGGTGAAGACGGAGGAGAGGAAGAATGTGTGGGAGGTTGAAGTGAAGTGAAGTGAAGCGAGTGTGAGATGACGATGGTGGTGGTTGTTTTAGTTAGGGGTTTGATGTTTTGTTTTGAGTGTGTTGTTTGTGCGTCAAAGTGGTTGACATTAGCGGTATAAAAATAAGTGGTTTTGTCAATTTGTGTTACTGGTTTAATTTAATAGTCAAAAGAACTAGTATTCCTCTTTCCAGTTGACTAGAGACTTAAAGCCTCTAGAGTTTTATGTTTAAGAGTTTTTTTTTTATAATGATAGATTGTTTTTGATGGTGTTACATGACAAGTAAAACCTAAAATATCAAAATTAATATAGACGGTTTATATTTCATATTTAAAAGATTAAGGGTAGTTTGTTCCTGAAAAATAACAACATAAAATGTATTAGAGTGAAATATTTAAAGATGTATCTACTTGATTTTATGTCTCAAATTGGATCTATGCATATACTATCCAATTAAATGATTATAGGTTTAAAATCATATGCATGTGTTTACAAGTATAATTAGCGTGGGTTCACAAGTAAAATTTTAAATGATTATAGGTTTAAGTTTTAAATGATTATAGGTTTAAATTATGTGTGTGTTTGCAGATAAAATTTTAACTGTACTCAACTATGGCAAAATGTTTCTTCCTTAACACCAGTGACAATAAGCCCATTTTATGCTCCTTTGCAATTGTAGTGTGGGGAGTGCCAATTGGCAAGTCCCATGAAAACATTATACATAATGTTTATTACATCATAATATGAATTGAAGTACAGGTGAAACAAATGGAATCTACCTATTTCTTTTACAACGAAAACAGAGTAATTTCTACAACATGGTTTTCTCAAACCATACAGGAATCATATGTTCAAATACTATAAGCCATGCTCAAAACCAGAACCGAACAAAACTTTTGGTAATCCAACCAATCAAGTGTCTTAACGACCGATTTTTCACAGTTTTGATCTTCAGAAACTCGTAAAGTTTCGTAGTCCCTCTCATGATCACTTTGTTATTTCTGACATCTACCGTGTACTCTTTTAGTCCTGCAATTCATGTAAAATTATGGTTTCAGATCATCTAGACTCCTTAAAACACTTGTTCTTACTTGGGTCTTCTTATAATGAAGGGTGTTGATTGATAGTAAAACTTTTTTCCAGGTTAACCAGGTCGTGTTCGTTTAACATATGAATATGTATGTCATGTTCGGGTTCATGAGTCTGACATGAGTTTTTAGGTTCGTGACGATTGGACACGCAAACACAACCTGTTTAGTCGATTTCTAAGACGCCTTCTAGTAACACAAAACATAACAATCTTTCACAACTAAAGCAATATGACAAACAATCAGCAACAATTTCAACAATATGACAGATACAAGAACGAGTACATGCTTAGCATATAAATTTTTTCAAATTCTCACCGTTGATTCTGGTCATAATTTTGTGAAATCTTTCTCGACAGCATGCACATCCTAGGTTTGCGTTGATCACAATTACCTGAGACTAATCACAAGTTAAAATACAACCATTAACAAAGAAACACATTCTAAACCAACCAAATCCAAAAACAACCAATAATGTAAGGGCGAGCCGAGAACTCACAGTTGGAACTGCTAAATGTGCCACGTATACGAGAGCCCGATTGCTTACTTTCTCCATGATAGCACAGGAGTCTCGTGTCGGTTTTCTGGTGTGCTACATAAGACTCAGAGACATACATACACCTGAAAACATATGTTACTGGATCACACATACACATGAAAATATGTTATCATTTAGCAGTGAAAATTAATAAAAAATGTAACCCACTGATGAAAAAGCCAGCAATATGATTCCTGATTAACACTATAATAATACATTTTTTTTAATTATTGAGACAAAGCATGCTGTATGTGGTATAGTGGGTAGAGGATGATCTACATTAAACAATATTGCATCTTATTGTTTAATAGGACAGTTATCAACCTATCTATTTGAATTGTGTAGATGATGCGATTTAGGCCCAACAGTAGGTTTTTTTGATGGTCCAGAATGACGGGAAAACCGGAACAGTGTGTTCACTCTGTTGGACTCATTATATAAGCCCAATAGTGGATAAATGCATTGCTGCCTTGCTGGTCTTCAGTCTTCTAATTGAATAAGCCCAATAGTTGATAAATGCATCTAGTACGAGTTGTTTATAGTTTTGCTTTTTATAAACACAAATAGAGTGTTGTTTTAGAGCATCTCGTATACTCTCTCGCACGTTGTAGAAGGAGAATGTTTAAATAAAGAGGATAAAGCGAGAAGTGAAGGTGGAGTAATATTGCAAGCTAATTTGACACGTGTGGGATCGTGGGAACACCATGCCTCGGCAACAGGATGGAGCGGTGTGCGAGAGTGTTGTGCGTGTGGTAAAGTTATACCACTTAGTGGTGTTTGGTGGTGGTACTAGTTGGCCACAAATGTTCATTCGTTGAATAATATAACTAAGGAAATTTATTAAAAAAAACACATAACAAATTAAATTAATACAAATAAAAATACCTTCCACTCCTCCTCGATGGTTTGGCTATAGCGACGACAGAAAGCTGCCATAGATGCTCGGACATTGGTTTTTAATGTACGTATTAGTGGATTTAGTGTAATAAAACCTTGGTTTGTGTGTGATATATTTGATTGTAAATAATTTAAGGCCAGGTTTTTTCAAAATAAATAAATCCAAGCTTGTAAGAAAAAAAAAAAAAAAAGGGGGGGGGGGGGGATGGATTTGCCCATCACGTGGAACAAACGTGAGGGGAGTTAACGGTCTGTTGGGTGTAAAAAAATTGTGAAAAGGGATAATGTTATATAAAAAACGTTACATATAAACATCACATCTATATCATTTCTTTTTTTTATAAGTTTTTTTCTTTTTTCTGAATTTTAAAAAGAGAAAAAAATGGATTTACCTACACATTACATTACCTACATAATTTGCTATTTTTTTCTTTTTTCTGAATTTTAAAAAGAGAGTAAGAAGCAATGAACATCACATCTATATCATTTCTTTTATTTATAATTTTTTTAAGACTGATAAATTAAATAATCTACTTCCGCTTTCTAATCTCGAAATAATTTATGTCTATATAGATCTACCCTTCATGTATAAGAAGTTAACTTTTCTTGTTGCATGACATGGATAATCTATACTTATTAATAAAATAAAATCTTTAGTGCCACGTGTTCTTTTTTTATGCTTTTATTCTTTTGATTTCCCGCCTAAAAATATATCTATCCTTATTATTAGTCATAATTCATTTGAACAAAATCAACTATTACTATAATTACAAAGGGAGTTTTTTCCTTAAATAGTGTATATAGAAAATTTATTTATTAAAATAGGTGTTTAAGGAAATGTTTTTTTCTCACTATAATAGTATTGATTAAATTTATTTCATATTAAAATAATATTATTAAATGAGTCGAGTGCAAAGGTTAATAAAATTGTAAAACCATTTGATTTATATGTCGTAATTAAAAACAAAAATTTTTCTAAAACTTATTTTGGTTTTTTTAATTCACTCAGACTTAATTTTAAATCGTCTTTTCATATAGAAAACTTGAATTTTCTTTCACTATAATTTTGTTTTAATTTCACACAAAAGTAGGCACATTTGTTTTTTAATTCTTTTTAAAAATATGCATTTTTTAAAAATGTTTTTAAATAGCTTAAAAGATGTAATAAGAAAAAGAGTAAATTACAAATATTATCCTTTAAGTATTATCAAAATTACGGATCTTGTCCTTAAACTTTGATATTACATTGAGCGTCTTTTATTTGAAAATTTGTTACGTTTTATGTCCTTTACACTAATTGAAGTTAACTTTTTCTGTTAAGTATTTATTAAATGATATTTTTACCCTTAATCTTTAAAGGACGAGATATGTAATTTATATTTTTCTTCTTTCTCCTTTTCAATTCTCATCATTTTTATACAAACTATACAAACTTATTTTAAATATTATTGATTGATTAATTTTATTTTTTTTATAAAATATAAAGTTGTTTATAGAACTTTAGTTTATAATAATCTTTTAATTTGTTTGGTTTAGTAATTTACTTCTTTAAAGTTTTAATTAAATAAGTCACATAATTATTTTTTTGTAAGGAACGAAGTTATTTTAAATTATATCTTTTTTTTTTTTGATTTTGAAGTTTTAGTTCAAAGGTAAACCAATTAAATTTTAGAATATTATGCTATCAACTTTAAACTAAAACCACAAAATCAAAAAATAAAATTTAAAAGATCTGGTTTTAAATTACTTTGTTCTTTATAAATGTGTAACTTATTTAATTAAAATTTTAACAACTTAAACTTATTAAAAATTTAGTTAACACCACACTATCAAACTTATCCAAAATTATCATCGTAACATCTCATGAAACTTACAATAACCCAAAAAAATATACCATGTCTAAAAAAATAATCATTATATACATATAGTTAATTATTTATTACCTGAAATATGTCATAAATTATACTATGATTCAAGAAACAACATGGAGAACACTTAGAAGCTTCTTGACGTTATGATGTCAACCAAAATATGGTAGCTCTGTTTTTATAGACATAAATGAATAATGTTGGAATTAGTTATGTTTGATTTAATGTTTAATGGTTAGTTATTTTATGTTTATGCTTTAATTATTATATATTATTAATTCACGTAATTTTTGAGTTAGTTTTTGTTTTTAGTTTAAAAAATTTTTAAGTTCTCTAAATTTTATAGATTTTACTAAAAAGTAAATAACTAAACTGAACATTATAATAAATAAAATTATATTTTATAAAATATAAAAATTAATTATCAATAATATTTAAAATAAGTTTGTATAAAAAAGATAAGAATTGAAAAAGAGAAAGAAGAAAAGTATAAATTACATATTTCGTCCTTTAAAGAACAAGGGCAAAAATATCATTTAATAGAAACTTAACAGAAAAAGTTAACTTCAGTTAGTATAAAAGACAAAAAACGTAATAAATTTTCAAATAAAGGACACTCGATGTAATTATCAAATTTTAAGGATAAAATCCATAATTTTAGTAATACTTAAAGGACGATATTTGTAATTTACTCTAAAAAAAACTATTTTTAACTCATTACAAAGGACATTTTTGATAGTTTTACCCCAAATCACGTTATGTTTCAAGTTCAACTCATCGATCCTTTTATGCCTTTATTTATCTATTTAATATCATTCACACCTCAAGTTTTAAATCACAATAGCTCTTCTGCAAAGTCTAAATTCAATGCTCATATATACAAATCTCGATTGCAACAGTAGAAATGGTCCGTACGATTCAAGGATTTTGATTTTAATTTTGATTTTGATTTTGATTTCAAGATAAACTTTAGTATTTTGGTTTTTTATATCAATTTGACTTATTTATGTTTTTGTTTATGAAAGCATGAAACTTTTATTTAGTTTTAGTTTATGTAAGTATGAAACTGATTTATGTTTTTGATCAACAAAAAGAGAAAATTGCATATATGGTCCCTGTGGTTTAATCAAATTGCATTTTTGGTCCCCAAACTTAAAAATTGCAAAGATAGTCCAAATTTTTGTATAATCATCGAATGTTTGGTCCCTGGCATCAATTCAAGCTCTAGATTGCATTAGCTCAAGTTACAAGTAGACATAAATTAAATTTATTAATATGAGACAATCATGGTAAAATTACAAAAAGAACATCAAATTTTGTATACAAAAAAGTTTTCGAATATTAATGGATGTTCTCATGTTTAATAATTTGTTTATTACCTACAGTTCTTTTTTATAAGTTTATTTCATTTCATATTATATATTATTTAGACTAATAAGTATTGATAAAGAAAAGCTACTAATATTAGATATAAATGATTTAAAAAATTAAACATAAAAATCGATATACAAAGTATTAACAATAATATTATGACTTACGAACCTTTTTAATCAAAAACAATTTTTAATGATTGAACCTGTGTATTACACGGGTCTTTAGTCTAGTGTTATATATATAGAAAATGATACCTAGCAAGTTACTAAGATATGAAGGGTTACAATCAAGAAAAAACAAATTGCATATTATCAAAAGCATATATATTAAATTAAGTACATATGTATTTAAGTTAAGAACATATATAAACATAAGATGATATGGTGTGTTAAGTTAGGTCATGAGGAAGAACATATATATGTATATGTATGTATATATAGATCAAGCTAGCTAGGGTAAAAGAAGCAGGGCAAGGGCACATGGGGATGATGCCACGTGGCAGGGAATGGTAGAATTGATAGGTAGGGGTGGGTGGGGCCGTGGGTGTCGTATAGCGATGGTGCAAGTGGCGGTCGAGCCATGCAACTTTGTCTCTGCAACCCCACTCCTTGTGGTTCCCACCTACTTGCATTATTTATTTATATTATATGAATGAATTTTCTCAAATGCCTGAAATGCAAAGTGTCACATGATCCATTCATTCTCCTTCAAATCTCATGATTTAATTAATTTCGCAAAGATAAAACTTGTATGTGGATCAGATGAACACAAGGAGATCGAAGGAGGTACGTACGTGTGCCTGTGTAGACAGACGCCCACAAACAAAAACCGTGAGAAAGATTAGAGAGAGGGGCGTTAAATAATGGACGTCATAAGAAGCATGAACTAGTTAAAATAAATGCTTTTTTTTAAATGACGAAAATGTTTTATATTATGAAACTATTGTTAGCATGTGGTTTGAAACCCATCAAGGTTTGTTTGAGTTGATTGAAATGTTCAATGGAGTGTAATAGTACGAATTAACTAAAGATCAAGAAAATCTCAAATCTTATTGTTATGAAAAGTATATTAGTTTAAGGAGAAGCCGCTATATATTGAAAGAGACATTAGAACTTACAAGTACAAGAAAGATGGTGCTTAGATGTTAAAAAATTTAAATCTTTTCATAAGCTTATTATCAATTTATCTTTTTTAAGAATATAAATTAACCGATGATCTAGACAAATGAATAAATAAAAAAAAGACATGGTTGGTGAAATTGTGCATACACGTACCGGAATGTTAGCTAGTGATTTTAGTATCTTCAAGTCATTCAGTTAATTAGATTTGATTAAGATCAAAGGAAATTTAAAATAAACATTTATATAAGTAAAAGAGTTGTAATGCACAATTTCAAGAATATTCTAATTTCCGACATTGACAAACTTGATGTTTTAAGAAGGTAGCGTCTCCTGCTAAGCCCCTCATAGTCAAAAATTTGATACTGTGCATGAAAGTCTCTGGAAATTGTTATAGATTTTCATGGTTAGATTAAAAAGTTGTATAGGCACTAATCATTAATAGAAGGAATTGAAAATTGGTAGAACCTAATGGAACTAATTGAGGAGCAGTAATTGTGTTATAAACAATAATTGTATGATCAACATCAATCAGCAACAACTTGGGTTATCAATAACAAATAAGCTTATTAACATCTATGGTTAGCAATAACTTGGGCTGTGAGTAGCAACTATGATCATTCACAACCTTTGATATTAACATAATCTTGGACAATTAGTTACTGGTTGCTACTGACAAAAGACGATCATCAACAAATAAGTTAGTGCTCATTGAAGCTGATCATTAGTAGTAACTAAACTAACGAATAAGTTCATGCTCATAAAAGCCATCCTCTTAACCGCCGACTTACAAAGTATTGCACGTAGCATATATTGTGTCGTTTCAACTAAAAGTTAACATGGTTCCCCAACTATAAGCCAAAAGTTTTGGTCTATATAGACTTTTTCAAAGCTAAAAGCATATACTAGTTCATGTTTTCTTTCTGCAATACCTAATTAATAATTAAGATATTGACAGTACAATCTAAATACTTGAATCTAAAACTTATCATATAAGATATGATTCACCGTAGATACATCCAGACGCATTCCAAAATACATGAAAAACCTACGGATGAAATACCAACAAACTAGTTAATTTCTAGCATGCAAAACCATGATCCTCCCCAAGCTCACTTGTAAGACATATATAGGACAAAACCTGAATCATAACAACATTCTTAAAGTCAAAATTTATATATATTTTGTAATTTGTAATTTCAATTTAAATTTATCATGCATCTACGTATAATAACTCTATATATGATGCATTGTTTATATGTATATATGAAAGAAAGTTATATATATTGAAGGCCCATGTAATTTAATAAAAAGTGATAAGGGGAAGGGGACAGTAGAGGATGTCAATATCGCCAATTAAAGATTCATCACCGAACACTTCCATGTTCTCTCTTTAAACATCCTTCCTTCCATTCCTCTTACATACAATATCTGCATTCAATTTAATAATTATCTACCCCCCTAGCCAGTCTTTGTATAAAATAAAAATAATGTATATCTATATATCTATATCTATATGTATGTGTATCTATATATATGTTAACTTCCATGTGCAATCAGAAACCAACACAACCACATATTCCAACGGTAGCAAACCAACTTTCACTAGTTAGTTCAGGTCACATTAACTCTAGCTGCAAGATCATACCATAAATACACCTTTGGTTACTCATCTCCCTACCTTTGAGAAAAATTAACATCATGTCTTTTCTTGTTTCTTATCTCATCCTCCACCTATGTGTTTCCATGCATGCATGCAACTCCCGCCATCTTGGCTTGTTGCACAAGGAACCTGCAGAAGAATTTAGTCTTGTAACTACCAAGGTTTGTGCCCTAATTAATAAGTACTTCAAATTTCATTTTTGATTCTAAAGTAATATATATCATGATTTTTAGTGGATATATTAGTGATCGGTTAATTTCATTTTTTATTTAATTCAGGTACCAAAAGTAATTTCTGAGCTCCATGAAGGAAGACATGTTAATGAAGATAAAACTGGACAAAATCAGTTGATCAAGCTAATTGAGGTTGCTTCAAATGGTCAGAAGACGCTTAAAGGTTATTACTTGATGATATTTATGAAAAAATATATATCTTTAACTTGCTGTGGATATATATTGATATGGTATACATGTTACTTGCAGCAGGAAGTGATATGAAGGTACAAGTTACTCAAGAGGGAAACAAAATAGGGGTAAGTTGCATCATACGATCATGCATGTATTATATTATCAAACTAAAAGAACTATGCATATGTGATCTACAAACATTCAAGCATGAGCTCATGATCTTAATATGATCGATCTTTGCCACTGCATGCATGCATGATTGTATGAAAACTGAGAACACTTTTCAAAAATTTTTGAATACAGTAGATGGTTTGGAATTTAGCCAGGTACTTGTAAGAGTTTTTTTTTTTATAATTTCTTTCTTGTACTTCTAGGCAATTTATACCCGTAAGTGCTTAGCTAGTTAAAGCACCTATAAATCATTCAAGCATATATTGCTTGTATGGATTGGTAGCGAACTGTCTAGAAATACAACAAATTTCAAAACTTCTATAAGTACTAAGCTAAATTATTTTAATACTTTCGGTATCTGTTTTCAAGCTATAACTTTGAAAGCAGAAACTTCATTAACATTCAAAGTTTGATCACATGTTTCTTAATTAAATATCAAACTTGCATCTCCATGAAATATTTATTGGTTTTCAAGAAGTATCTAATTGATCAGATTTCATCAAGTGATCAGATTACAAAAAACTCAAATGTCCTTACAAGATTACGAATCCATTAACAATAATCAAGTATTTGACATATATCTGATCTAGGATATGATGTTATCAAATATTGTTTAGTCATCACATCAAAACTATAAAATCATGATGTTGGTTTTCTTATCATTTATTGTAGGGATGGAAGAATCATGGTCGATCAACAATGGAGTCTAAGCTGCAAGATTCAAAGGAACCTATAAATGATCCTAAGGAAAATAGTTTTACTGAAGATGTTGTAGTCATGGACTACGCACAACCCCATCGTAAACCACCTATCCACAATATTGAGCCTTAAATCGTGTACTCTTGCATGTGTTGATTCTCCCTTTGCGATATCTAGCTCATGTGAGTGTGTATTCAAGTAAGAGATGGATGGAATTAAAGGGAGTTTAGTTAGTTGATATATACTATATATTTTTGTATTGTAAGGTTAAATTATGCATTTGGAGTTGAAAAGAAGCCTTATAGCTAGGGGTATATTATAAACTCTACCAATGCTTTGTTCCTATGATGTATGATAAGTTTTCCTAAAGGAGTAATTGTAATGAATCATTGTATGATCACTTGCAATTATGTCTATGCTGCAGTGTTATAACGTTTTATCAATGAAGAAAATATCAAAAAATGCATGGTGTGGTCCATTGATGTACCCATGTCTTAAATATGTTAGTTGGTTCCTTCTTAAAGCAGGAAGATCGACAGTTATATGGTAGTTTCAACTTGCTTCAATTCTCCTCTCCTCTCTCTCCCTCTCTCTCTCTCTCTCTCTCTCTCTCTAGCTATATATATAATATATATATATATATGTGCGTGTATGTATATGTAAGGAAAGATTATCTTGAGAACTCTAAGTATTGCAATAAATGCAAGAACGTACTAACGAGAAATTAATCAAAATCACTATTTTATCTATAATATTTGCTACGAATTTTGCCATGAATTTTACTACGATTTGGATATGTATTGTTAATTACATTTCGGATTTTTTATTTTGCTATGAATTTTACTACGGAATTTTTGAAAAAAAATTATTATTATTTAAATACATATATTTACAGTTTTGCTACGGATCTTCCTACGGATTTTATTAAATTATGTTTTTAAATGTATTTCATATTCTTGCTACGGATTTTGCTAGACTAATTATTTTTTTCCCCCGAAATTTAATTATTGATTTTACTATGGATTTGCTACGAGTTTTATTAATTTGTTTTTTATTATCAGTTTTGCTTAAAATTTCTTACGGGTTTGCTACGAACACAGCTTGTTACGGTATATCTGTAGGTAAATCATAGCAAAATATATTCATAGCAAATCCGTAGCTACTCTTTAACAAATTTGCTATGGAGCAAAAAATCCGTAAGAAATACTTGTTTTGTAGTGGCCGGATGTACCATTTTTGTGTGTTTCATTAATATTATATTGGATGTTTAAAAGGGCTAACTGAATAAAATGTAACATTTGAGTCATTCAGCATTCAAACTTACCCATAAAAAAGTTTTAATACCATTGAGGGGTGACTTGCCAAAGAGCCACTTAAACAACCACAGATTATTACTTTGATGAGCATGCCAATTATACTTGCAAGAGGGTACAAACTGACTTTGAAGTATAATTTAATGAGTTTTAAAATTCAAAATTAAATGGATTATGGGCAAATAGGAGTTTCACTTATAAACTCCAATTAAATTGGGGTTTTTCTATAAGAAACAAATCTAGAATATATTACAACACCAACCAAATGAATTGTAACCTAACTGAAACGTCTGAATTCATATGCAGTGAGAAATCAAAAAAATGCAATTTGATGATGATTTCCCCCGAGCAAAATCAATTTATTAGAACAATAATTTTATTGTATAACACCTAAATATAAATGTACAGTTATAGATCAATGAATGCTGGTTGAAAATTTCAAGGCCTATAACAAACATAATAGGCATAGTAATACTGAACCCAAATATTATTGACACTCATGAGTAGAACCCTAATCTCTAAAACTTGTTGAAGCCCCCTAAGTTTTAGGGCCCTAAAGCAAATGTAATTAGTTTAAAAGAGTAGAGACGCCATTGACGAAGAAGAAATTGAAACAATGATGCCAATACTTGTTGATCATGAAGCTGTTAATCACCAATGTCGCGCTTCTTCAAGATTCAATCTTCTGAAACAAGAAACTCTATTTTGCTTCATGGATCATCACTAGAAGTTTTGCATGACAATCTTTAAAGAACCTTAAGTTTAGATACAATTAAAGAGATACATGTTTACC
Source organism: Flaveria sonorensis (assembly GCA_025506505.1). Lineage (NCBI taxonomy): Eukaryota > Viridiplantae > Streptophyta > Magnoliopsida > Asterales > Asteraceae > Flaveria > Flaveria sonorensis. The sequence goes on along the minus strand of CM046433.1, from coordinate 2,855,705 downwards.
TGACCAGAAATTGATATTAACTTCAAAAATGAACAATTAATTAAGAGCCTAGAAACAGGCATACTAGCAACCTATTAGTGGACCAAAAGTAAGAATGTTTGCTTTAGGATATTGACTTTTACAATGTTTTGGACACTTGGGAATTCAAAATTAAGGCTGGCATTGTGTATTAACTCTAGCTTCCATTTGAGCCAATCACATAACAAAATATACAGTTGATGTGAGCACAGAGATTAGACCTGTCCCAGGCAGCTTAAGTTTCATGACCCTATCTGATACTCTTGTCTTAAAAATTAATCATCATGTGGAACATTGCATGTGCTCGATAACGACCTTGTTGATGTTCTTGGAGAAGTTCATAAATTCTAAGTGAATGGATGCAAAGAGGACATGTATTTCATGTTTGAAACTTTGGTTGCTTTGTTTGTTTTATGTTCTCGTTAGTTGTAACAAATGGCATTCGAAAGACCACAACCTTAACCGTTACTGTTTAAAACTATCAATGTGAATAATTGTACAAAATTTATAGTAGATTAAAGAAACATTTTCATTAGTAGCAGAACCAGACCTTTACAACACAGGTTACATTGGAAAATGTGTTTTAAATACTTCATTAGTTACAGTTTAAAAGATTAACCTACAAAAAAAAAATATCTTAGATGTTGTCAATGAACCTATAACCCTCCAGTTTTGCCCCCATTCCACCGTCCTTATAAAATACACCAATTTTATTAATTCCCATATCTTTTGAAGTTTCTATTATTGCAAAATCATGTTTTCATTCAAAAGTCAGATGTGGGCTTTTTATTACGTTTAAAGAATATTAGAGGAGTTTTGATATTGTATTTTCAAATTATTTTTGTAGTAATCCATTACTTGTAAGCTCATGGATCCAAGTGGCCAACCAAATAACATTTAACAATATTACCCTATACATTTAAAAACCAATTCAAAGCTTTTGGCCACATACTTTATCAAATTTTGTATTTTTGGTCCTCTTTATATATTTATACAATGACGAAAGAGAGCAGGCTGGAGATGGTTTGGCTCCCGTTTCCTCGCCGCAGGTCTTCCATAATCTTTGAACCACATCGTCACCGACTCCACCGCCAGCACCATGTACAAGCTTTCTGGTCTGTCGCCTGTTCATCTTCTGTTTTTTCTGTTAAGGTGTCATTATTGGTTTCGGTGGTGGTTCTGATGGCCTCATGTATGGTAAGGCCCCGTTTTCGGGAAATCCCACAGTTGGTCATTCATAGCCCTTTTTATTGAAACACATTTAGATTCATCAAAACAAGAAAACTTTACGGCGGAATAATTTAATAAAAACCATAGCATGCATTAACCATTATTTTTGCCAAGAAATACATCGTTGTTGCTAGTTACAAAAAGAACATCTAGTTGCATTTTAATACAAAAATAACTTTTCAGCATGTCATGGATGCCAGTCTTTATTTTCCAGGTAGCTTTAACCTCGTGCCATCCCCAGCAACACCATTACATGCCAACTGAAAATGCATATAAAAGTCAGCGTTACTGAATGAGTTCTAGTTTGATAATATAGAAAATATACTTTTTGTAAACTTCTTGGTGATCATTCATCATTATACATAATCAATCATTAGGAGATTTATTATTCTTCTTTCTTTCATTATCTTTCTCTTTCATTAACTAGGATTGCACAAAGCAAGAGCCTACATTATTGGTTGGCAACAAATGCCAAACCCCTGTCGGCAAACGTTTATCATGGTAGCTAACCCATCGACAGTTGACCCACACTGCTAGGCACGAAGCTGCTCATGAATACGGGTCCCATTCATCATTCATTGGTCAATCACAAGGATTAGACCCCAGATGTGCATCCTCATAAGCTGAAACAGCCGCACATCAGTTGAGCTAACGACAACATGGTCGTGCACCTCCATTCATTGTGCTTGCAAGGCTTTTCATTCATCATAAGGGCCCGGGGGTAACATTCATTAAGTTTCACTATCCTTCTTTTATTCCTTTATAACCATTTATTACGAATAATACTTTTAAAATATTCATTACCTTAAAATCACGTATCATAAAATAGTAATAATTATCCATAACAAGCATCCTATAAGAAGATAAATGAGACAGTAAAAACATAAAACAAGTGTAAACTTCTATTAAACATAAGTTCCTAACACTTAAACTCTATTCCCAATAATTCAGAAAAATCCTAAGTCCCCAAAGAAATGCGGATGAATGTAAACCAATGCGGATGAAAGTCTTTAGAAAATATTCTAAGTGTCTAAAGGTATGCGGGTGAACCAAATGCGGATGAATCAAGTCCAAATGCGGATGAACAAGTCCAAATGCGGATGAACGATGCCAAATGCGGATGAGCTAAGAGCTAAGTCTTATATGAATGAACTTAACCAATGTGGTTGAAGTTCAGCAAATGCGGATGAAGATCAGCAAATGCAGATGAAGACCAGCAAATGCGGATGAACACATACAAATGCGGAAGAACAAAAGCAAATGCGGATGATCAAAAATACTTAACTATTGAACATAAAACCAATGCAGTTGAATGTTTAGCAAATGCGGATGAACTCCAACAAATGCAGATGAACACATTACTTAGGCTATTCCACCAGTTCCAAATCCTCGTTCTAACATATCCTTAGCACAGATCTAACATGCCAAATACTTAGAACAGAGCTTCCAACTACGCAACATCAAAGAAGGCATTTAAAAACACACACATTGCATGCACGTCAGATGCAAAAACACTAAAAACTCATGCTTCAGTTGTAAAAATTCAGTTAATATGCATTTCAGCCCTAAACGAGTTTAAAACAAGTAAAATAGGGAAATCTAGAACTCACCTCTAACAGCTTTCGAGTAAGACTTCTTCAAACCGAGAGCAAACAGGAGTTCTAGCACCTAAACATATCAAAATTAGCAGCTAACACAAGAAACATGTAATAATCAGTCCAGCAGCTTGAACATAACTGAAAACCGAGCAGAAAATACAAGAAAACCTCACCTTCTAGGAGAATTTCAGCTTCTCACATTAAAAATCCGGTTGAACTGCTTCTTCTCTTCTTGCAGCCGAAAGCAGAAGTGAAATGGGGGTGTGGGCGGCCATCCCCTGCTTTTTGAACCCATAATAGACAAATTTGTCACTTGCACACTTTAACCCCCTTTACTTTGAAGTGTTTCACTTTTTCTTCTTTTAATAAAATTTCGGGTGTTACATGTATGGTTGGCTCTGGTAGGTGAGAGAGATGATATGGGGGTTGAATGTGTTGCCCCCAACCGTCATCACTGGCGGTGGCTTAGTTCAGACGTGGCGGCCGTAATCATTGTTTTCAGTGGGCGTCGTCATCGGCGGTGTGTGAGCAGCAGAGATGGGGTTTTGGAAGCGGAGACTACCTCCACCATTACATGCATAAGCATCGCCGCTAGGTATCTAGGAACCCAAATTGGTGATGCTCTACCGGTGGCAACAATTGTTTTTGGTTGGAGTCAGCGATTATCACTGTCGTTTGATGATTAACTTCGCCGCTGGGTTTCTGAGAAACCCTAGGCAGCGATATTCCGGTGTATGTTCATTGGAGACCATGATGAAGTGACTGTATTCTAGGTTTGTTGGCGTGTTTTGCCACGGTAGGTTTGTTCCACGTCCGCATAATCGAGTGATACTCCTTTTTGCATTTAGATCTGTCACTTTGCTTTCTTTGGTTCTGATTTTTATTATGGTTTGGTGTTAATGCTTATGATGAGTAATAAGGATATCAAATGAACCTTGAACCAACAAACTGCCCAGTTCCCACACATGGTTGTTTCGTGGTGTCGTTGATGATGACTTACCGCTTCATTTAGAGATCGGACTTTGGGATTCTCGTTTGGTTTTTGTTGTGTCTAACATTTGTGATGCTTATTGTTTGACCGGCTGATGCAGGACCGTGAATTTTATGTTGTTTGCTACATGGTTCGGTTGGCCATGTGTTGTTGATCAATGGAATCGGTTTCGTGGTGTTGATGATGATGAGAAAAACCTCATTTGAGACTTGGATTTCAATCGATGTTTATCAATCGTTTCTTTGTGTTTCATTTTAGTTGTGTGTTCTCGCCAGATGATCTCTTAGGGCGATAATGAGATGCCGGAGTGGTGTTGGTTGCTTAGGCGTGGCTTCCTATTATGGTTAACAGCCGTAACCCAGTACCAGTTCTGAGCCCGGACCTAGAGTTTCAAATCGTTTCGAGTCGATCATCATGCACGCAACGCGCGCCAATGGAAAACCCTAGTTACATTTTAAGAGTATTAGAGGAGCTTTCACCCTGTCATTTCAATTTCTTATGTTTATAAGAACTTGTCACCCTTAACTCATGGGACCAATCAATGAATTTTTATTTTGAATTACTCTTATTTTGCAAAAGGTGATGGTTTGTAGTGTGAGTTTGAAAAGATTTTTATTATGGGTTTTTTTGCTAGTTTAAATAGAGGAAGTCGCCTACATGACGGATGCTTGTAGGGGTGGCAGGAGGGATGTTGAGGTGGCACTAGAGACCATCTGCCACACACGCGATTTTCACTAGTCAAACCGGTGGAACGACCATAACCCAAAACTCTTTCAAATTCACACCACAAATCATCATCCTTTAAAAAACAACACTAATTCAAAAACAATCAATAGCCTCCTAACAAATTAAGGATCAAACTACTGGAACTAATATTCAAATATGAGATCTATGCTAGTGGGAGATGAGATGCTTATGTGTGCACGATTCCTTTCACGTTTTGTATCAATATAAGATGGGACAGATATTATCTGTTTTGTATATTAGATTTTTTTTTAATCGCTTTTAATCTATTTTGAAAGAGATTTAAATACAAAGTGTATTTTTGCTACAAAGTGTGAGAAGACACAATGAGTAAAAAAAAGTGATAAAAAAATTATATCTCACAATCTAAATCGAATTTCCAAAAAGTAATTCCGAGCTTTTGTTCCTCTAGCCGCCATCACTAAGAAAAATAATAAACAAAAAATAAAAAAATTAACGTTTTTTTATTGTGTCATTTATGAAAGACACGATGACGTCATTGTGTCATTATGAAAGACACAATGACGTCATTGTGTCATAAAAAGACAATGAATTTTTTTTTTTTTTTTTTTTGAAAGAGGACGACGAAAGGAACAGAGACTCCGAAGTAATTTTTTGAAATTCGATTTAGATTGTGAGATATAATTTTTTTATAACTTTTTTAGTCTCATTATGTCTCCTCACACTTTGTAGCAAAAATGCACTTTGTAGAATAACTTCACTCATCTACTTTATATCTGTCAGTCATAGGCGTTGAACTATTGACTTCTATTATAAAGACAAGACACCTTATCATTTTAAATTTTTTTTTTAAACTTTGTATTATATTATATGCCAGAGATTATGTGCAGGGTACCTAAGATCAATCCTGCATTATCACTATCCATTTGTAAAACAATGCATAATGCCCCTTGTCCTAATTGTCGGTAGAGAAGGTTTCATTATTTAATACCTAAATCCACTATAAACATTAAATATTGAAGACATCAATCCCTAACTGCAGCCCAAATCACAGGTTTAAGAAACCTCGTTGCGGCGGGTACGTAAAAACGTGAGAAAGCTAAAGTTGCAATGTAAAATCATAACCGAACTTTTTCAAAGCGGAACTAGACGCTAAACCAAGGGCTTTTAGATATGAAGCGATGTTTTTAAGTACCGAGCTGGACCTAAACCGGACGAAAATTATGTTTTTAAAACTGAAACGGTCCCTAAACCTAATGGAAGTAATGTTTTTAGGACTGAACTAGAGCCTAAACCAAAAGTCTTAAAGATTCAATGATTTGACCCCACCAGATTTAGATAATCGAATGACATAATAAATTATATAAGAAATATAAAAATACAGTTATATAAATAATACATCAAATATATACTGTGATTCTAACTTTCAAGAAAAATTAAGAAATATATATTGGCATTAAGATGACAACATGTGGTGAAAGGAGTTGGATTATTTGTACTTTGCACTCATCTTCTAATTGTTATATTATAAATAGTTCTGTAAAATGTAGATTGTCGAACGATAAAATAAATAATATGTGGTAAGAAAAAATGAGTATATCGATGTATTAAAATTGCAAAACATGAAAGAGTGTATATGGTTTTTTTAAGGAAAACCGTTATTATTAATTTTTTCCAATATAATGGTTATGATGGGCTAAATTCTTTAAAATGATCTGGAAAACCATTTTTTTCCAAATAAAGTGTATTAGAAAATCCATCCATTATTAGTTTATTACAAATTTTTCTCAAAGTAGAGTCTTATACGGTGGGCTAAATGTTTGAAAATCAAGTAACATGCTTAAACACATGGGTTCCTAAGCAATTATGTATATCTTTTAGGAGCGTCTCAATGGTTTAGGAAATGTGTGTATCAACAATCATAGTTGTTAAAATTTCTCAATAGCCCATTCCTCGAGAGTTAAAACTTAAAAGCCACTCATCTAATAAGCCTGTAACAGAATGGTACCAGTGACCAGTGATTATATGCCCAACGAAACGGTTGGTTTCTGTGGATTTAAGAACGCTTCATGGCTTTGCAAGGCGAGTTCATAAGTTCATAAATTTTCTAATGTGGAGAAGATAAATAGGAAGATAGTGGTGCTTTAACAAACCACAAGGACGATTAGTCATGCACTCTTACAAATAAGTTGATTACATAAGTTCATAAATTTTCTAATCTAGAGAAGATAAATACGAAGATAGTGGTGCATTAACAAACCACAAGGACGATTAATCATGCACTCCTACAAATAAGTTGATTAAATATAAAAATGGATATCAAGAATATAAATTGATGACCAAAAAGCCACATCCAAAAGTTACACCCAGGGGCTTGAAAACTTGAAAGCTTCACTGGTTCATGTTCAATCTTTAATGCCTCAATGATATTATCTAGCTACAATATCTTAAATAAACAATCAAGAACCGCTACAATTCACGATGAAAGGTTTCGTGAAGTTGATAAATTCAGAGGTCCTGATTCCTAGTTTTAGATCGATCTCTCCGCCACCCAGCCAAAAGAAGTCAGGATGAAGCTTCACAATAGCTTCATCCAAAATAACCTGACATCATTAACCAAAAAAATGATTATGCATCATAAGTCATAACACGCGATTTAATGTACCCCCAAATTACATCAATTCATTTTATATTTTTTCAAGTTAAAATTATGGATGGTATTTTACTTTCCATATATCAGTTACAATCTTGATAATTCTTGAGGACAAATGAGCAGATCTTGGTTCACATTATAAAGAAAATGATTCCAGCTAAAGAACAACAAACATCTTAGAAGACTTTTGCAGGTTCTTACCGGAATGTTTGTTTTCATGCCAACACATGTAACTGCGTTGTGTTCAAAACCAGTCAGTTTGTGTGATATCTCTTCTGGAGCAAGTCTTACTGAAAGGTTAAATTAAAATCCAATTAATAATCATGGCACGAAGACATCTTCAACTAAATATCCAGATATTCTCGGCAAGATTTTAATTAATGGTCATAACAAAAAGAAGAGTAGCTATATTTTAACCAGAGCGAATGTGAAAGATTAGTTACAGTAGGTGTTACTTACAGTTGAATCTCTTTTTGGGTATCTTGCCATTGTTGAGCGTATAAAGAAAGTTTTTTACAGATTCAGCACTAAATCGAGCAGTATACTGCAGCAAACAGATATTAAAAAGATAAATTAGGAGCAGGGTGGGTTGCATTGTTGATCATGAAGACATAATAAACAAAAACAAAAAAGCACCTGAACAACAACAACATAGTATTTCGAATTTTGGCGGTTACTGCAATCTGTAATATCAGATGCGGCTTGAGTATTTACCTGCAAGGAGCAACAGAGATAGAGGAAGTATTGATATAAATAGTTATTATGCAAAGAAAGCGTTGAAATCCCATTTAATAAGATCATACTAATCCAAAGCGCATGCCGCATAGGATGATTCTAATTGCTAAATATATTAGGCTTTTTTATTATTTGTGGAATAGAATTACACTTCTTAATTTTCTACACATATTATATATTTTTTTTTGTATTTTTGCTATTTTGGGCCATATGCCTAAGTGACAGATGAGCCCTTTGCGACTTTTCCTACGATGGATAATTTATAGAAACTTGAACACCCAGATTTTAAAAATTAATTGTTTGATGAGGCCGTATTTGGGAATTTTCAGACATTTTAGAACATATTGTTTTTCTTTTCTGCGGCATATACCAAATAAATTTACACAACTGCACATGAAATTCATGAATCTAAAATATAAAAAGCAAAGATCAAAGATGCTTAATCACAAGGCCACCCTTAAAAGCTATGTTAGCACACAAGTCAAATATAAACCATGTGTACATTATTAAGCATCATTGCCCGTAGGTAGATGATACAGGTCCTTAGAGTTGTATAAAGTTCTTTGATGATATAATAAGCACCAGCAACTACAAACATTAAGATTTAAGAAATCAAATTCACATTATAACACCATCATTTAAACTTCCATAAAACATTTGGTCTTTAAAAGTAGCTAATCAAACCCAAAACAGCTATTAGATTACAGGCTTACACCTCAGTTTCAAGGTTCGAGATACTCCATCCCTTCTAAAGTAAGAAATGCAATTTGATTGTCAATGTCAATGTCAATTGATAAATTTTGTTCAAACACGAAATCACCAAATACCACTTTAGGAACGGTAAGTTCATCTAAATAAGCAAATTCCCTCTATAACTCCTAAAATGCACATCAATTCAAAGCTGAAAATCACGTGTTTTCCATTCAAAATCAAAAGCGCAACCTTCTATTTAACAACCGATGGTGTGTTCGACTTAGCGTATAAGCTACAATCAATGAGAAAACCATAAACGACAAACCGGATTCACAGTACGAAAACAACAAACACAACATATGTGCGTATTGCTATTAAGAAGAAGTAAAATCAGTTGAATTAGTGATACCAGTACAATGCTTTTGCAGAGATGATGAATGGAAGGCGCACCGAGGATGTCTCTTCGAGCTTCGAAGGACCAATCGTAGTAATCGGAGGAAACTTGCCTGAAAAAGAAGTCTTTGACGCCGCCGGCGACAAGGAGGGCGGAGAGGCGTGCTTCGGTGGCGGTGGTGGGGAGATTTCCGGTGGGAGAATTGTTGGATGGAGGAAGAATTGAGAGCTCGAGTTGTGTGATTCTATGGAGGATTTGGGTCTGTAGCCTCTCAAGCTCTGCTAATTCCTCCATATCTGCTTCCATCATTCGTTCATCAGAGGTTTAGGGTGGATTTGAAGGTGAACTCCATATTCTTAATTTTCAACGTCGAACGACGTCGCTTCAGTAGAACAAGTAATTAAGTAAACAACCATCAAGTCGTTGTGCATGTTCGGGATTTATTATCATTGTTTATTAACTTTGAGAAGTTAAAAAGTTACAAAAAATTATTTGTTAAACTCAAAAGAATTTTTAAAACTAATTTTTTATATAGGGTAGGTAAAAAAGAGCTTTTGAAAAGTAAGAAGTCGTTATTTATTTACTTTTGAAAACATCTTCTTGTCTAATTTTTATTATACTCATCTACTACTTCCTATTAACTTCTTTTATTTTTAAAAGTATGTCATTTTTTATTATGTTACAACGTTTTAGTTTATAAGTTAATTCAAATATTTTTTTAAAAACTCTTTTTGAAAAATCATAAGTTAATAAGTCATTTTTATCAAAAATCCTTTCAACCAAAATAAGCAATCCAAACATGGCCATTGTTATCACGGTTAGATAATCTTTATTTTGATTGAAAATTATTTTTGATAAAAGACTTTTGAAAAAAAAATTATTAACTTATGTTTTCTTAAAATAAGTTTTTAAAAGAATGTTTGAATTAACTTATACACTAAAAAATTATAAAATGATTCAAAATGACATACTTTGAAAAATGAGAGCCATTAATAGGAGATAACAGAGGGGTATAATTAAAAATTAGACCAAAAAGAGGTTTCAAAAGTTAATAAATAACCCTTCCGTTACTTTTCAAAAAATCTTTATTACACTATATGAAAAGTCAATTTGAAAAATACTTTTGTAATTGCCAAACACTTTTTTTTAATTTATTAACTTTTGAAAAGTTAATGTGTCAAAAATCGTTTGAAAATAAACAATCCCAAACTCACACTTATTACTTCACACTTTGACTTGGTCAATTCAACAGCCTAGAGATGGGCAAAATACCCGGGGTACGAACCCGACCCGGTATAGGGTGTATCCGGTTAGGACTAGAAAAAAATCGGGGGGTTGGAACCGGGTATAGGTTTTTAGATTCATTCCGAACCCGACCCGACCCGGACCCTACCCGATTGTACCCGGGTCCTACCCGGTTTTTACTTTTTTTTTTTCAAAAAACTAGTCGTTTTTAACGGCTATATAGCTGTTACCTTCGATTTGTGATCGTTTTTTGGGTCATTTTTGCTCTATAAGTTAGTATCAATAGGTGTGGGTTGATATGGTTGAGTACCCAAGTCCCAAACTCAAAAACATACGTAAAAAACGTAAAAAATACTTTCGTTTTACACTTTCACTATCTCGTTTTACACTTTCACTCTCTTCAATCTTGATATGGCTCACTCACAATCTTGCGTTGGTCAAGGTTCGTCCAACGCTCCAACCTTCATTCGTGTTCTTGCACACAATCGTAACATGGATGTTTGGTGCAATTGGAATATGGTTTAGTTGAGTGACGGGTCTGTAAAGGTTCGTTGCAAGTTTTGTAGAGCTTTGCTTGCTAAAGATTCTAACGAGACTTTAAGCAAACACATTAACAAGAAGTTTTGTTAGTCGTTGAAAAGTATTCCGGATTCGCAACAAACACAATTGGGTGGAGACGGTGGAATCTTTAATTACGATGTTAATACGGTTCGAGATCGAATGACGAAGTTCGTGATTTAAGAAGCTTTGCATTTTAGTCACTTCGACAATCCTCGGTTGACCAACTTAATTCGAGAGACGTTTCAACCTCGTTACACCCACGTAAGTCGTACTACACTTAGACGTTATTGTTTAAAATTATGGAAACAAGCAAAAAATGATTTAATTGTATTATTTGAAAATTTAAATACCGGTGTAAACTTAACTAGTGACGTTTGGTCGGCTCCACACGGTTTACCCGAGTCGTATCTTTGCGTCACCGCTCATTGGGTAGATCCCAATTCATGGCAAATGATGAAACGTACGATTGCATTTGATCTTTTTTCGTATCCACACACCGGAGAATTTTTGTTTTACTTTTTGGATAATGTAATAACTATTTTTATAAAATTTTTTCAATTTCATTTGATAACGCCTCGAACAACACAACCGCGATTGAAAAATTAAAATTAAAATATCTTTCGACTGCAAACGGTAATTTTTTTCATACTCGTTGTGTTGCACATATTATTAATTTAGTAGAAAAAGATATCAAGATTATTAACAACTTTGTAAGGATACGAAATCTATATTTTTAGGTCCTAATTGGGATGTACCTACACGGTGGAATTCGACTTGTCACATGTTTGATTGTGTTTTAAAACAAAAGGGCACTTTGAAAGCTTTTCATAATAGTCTTTCGGATAATAGTAAAGCCGACCCATTACCGGATGCGGGTTGGAAGAATGTTCAACGTCTATCCGAGTTTCTTGAGGTGTTTAAAAACTCAACAACAAAATTATCCGGAGTTTATTATCCCACTAGCTATTCGGTGCTTCAAGAATTATATTTTATGGCTTTGAATTTTAAAATTTTCAAAATAAAAATCATATGTTTAGCCAAATTATAGAACCCATGAAAGAAAAGTTTAAAAAATATTTTAATGAGTTACCACCCGTTTTTACTTGTGCCGCCGCTTTAAATCCGTTTTTAAATGTTGCGGGGGTTGAATGTTTGATGGACGAGATAAATGACAATTTGGATATGCACGACGAAAACCCTAATTTTTCAAACGAGACGAAAGTAAATTTTAATGAAAGTTTGAAAATAATTTATAATTTTATTTAAATAGATATGGGCCGAACGTAAACATAACCATGCCAAGCGAATCAACCTCAAGTGCTAGTACTTCGCTTAAAGACCCGGTTTAAACTATGTTGAATGTCGTTCGGGATGTGACGGCTAAACGACAAAGGGGTAACGCCCCAACAAGTGAGCTCAGTAGATATAGTGGAACGGATTTTATTTTCACTATGACTACCGAAGATTATCATGCATTCAATATTTTGGCTTGGTGGAAAGAAAAAGAATCTTAATTTCCGATTCTTTCTGCTATGGCCCGTGATTTACTAAGTGTCCAAGCTTCTACGGCAGCTTCGGAATCTGCTTTTTCTGTTAGTGGCAGGGTAATATCATTACGGAGAACAAGACTAACTCCGGAAGCCGTGGAGATGTGCATTTGTTTAAATGATCACTTAGACGCAATGGATCGTATACAAGACCAAACAAGCCTCGAAGACGAAATTACACTCGAAGCTAAAGTACACGATGAAGAGGTAGAAGGAGTATCTTCTGGCATATCCGATGAAGAATTAGCATTTGATCAAGTATCTCGTAGAAAATAAAATTAGACGATAACTTAAATAAAAGTTTTATGTTATTTTTTATTAATTCATTTATGTATTTTTAAGTTGTTTTAATATTGTTATAGAAATACATGACGATTAATCAGATGTTTTTTTTCTGATTATTGAAGTATCATTCAAACATGCTTTATCGAAATTTATACGAAGGTATGAAAATATAGAATCATACATATTCAGTCTACATAACCATAATCATATTCATTACTAGAATCATACATGACGATTAATAATAAAAACAATATCAAATAATAATGATTTATATTAATCAGCAAGTTTTATTAAAACGTAAATGATGAAAACAACCAAGTGTTGAATATATGTGTAAAAAGTCTTAGGCGCATGACAATATGAAGGCACATGAGGTTTAGGCGCATGAGCACTGTTCAGGCGCATGACAACTATGAAGGCACATGAGGCTTAGGCGCATGAGCACTGTTCAGGCGTTTAGGCACTGTTCAGGCGCATGAGGCTCAGATGCATGAGCATTGTTCAGGCGCTTGGGCACTGTTCAGGCGCATGGCTAGACTGGCGCCTACATTTGGAATATTTTCAACATCACCGCACGCCTACAATAAATATTCAGATGCATGAGCAGGTTTTAACAACCAAATTAAACAGGTTTCGACCTAACTATATAAAAAATTAATTCCTACTTGAAATCACATATTCATATACTGATACAAAGGCCTAACAGACACAATAAAGTCTTTATAACTCAGGGTTCGACCTAACTATGTATAAAGTTTGCATAAAATGTATACATAAGTTAATTTGAAAGTAAAAAACGTAACGTTCAATAAATCATCAACATGATTACAAATAATAATGATTTATATTAATAAAAAAACCCGGATTGTACCCGGTTATGGATCCTACCCTACCCTAACTGGGTATATCGGGTAGGGTTTTGGTGAATGTAAACCCGACCCGGGTTCACCAATACCCGGGTACAAAAAAACCCGGTTGGGCCCAACCCGGTTTGTACCCAGGCCCGGGTACGACCCAAAACCCGAAACATGCACCTCTACAACAGCCCAAAGCATTTCATTGTTGGATCACTGAACTATTGAAGTGCGTTAAGTTGGCTCGTATGGGTCTGGTGAAACTTCTTGATATTTTACCTTTTGTCTCTTTTTTTCCGGCATCTACGCACTCTTATTAACTAACGCCAGCAATCTAGTTAGCACATACTACATGATTTGAACCTTCACCTATAAGTAGGAAGAAACATCCCCATCCTAAATTGTTTAAATTTCTTAATACGGTGTAACTGGCACAGTAATTCCAAAGACGTGTAACTTAAACCACACACCAATCTCAATCCTTTTACCATTGGAATGGAGTTGGCCACTCGTGGCTTCTTTCTTTTTGATAGATCCATTGTCTCGATTCTCGAGCATCATTGAATCATGAGTTTCGAGGCAACAGATCATTTTTTTTTTAAAACAGCAAACCTATCATACTCTTACTCTTAAATTACTTCATATTACACTATTGTCTGGGTTCGAACACATTACCTCCCCTCTAAGAGACAAAGCCTTTACCAAATGGGTTAGTCCAACGTTGACAACTAATCACTTTTAATATATAGTTACATTATTCACAATCAGGATTTTAATGTTGATGGATCAGCAAATCAGGATTTCTAATCTTGATGGATGGCAAATGTGAAAGAGAGAGGAGCCTGACAAAAAGAGAAGGTTGCTGTCCGTGACCATGGATAGTCTATGAGAGAGCAAGCCAAGAGTTATGAAAGGGGGAGAAGAGTGAAAAGAAGGAGAAAGAAAGGGGTGATGATAAAATACATTCGAATATGATGTGAGAGCCTATGGAAGTCATGAGGTTATAGATGCTCGTAGGATGTCAAATTGGTTGCAAAAACTTCAAGACGTTGATGGTAGAAAATTTTGAACCTGACGATAAAACCAAAACGAACTCATACTTGTATGATAAATAATATTTTGAAGTTTCCTTAAACATACGGAGTACAACAATTATACTAGATTTTTTTAGATTTCAAACGGTTTTCACGGTGAGTTTGATATTGGGTTTCAAGTAATAGGGATCCTAACGTGCAACTTTTATCCACGAGTATGTAACCTGTAACCGGATATCCACCTACAATATGTGGTCATGAGATAGTATTATAAAATAGCTTGTAAAGCATATAATATTTAGAATGTGGTTATGTTTTTAAAGTTGAACAATCACATAATCAAAATTATGAGTGTTTCACACATTGAGTACAAATCTTGACTAGACCATGAAGATCATAAAGACTGAAACTTTTAAGTTGTATCTTCTTTTATCTGTGCAGGAGTGAACACTCTGCACGTTGATACTCTTCCACAAGTCTAAAACAAGGGTTCTAAAGTACGAATAACAAGAAAGAACCGTGATCAAACCAAAATCGAAAGGCCTTCCTTCTTTGGAGCTGTTGTCATGTTCTTGTTTCCAGGGAAGGCAGTGCGTGAAACATCGACAAGAGCCTTGAAACTATATGGTTCATGCATCGACAGCTCAGACAGAACCTTCCTGTTAATCTGGATGTTTTCTTTCACAAGTCCATGCATGAAGTTACCATAATTCACCTGAGATCAAGTACAAGAGAAAGGAACAATTAACCAACCAACAGGCTACCCATGACCCATATGTGATAAGAGAGACGGATAACATACGCCATGTATGCGAGTGCCAGCATTAATGCGTTCTATCCAAAGGGAACGCATGTCGCGCTTCTTGTTACGTCTATCTCTGTAAGAATACTGAAGGGCCTTTTCTACCCTTTCTCTAGCTATCCTGATGCAGTTCTTTGCTCTTCCCCTGAAACCTTTGGCTAGCTTAAATACTTCCTTCTTGTTCATCTTTCTACCTCTTTTTGTTCTTCACACTTACCTATATTGTTGTCAAACAAACAATTAAACCATCAGTTTCTATTAAATCCAGATGATCTACCATTTTTAAGCACCATTATAAATTCAGGATAGTAAAGCATTCATTGGAAATCAAATGATTTCTACCATTTTGAAAACATCCGCACCACGAGTTTAGTCTAGAATATTAAAGTGTTTATTACTATATAGCCAAGGCACAAAAGTTACTTACCAAACTGCCCAAACAAAGGCACAGTCATACCACCATGGTCTGAAAGACTGAAACATGTCTAAACTAGCCTAAAACATGTCTAGAACCTCTAAAACAGCATGTTCATACTATGCGTCTTGTTATAAGGGTACTCACTATTTAAGCTTCTCGCTTTCAGGCAAAGGCAACCTTTTACGCCTTCAGTATGCTTAACGCCTTCGACTACCTAGTTTTATAAAAGGTTTAAGTTTCGAGGGATTATAAGATTTTAGCAGAAGATTAAACAACCAAAAATACAGATAATAAACAACTTGTATTAGGTTTAGCACAAGGTTTGACTCATTGACACAAACAATCAAACACTTGTAGTGCAGATAACAAACAAAGTCCACATAGACAGACTTTAAACAAATACATCCTACGCCACTACAACAATTTAACAACAAATTCAAAACATTTTGTAAAACCTATAGCTACTGGCTTCTAATATCACAAAATAATAATACCACAAATTCACGATTAGCAATATCTTAATCACAAGACAACAAATTCAAAATCAGATAACAGCAAACAAGTGATTGAATTAGATCATGATTACAGTTACAATTTGACCAGATCGAAGAACTCATATCAGAACATTCAATTTGTACGACACAATAGCAACAGACACTTCATAGTTTTAACAATACCAATCAGATTTAGAATAAAGTTCGTAAACCCTAAATAAGAAATAAAAAGAGGTTACCGCTACAAATAGATCAGAACTCGTAAGATTCAGAGGTGGAGGACGACAATCGGAGAAACTGCGTTTTGGGGACGATGCGTGAGACTCTGAGTTGCAGCGAGAAGATTTGTTTTTAAGTAATGGGCCGGTTAAAGTTGGGTTGAGGGCCTACCTTTTGTTGGGCTTCATATGTTTTTCTCAATGTTCGTAGGCTGCAGGGTGGAGCCCGCAAAACTAGGATGTTCAATAAACCAAGAACCGAAAAAGCCTGAAAACCGAATCGTATTTGTAACCAAAGAAACCGAATGGAATTGTAAGCTTGGATTTTAATTTTGCTTCTAAATCGTATCTGAATGTGCGTTTTATATTCGGTTCGGGTAATCGGGTCCGCAAAATATTACTAATTCAGTTTGTTCATTCATATTCATCCGATTTCAAATTATTCGGTTTAATCCAGTTCAGTCAAAAATGTTTTTAGTTTAGTTCGATTCAGTTAACGGATAGGCTTAAAACGAAAAGTTTCTAAAATGTTCTTTTTCTCCCTCAAAAATGTCCCTTCCGTATTATTATTCCTTACAATGTACTACACAAGGCATCTATACAGGTAGGAGCAGCAGGGGTTTGTATTGCAAAACCAGTTACAAATAGACATATGTTCCTAAGTAGGTGGTGTCTATTTATAGAAAACAAGGAAATGTGGGCACCTGTACTGAGCTGGCGCACGCCCGCTTTGGGACGCGCGTCCATTTTATAATTGATTCTGCTTTATAGGCGTCCGCCCCTATATATACAGGCGTTGACGTCTTGTCTGGTAGGGATATTTTTGGGGATAATTGTTTGGATATGACATTTTAAAAGAGAACATGGGAAAAAAAGGATATTTTGATATTTTCCCCTTAAGAAAATATCATACTGAATCAACCGAACCAAATAAACTATTAACTAAACCGTTAAACGTTTGAACATTGAGAGTCAGAATCCCTATTTTAAAATACCATGCGCAAGTAGTCAACTATAAAAAGGCATTGTTTAAGGCGTTGACATCGATTGAGTTATTGAGAAAATATATGAATTAAGTTTAAGTTTTATTTTAGTTTATCGCCTTATTTTATCATATACACAATAATACTTAACTTTATTGCCGATGTGGGGCTAGCTCACCTGGTAGAGGCCTTGCCTCTTAAAGGAAATGTTCTGGGTTTAAACTCATGCAATGGTGTAATAATGAGTAATTTGATAGTAGGAGTAGAATAGGTTTGTGGTTAAAAAAAAGTTACTTTAACTTTATTAGTATATTATTTTATTTTATTAGAATGTTCTTGATGCCTTTCTCTTATCAATAAAATAAGCTATATTTCTCATATAAAGATATCTCGCAAGAAAAAGAAAATTATAATAGTTTGTTGAATCTTTAGTTCCTTTGAGTCGTTGTCCATCTGCCAAGATCTGTTTACTTGAGAAGATGAGTTATACGTTTCCATGAATTCATCAATATGTTATACAGAGAACTTTTATTGAAAGTGTTAAAAGAACAATTGATTTTACAATAGTTTTAAAACATGAGAGATCGAATTTGACAATTACCATCTCATGGTTGTTGTCAAACTTGTACATGGGTTTCTGACAAAGATTAATTAAGAAATGTATAAAAATCTCTATTTATTTAAAAAAAAGATTTGTTTTCGCCACAAGTATGTTGCACACTCGCACTTTTCTAAAGGAACATGAAGAGATGAGAAAATAATAAGGCCAAATTAAGAAGCCAACCTCCAAAAATCAAAGTAATTTTCAAATTTGATGTCAACCTTTTTCTAATAGTTCTCTCTTTTAAAATACCAAAACATTCAAATTATACACTTCAGGGTTGTTCTTTCATAATCCCACTTTGAATCGTACCACTCCTAAGTCAAAACCATATGTGTATCACAGCTATTTAGATTTATTGGTTTTTTTACTGATAATTTTATATTTTATTTTGTTTCCTAACAAGTTTAACGGAATAACACTAACCTGTAATTTATAATAAAGCTACCAATTTAATCCGTCTATATTTAGATCTCAATCTATTTTAAAATGTCACCCAATACTATCCATGTACTCATTTTATCACATTAAAATACTTAATTTTGCGTTATGTACTTTACTTGAAGTATGACAATCAATCCCCCTATTACTTGCTCTAATTTTAAATAGAATATGCAACGTGTTAAGAAATACCGTGATAAATTGAGAGTCGCGATACGTTATCAGATTGAAACTATTTGGGTTCACTCCAAATTTTCAATCGGATAAAACTCAATTCGAAGAACAAGTATGGATCTTAGTGTGAGAATTCGTGAACTAATAAAAAAAAAGTGACTATGAATTGATTCGAAATTAGCATTTGCAGGGAAGGGTAGTTTTCATATTAAAATTTTACACTTTTTACCCTCTAATTTCATATGTGAAATTTCAGGGAAATTAATTTTTAATGCATTTTTGATAAAACAATGTTTATCAAAATAAAAAATTACCAAGCTGACCTGACCTCAGCCAGGGGCTTTGCCCCTTGGACCCCGCCAAGGGCTGCCGCCCCTTGGACCCCGCTTTCGGGGGCGCTGCCCCCGGACCCTCGCCAAGGGGGCGCTGCCCCCGGACCCTCGCCAAGGGGGCGTTGCCCCCTTGGAACCCCCATTGCTTAGGGGCTTCGCTCTTAAGAAGGTTTTCAATTTCGAAGATCATAATACACTCAAACAAGCGTGCATTCCGCACCTCCTAACTTGTTTGATGGATATTATGATCACATCGGTCATTAGTCAATCCAATTACACTAAAATATCTAACACAACGTAATGGCTCTTGAACAACTACCATATGAGCATGTCATCTTTAGAAAACTTGTTTTGATAATTACTAATAATTCAGGGTTTAACTCTCCTTTCACTACCTTGAAACAAGTCATGTGCAACAATGAAACAAAATTATACTTCTTTATTACAGTTTAACCCTTTAACTTTTTACATGCACACAATTATCACATCACTTTTTAGTTGTTCATAAACCTATTAATTTATGTTAGATAACTTAATCAACTAGGGACAAATTGTCCCTAAATTAATCAACGAGGGACAAAATTTTCCCTAATATAAATATGAAACTCTAAGTATGTAATTTTTAAACATTTTTGTGTGAGCGTATGAAAACTATGTCATTACAATAAATAACTCATTGCTTACATATTTTGGCACTTTCATACATTTCTTACGCGCGTGCATTGTATCATATATGAACGAGTTGTAACACATCAAAACAATTGAGCGTTTAATTCTTGTTGAACTAGTTTGGGTTTGTCAACTAACATATCGATCGATACATATAGAACTAGCAAAATCATGGCTAAAAGGGCATGTTCATTTAGAAAATATTACTTGTTTTAGTTGTTATTGGTGATTTGTTTTAAGTAATGGGACTAAACTAAATAAAAATAATGTATTTAGTATAAATATAATAGTAAAAATATGTTATTAGCAAAACTTTCTTTTGAATATGTAGATGATATGTTGGTTGCAAGCAATAATAAGACTGAGATACAAGAGGTTAAGAAAATTTTAATGGATGAATTTAAGATGAAGGAGTTGGGGCCAGCTAAGAAGATTTTGGGAATGGAAATTGCCAGGAATAAGAAAGTTGGTCAAATCAGATTAACACAGTCATCTTATGCTAAAAGAATATTGAGGAAGTTTGGTATGGATAAGTGTAAGTCAGTGAGCACTCCTATAGCTCAACATTTTAACATGTCTGTTCTTGACTGTCCTCAGTTAGATGAAGAGGTGAGCTACATGAGTCAAGTACCCTATGCTAATGCAGCAGGGAGTTTGATGTATTTGATGATATGTACAAGACCTGACATTAGTTATGGGGTAAGTATGGTGAGTAGGTATATTTCTAATCCAGGAAAAAGGCACTAGGAAGCAGTGAAATGGATACTTAGATATATCAGTGGATCAGTTGAAGTTGGTTTAGTCTTTGGTGCAAATTATGATGCTGTTGATAAAGTAATAGGATATGTTGATTCAGATTTTGCTAAAGACATGGATAGAGGAAGATCTCTCACTGGTTATGTGTTCAAGACATTGGGGAGTATTGTTAGTTGGAAAGCCACTCTTCAAAATATGGTTGCTCTGTCAAGTACAGAGGTTGAATACATAGCCTTGACTGAATCAGTCAAAGAGGCTATTTGGTTAAAAGGTTTTGTAAGTGAGTTGGGAGTTGAATCTAATGGCACATTTGTTTTCTGTGATAACACTGGTGCAATTCAGCTTGCTAAGCACAGTGCTTTTCATGAGAGAACAAAGCACATTAGAGTTAAACTTCATTTTATTAGAGACATAGTTAATTCAAAAAAAATTATAGTCAAGCATGTTTCAACTGATGAGAATGCAGCTGATGCTTTGACTAAGGCTCCTCCTTTTACAAAGTTTCATGTGTGCTTGAAGTTAATGGGTGTTGGCTAATCATGGTTGACCAGTATATGCACTAAAAGTCAGCTCCAAGGTGGAGATTGAGAAGGTATGTAGTTGTTTTTAATGTTCAGGGGTTGTTTGTGTATATAGGTTTATTTATAGGGACCATATGTGTCATTTCTTATGTTTAATTTGTTACTTCCCGTTAAAGGTTGTTAGGGCAGATTTAGGGGAATTAACAACATCCTAATCTGCCTATAAGTTGTTAATGAGTTCTCTTTGATTGGTTTTATCTTTTCTCTTATGTAATTCTTTTTCATAACCGGTAAACAAACCCGGTAGTAGAAAGTGTTCAAGATCAATTTCTTGTGTTCATATTCTTAGTTTACACGATCGATCATTGAGTGTTTAGAAATCAATTCACTGGTGTGTTTATCACATATTCCTTTAACTTCTTTTTCATAATAGATTAATAAAAACAATGTTTGATTAAAACTTATTATGACTCATTCTTAACTAAACTGAATATGACATTATGACAACCAACCATTAAACTTGGCAATCTCGTTGGCATGTACTTAACATGAAACATGACAACCAGCCCCCAATTATCTACTCCATTTTTAATTAATAATACACCATAATTGCCATTATCAAATTAAATAAACCCATTAAACTATCGTTTTGTGCTAATTTTCAAATGAGCGTCACTTATCCACTCAATTATTTGAAGGTCCAATTATGGAAATTATTCAATACTAATAATGGATAATTAGAGTCTCATGTCTCATTATAATCATGATCTAGATTCCACTTGTTTGAGGTGTTACTTATTTTTCAAGAGCTACATATGTTAGTTGGAACCAAAATGCATCTAGCTTAATGATACTTAGATGCTGAGATGTACCTTTTGAATGGTAAGGGTTTAGGTTTTATGTAAATAAATGGTGTAGATTTAAAAATAGATTTTCGTAGCTATATTGTTTGGTCTAAAAACATTTAAGAAAATAAAATGGAAACAATAATTAATGATAAAATTGCTAATAAGTGTAGTCTTTGATAAACTCTTGTTTATTATTATTGTGTGTATGTTTATGCAAGCTTTTAAAATTATAATAAATGTTCACAAAAATATCTATATACCTTTTATATAAGTTAATTATTCACCTGTTTCAAAAATTGTTTTAGAAATCATTTATCCATTTACAAAACAAATTGTAAAACAAACAAGTTATACCATTTCAAAACCCAAAAACAAACAATGTTAGAAAATAGAACTATTTTAGTATTCTACCTTTTTAACGTTATGCATGGAATTATAATTAAAGTTAAGCTATACTTTTAATATTTCTTTTACTTAATTATGGATTAGTTATAAACTTACATATTGTCTTTACACATATTCAACGAGTATATTCAAATCAAGGCCGGTTGGTCGGCTCAAATCAATGGTCACAAAGTAGCCATCTTGGCCCCACGTCGGTGCCAACACGAATTCAATATACATTGGGCCCTTAATAGCCACATATTATTGTGTGTTATATCAACCCACTTAAAAAGTAAATAATTGAGTTATTTTAAAATTTTGAAATCATGCACTATATTAAGCCTCGTTAACTCATCCACAAATCACAAATCTAGCAAGTCAACCTATTCATTTTTTGAGTGCTCTAACTCGAAGGAGAAAGATTGTAAAGATGGTGAAGTTGGTTGTTGGTAGCATTGGTGACTCCTTCAGTGCCGGTTCAGTTAAGAATTATTTGGCTGAGTTTATTGCCACACTTCTTTTCGTTTTTGCTGGTGTTGGGTCGGCCATTGCTTATGGTATGTTGGTTATCTCAAATACCTTGTGTCCAAATTGTTGTTCATAAATAAGAAAATAATTAATGGTGTTGGATATTTGTTAATTTTATTATCATTTTAACATAAGGTTAATTTTATAAAATTTTCAGGTAAGCTCACATCAGACGCAGCACTAGACCCTGCTGGGCTAGTCGCAATAGCAATAGCCCATGCACTTGCATTGTTTGTTGGTGTCTCAATGGCAGCCAACATCTCAGGTGGACATTTAAATCCAGCTGTCACCTTTGGATTAGCGATTGGTGGTAACATTACCATCATATCCGGATTATTTTACTGGATTGCTCAATGTCTTGGTTCCGTTGTCGCATGCTTTCTCCTTCTATTTGTTACTGGTGGCTTGGTAAGCTTATTAATAATTTATTTACAGGATTTAATTAATTAAAACTAGTATGAGGCTTGTACCCATATTTCATGTAGAATCATATTAGGTGGTAACACATGGATGACTGTTATTAGAAATATTACGCTAAACAACAAATGGTTCTGAATCCTAGATATATGCTTATGCATATGTTATTTGACAGGCTGTCCCTACACACGCAGTTGCAGATGGTATGACTGGTCTTCAAGGAGTTGTGTTTGAGATCATTATTACTTTTGCTTTAGTCTACACAGTTTATGCAACCGCAGCTGACCCTAAAAGGGCTCGCTCGGAACCATTGCACCAATCGCAATTGGGTTCATTGTCGGAGCCAACATTTTGGCTGCTGGGCCTTTTAGCGGTGGATCAATGAACCCAGCTCGATCATTCGGGCCTGCTGTGGTTAGTGGAGATTTGTCCCAAATCTGGATTTACTGGGTTGGTCCATTGATTGGTGGTGGACTAGCTGGGTTAATCTACGGTGACGTTTTCATTGGATCATATGAGGCACTTCCAGCTGCTGAAGATTATGCTTAATAACTTCTTCCTTGTTTCAACTTGACAACAATTTGTGTTTCATGATTTTCGCTTAAGGGTGTAACATTCTCATTCATTTCAATAATTACAGAGGTCGTGTAAATTTAGGGTTTGTGTGTCCAAACTACACTAAAAGCCTCGTAATATTGAATTTGTAATATGTTTTCATTGTTTCTTACTTTGATCAAATGCATGCGTGTAACTTTGAAATATGTATGAGAAGAAGTGCCCTTGTAATCAAGTACTCGTTATTATTCTTTAACTAGGGGAATCCCGAATCCCCACGCTTAATGCTACTTTTCTCTCACCGTAAGATAATATATTAAGCGTTAGATACACTATGATTTCTTACGAGTATAACTATTAGTACATATACACTTTTAATAAATATAGTTTTACTAAACAAAAGTTTCTCAAAATACGGTATAGATGTTTTGTTGTCTCTAAAATATAGTACAAGTAAAGATTTTATATACTGATACTAGTTACAATAAAATATAGAAATTGAAATCTCGTGATATTTAAAATATGATAGAAAACTTAATAAATAAGAAAAGTCTTGATAATTGAGAATTTTAAATGTTTAGACGATTAATGTACATAAATAACAACGAAATAAATGATATATTCATACTTTAATTTAACTAGTAAATTCACCAGCGCGATGATACGGGAAAACACATATTACTAAATTAACATGCATACTGCAAAAAAAGACTATTTACATAAACATGTATTACGAATAAAATTTTTTGTATGAACAATGGTCTTGTATAACAAAAAGATAATATATTATATAAAAGTTGGAAAAACACTACGTTATGGATGTGATATTTTATCTCTAAACTTTTAAAGTAGGTTTAAAACTACTAAAATTCTATAAATTCTTTCAATAATATTATCATATAAACATTTATATAGATTATTTTAGAACTTTTATTTATACCATACTTGTATTTTTAATAATTTGTGAAACAACTTTAAATAAATGACTTTTCAACCTAAACGTTAATAAACATATTTACAATTTCATTACTTAAAAAAACAATTTTAGATAAAACTACGTATACAATTGTTACGGTTAATAGCAAAACAAAATTTGACATAAAACTTAGGGTGTGTTTGATTTCGGCTGACCGGGCTGACCCGGCTGACTGGCTGACTCGGTCAGCGGGTCGGCCCGTTTGATATGCGTTTCGTTTCAGCTGATCGGGTCCAAGGTAGCTGACCCAAACCTGAAAATTAAAAAGGCTGACCGGGTCCACCGACGGCCACCCCACCCCTCGACAGCCGGCGTTTCCACCGACGGCAGACCCCCTTGCGCGACCACCCACGACGACCCCCAAGGCAGATCCTTCGGTAATCTTGTTTTCTCTCGCTTTTTCTCTATGAATTTCTGTGGGTGTAGATATGCATATAGATGTGTATGTAGAGCTTTATGTATGTGTATGTGTATGTGTATGTGTATGTGTATGTGTATGTGTATGTGTATGTGTATGTGTATGTGTATGTGTATGTGTATGTGTATGTGTATGTGTATGTGTATGTAATCTTAAGTGAGTGAAAAACCCCCTTTTGTGTGATTTTGCAGTTGAATATGTGTATGTGTATGTGATCTTGAGTGATTCAAAAACCCCCTTTTGGGTGGATCATGCCTCTGTTACCCTTGGTGAATATGTATATGTGTATGTAGTTTTGTGATTGGTTTTATATAGCCAAACTATAAAGGGGCGTTTTGGTTTTAAAATAAAGATAATTATGGAGGAAGATTGTACATTTGACGTGTCTATATATGCCTCTTCAGAACAACGGGGCAATAAGGTTATTTTTATCATTCAGCAGAGTCAGTCAGATACTAAATCAAACAGCCAAGTTTCAGTCAGACGCAGACTCAGTCAGAACTTCTTATTGGGTCAGCTTCTGACTCAATCAGATCCTACTCAGTCAGCAGTAATCAAACAGCCTCTTAATATACATTTACATAAAGACTTCCTATTATTAATTAAATTTGAGGCAACTCTACAATGATGACCCTTAAAAACTTTTTCTCTCTCTCTTAAAAGTTTTATCCCTTCACTCACTCAACCCATTCATCTTCGTTCACAACCATAGCAGATGCTGGAGTTTTAGCGTCACCGCCTTCATGTCTCATCGAGGGTTGACCCTGGGAGCTTTGTCGTCACCGGTCCTCTGTTCGTCTTCCTGCAGAGATATAGCCTGAAATAGTCGCGGTGTTCATTCCTACAACCTTTTCAAGGTTAAATCGACCGTTTATAATGCGCGTTTAATGGTTCTTTTTGTGGATCGGCAACGCAAATCAAACAAACAGATGCAAGGTTGCATGCGGGATTTAGTATCAGATATTAACAGATTTGGTGGCGGAAGGTGAAAGTTAACAGATCCGGTGGTGGTGGAGCACTATGGCTGTTTGGGATTGTTTATTTAGATTGACAAAAGGACTTTTGAAAAAAAAAAACATATTAATTTATGATTTTTTAAAATGAGTTTTTAAAAAAATATTTGAATTAGCTTACAAACTAAATTGTAGTAAAATGATCAAAAAATACATACTTTTAAAAACGAGGCGAGTTAATAATAGGTAGTATATAGGTATAATAGAAAATTTGATCTAAAGAAGTTTTCAAATGTCAATAAGTAATCCTTTTTTATTTTTTATAACCTTATTTTTATCTTATATGAAAAGTCAGTTTGAAAAATTCTTTTGGGTTTGACAAACATTTTTTTTACTAATTAAATCATCAAAAGTTAATAAATCAAAAGTTGAGTGGACATAAACAATCCCAAACATGCACTATATATAAGGGGAGGAGACCGGAGTTGAATACCGCGGCCCGCGGGCGACTAACAAGATGTGTTACTATGTACATCTACATACTACCAGGGTGAGGTGGTAATCGTGGCGGTGGACGTGTCAGTTATGGAGGCGATGGCGGAAAATGAAAGGATGGACGGAAAGTGAGAGGATGGCCAGAAAGAGAGAGGCGACAAGCAGAAAACCACCGTCTCTCTCTTCTCTCTCTAAATAGGAGAAGACAAAAACAGTGAAAAGTTGTAACTTGTGCTTTGCAACTTGTGTCCTTAGCTACAGTAACTCTCCTCTACATAAGAGTTGATGTTTAATATTAATAAAATTTAAAAAATATCATGACTTGTAAATTTTCAAGTTCTATTTATTTAGTATAAGTGCATCAGTGCATCACGAATAACTTACATGATTATCATTAAATATACTTTTGTTGATCATATAGTGTACAATATTGAAACTTATCAACCGACTAGTCAAAAAGTATATATCAAACATCTAAAGACCAAAGCATTATTATTGTGATAGTATAAATTTTTAGATCCGTCAATGCATGAAAAACGAAAAACATTTACAGTACACTGTACACGCATCTTTCCGATCTGCCCAGATATAAGATCACTATCTCACGACTCACCACATGTTTAAAATATTGGCTTGTTTGAAAACCGGGTCTCCACTCTCCACCGGCTCTAAAATAACAAGGTTAACAATAGGGCTGCAAACGAACTGAACGTTAAGCGAACAGTTTGTGAACTGTTCGGCGGAAAGTTCGTTTATGTTCGTTCGTTTAGTAAATGAACGAACATGAACGAGAAAATTTCGTTCGTTTAGTTAAACAAACGAACATGAACACAAGCCGTGTTCGTTCGTTTATGTTCGTGAACTTTCGATAATGTGTTCGTTTATGTTCGTTAATGTCCGTTCGTGAACGTTCGATAATGTGTTCGTTTATGTTCGTTAATATGTTCGATTATGTTTTTAGTTTTTGTGTTAGTTATTTTTATGACAAGTATATCAAGTGTTTTTTGATATTTATGTTATATGCATATTTATTTTTTGTAAATTTTGTGATGAAAATGTTGATTTTATTTCTAAAATAAATATGTGATCATTTGTATTCGTTTGTGTTCATGGACTTCTTTGTGTTCGTCATGTTCATGAACATTTGTTTGTTTTCGTTTGGTTTTGTTTGTGTTCGTTTGCGTTCGGTAAGTGTTCGTGAACAGTTCATGAACATGTTCATTTTCTTAATGAACGAACACGAACAAGAAAACCCGTTCGGTAAGTGTTCGTGAACAGTTCATGAACATGTTTATTTCTTAATGAACGAACACGAATAAGGTCTTGTTCGTGTTCTTTCAGTTCGTTTGCAGCCCTAGTTAACAACTTAACATATTGAAAGATATTATCAATGGAAACTTTGGGCCTTCAAAACACAATTGGGCTACTAAAGAGATTATCCATAATAGAAGCCCAGAAACATTGATCTATAAATATAATAGAAGTATAGAACAGGGGTTGAAGTTGAACCGTTGAAGACACTGAACCTCAAAAACATACATAGATGGCATAGATATAGACATAAACATTTGTGTCGTATACCGTGTATCTATGGTTTACACTCCTTTGTTTTTATATTGTAGAACTCAAGATTATTTATTCAGAATGACACGTCACATGTGTTATGATTTGATTGGTTTATAGACATGAGTTTAAGCTTATAAGATAGTGTAGTTATAATTTACTTTATAACATTTAACTTTTATAATTGCACTTTGATGTCTTACACCAAAAAAATGAGTTTATATCAAGCTTATCTTGAAAGTTGTCTTAAATACATTTGTTTCTTTTGATATCATCATATTAGAGGCCCCCTCGGGCTTTTTCTTGTTAGTGGAGGTTTTAATCAAGGCATGATGAAATAGTATAACTCAAAGTTTGATATGTATAGACAAGTAAATGAATATTAGGCACTAGATAACATATAAAAAAAAACTTGGTCACATAACCCATGTAAATGACTTTCTCTCGAAATAATTGTTTTATGATAGCTTTCTATCGCTAGAATTTTGCCTGGATTTTTCTTTGCATTCTTTAAATTCGTCTATAGTAAGTTCAAGTTTTTGATCGATATTTGAGGGGTGGGGAGGGGAGGGGTGTCTCAGGATGATATAGAGTAAATATAACTAAAATATAAACTAGTTATGTGAAAAACAAATTTATTATTTATTTTTCAACTAGGACTTATAGGAGGTTTAGAAGTAGGGCGTTTTATAAATAAGAAATCCACAGGATTCGTGGGGTTTTATTTTTTAAACACATTGAACGCGTATGTATAGTGTTTCATAATTATATAAAAATACTTAAAAACATAAAATTTTAAAAGTAACGTTACGATAGACGTATGTCAGCGATATGATGTGATAGCTGTATCGCTGACGTGGCATTAAACTAGTAGTTCACGGTTTTCGATAAGTATCACCTGAAGATTTTGATTTGATTA
Source organism: Flaveria sonorensis (assembly GCA_025506505.1). Classification (NCBI taxonomy): domain Eukaryota; kingdom Viridiplantae; phylum Streptophyta; class Magnoliopsida; order Asterales; family Asteraceae; genus Flaveria; species Flaveria sonorensis. Next base: position 2,826,697 of record CM046433.1, on the reverse strand, counting down.
AAAGTATCAGCGATACGATTTGACTGTTGTATCGCCAACTACCACATTTTTAAATATTAATTTTTTATGCCACATGGCAAATTTATATTAGATGCACGTATAACCGGGCGATACTATTTAACTTATGTATCGGCCCAACTAACAACATTAATTGTACTTGACATATGGCTGACTTATACTCGAGACACATTTAACAGGATGATATTTTGGCGATATGATATGACTGCAGTATCGACAGGTACAATTTCAGATAATATTTCTATTTCCAAGGCACTGAAGATTTGTTACCGAGGCTATATGTTAGGGCATTAATATGACACGAATATTACTAATGCAATTTTCCTTTTAAATAACAATACGGGTTCATTGTTCAACTTATACATGGCGATACTTGAGCAATACAAACGGTTTAAGTCGGCGATATTGAATATTAACTACAATACACGAAGATTTTGACACTATGTGATAGCCATAGCCCCCCAACCCCAACCAACATGAGCTTCGAAACCATAATCGTTGCACTCCCAACAGAATAAGGTAGTTGGTTATGGGTTGTTCAAAAGTCACGGGGCGAGTGAAGCAGATAAACCCAGACCCATGGATCCAATCATGGGTCACGTGGGATTCCATGATGTCGGGTGACGGTTCTTAGCATCAAGAAGACCACGTTCATCACCACCTTTCTAATTAGTTCATGCAACTTGTTTTTTTTATTTTTTTATTATTAACATATATTTAATACTTTGTTGTTTAATTGTGTGCTTGTTAGTTGTACTCTCAGCTATGAGAGTAGTACTTGATAGTTTTATGTAGTTTCTAGATTGAACGTGGGTAGGATAGTCTTCTTTTTGTACCGGAACTCTATTGATGCTCAGGTGGTGAGTTTTATGAAAGTTTGTTTATCTCTTCTTTCTTTGAGAGTAAACTTTTTCATTGCTATTTCGATCTTGACACAATCGAGAGGTGTTCTTTGGAATCAAAATAAAGATTAGGTGGTGTTTCTGTATCCTAATTTAGTTTTGAATCGTCCGATGAATAGACAAGGGGTGATTTTCTGTATCTCGTCTTATCCGTTGTATTATCGTTGTTCCCCAAAACGATTGTTGTTTTGAATCTGGAAGCCTTTGTATATCGCTATGGATAAATCACCTAAGTGCCATAACACTTTTTCATACATTAAATTTTTTTTTTTACGATATGTAACACTATAAAAATGTATTCCACACATGAATATTTTAGAGGTCATGTTTGCATTAAAATGAAGCTTAACGTGGTTATATTTCGTTTCACTTACAAAATCATTCAAATCGGTTGTACTTTTTAATTCAACTTGTTTTAAAAAACAGGTTATGTGATTGTATAACCTTATAATTCGTGTTTGCTTATTATTATCACTGATTGAACAAGAATTTTAGGAGTTAAAAGGGAAAAAACTTTTTAAACAACAATTTCTTAGATTTTTGGTTAACAATTTTCATTCTTGATATGATTATTCATAAGGGAGGAGGCGGCGCCCTCGGGTACCAGCTCGGGTAGGCGAGTACCCAGTCGGGTACACCGCCGCCACCCTTGCGGGTACCCTGGCGGGTAGGAGTGGCCGGGTAGTAGTCACTGAGGGGTAGCCGAGAAAATAACGGCTATAAAGCCATTATTTTCGACCTTTATTTTCAAAAAAAAAAATATTTTTTACCCTATAAATACTTACACAGATACACACTATTATTTACACAAACTCAAACAAAATCATACAAACACAACAATTACACGAACACAATAATGTCTGATGAGTTTTCAAATTTGTACATTCCCGAAAACGATTTGGATTCGTTGAATTCGAATGATAGCAGTTTATATTTTATGAAACATCTTGTCGACAAAGCCCTGGAGGATACGGCAAGTAGTTCTTCTAAAAAAATACGTTCCACGCGATCATGTAATGGGTCACAAGCTACTTATGAATGACTCGTTGACGATTCAAAATACGATGAACAAACGTTTCGAGGAAGGTATCGTATGTCGAAACGTTTATTCTTAAAAATAGTCGACGATGTCGAATCAAAAGAAGAATGGTTCCAAGACGTTTTTGATGGGAGGATGAAAAAGAGTTTCACCCCGCTACAAAAATGCACATCGGCGGTCAGACAACTCGCAACAGGTAACACTCCAGGCGAGTATGATGAGTATTTATGTATGTCTGCTCGCACTTCGCGTGAGTGTCTACAATTTTTTGCAATGCCATTATTAAGTTATATGGTAGGGAGTTTCTTCGTAGACCTACAAGCCACGATGTTGCACTTTTGTACCAGGCACACGAGGATAAGCATCACCTTCCCGGTATGCTTGGCAGTATAGATTGTACACATTTTGTTTGGAGAATGTGTCCGACCGAGTTGCGTGACCAATATATGAAAGCTGATCACCAATATCCGACGATCATGCTCGAAGCGGTGGCTTCAAATGATATGTGGTTTTAGCATGGTTTTTCTGACCCGTCCGGGTCGAACAACGACATCAATGTTCTCAATCAATCCCCAATATTTGTACCTGAAAGGAATGGTACCGCACCCAAGTGTCCATTTTATGTAAATGGACATCTATACAAACGGGGATACTATCTTACCGACGGGATCTATCCTACTTGGTCAACGTTTGTGAAATCGTTTCCATATCCGACCGATCCGAATCAAAAGATATTCAAGAAAGTGCAAGAGTTGGCTAGGAAAGATGTTGAAAGAGCTTTCGGTGCACTAAAAGGAAAATGGGGCATACTTAGGCGACCGATGCGGGCTATGAGGATTGACAAGATTCGGAGCGTACTTTACGCATGCATGATATTGCACAACATGATCATGAAGGATGAAGGAAGAGCGATATCACCGGTATACATAATGGACCCTCCGGTCCAACCGGTTTTTGACGATAACGCTCTTTCGGAAATATATGATCAAGATACACATTTCCGACTTCGATATGATCTTGTCGAACATCTTTCAAGTTTAGATCTAGCGTACCTCGCTTCGGACGAGTAATAGGTTAATTTTAATATTTGTAATGTTTTAGTTTTAATTATGTACTATTTTTATTTTTAATTATGTAATCTTTTATTTTTAATTATGTAATGTTTTATTTTTAATTATATAATTTTTAACTTTTAGTAAAAGTTAATTTTATTTTTGAATTATTTAAATGTAAAAATAAAAGTTTCAGGGTAGTCTAGAGTTACATTTTTAGTTTTTTAAATGTTTCGTGATAGTTTAAGTTACTTGTGATGTAACGGTGTTTAATTGTTGGATTTCAGATTAATTATGGTGCTTCAGCCCTCTCCTCCTAAAAGGCAAAAAAGTTTAAAATAACAGACTTATAAATCACTTATCAAGTTGTCACCACACGTCGAGACTTGATTGGCACAAAGCACATCAACCTTGACCAGTCATTTGGCGGTCAGAAAAACCGAACAAAAAAAAAAAAAAAAAAATAAAAATAAAACAGCCGCCTTAAATATCTGACTTTTTCCGCGTTTGACCTACGCTTCGCATTAACCAACATACATGTGCTTATATATACCACCTGTAATCGTGTGTTCAACAATTAGTTTAGATACCCAAGTTCTTTCGAGTCTTCATGGATCTGGTACCTTCTGTTACTATTCAATTTTGATTTTAGATCTGGATCGATAGGTTTAATTTCAAAGGTGTTGTTGCAGATCTTCATCCGCTAGGGTTTCATACTCTAATAATCTCTGTATCGTCTGCGTCCAGTGATTTGGATTCGAAACAGCTTTTATCGGCTTCGAACGATGAGTTTGATTCTGAAATTTGTTTGTTATGTCATCGATCGTATTTGGTTTGAGATCTGGTTGTTGGACCAGATCTATATGATACGCTCATCGGTTTTCAGGTTTGATGGTTTCCAGGTTGATGAGTTCATCCTCTGGTTTCGTGGGATTATCGTTTTGCAGTTAAGGTCTACCTGGTTGTTGTTTCCGTTAATCAGGTGCGAGAGATTAAGATTACGTATTGTTATCTGAGATTTTCTGTGATCAGACATGATTAGGTATAATCATCCGAGCTGTTCGTTGGATGACGATAACGGGTTGCAGGTATTGATTACGAGACTAATATTCATTGCAGAACCTGAGTGGGGTGATTAAGCCGCGCGGAAGGCGTGACCGCCGGTGTGGTGGAGACCGGAGAGTGTGAGGGTTTTTGTGATGATGGCTTATTGAAGGATCATCTTCTTTTCATTGTTGATAGGTTATAGAAAGCCTATGTGCGATGCCCTGGCGCTTTGTAATTTTCTGCCTCGTATGGTTGGGTTATGTTGCTATACACATTTATTTTGATTGAAAGTTGGTCATGGGAGGTTTGCCAATGTTCCCTTACAGATTGCAGTGCTAGTTTTTGCAACTTCTTTCTTTGAATCACGTGTTAGAAAATTTCTTTATTCAAAATTAGCAGGCATGGGCGCAACCTGATATGTGTTTCTTGCTTTGTAGAACCAGGTAGGATTTTGGAAGATCAGATTATGCTTTTACTGGTACATGGGATCGGTCCCTAGTGGCCTTCCTCTTGTTGATCCTGATATTGTCTGTTCTTGGTTTGATTTCATTAATGGTGATTGGTGCTTTAAGTTAGGTTATGGATTATTTGCTTCTTAGGGGCGATTGCTTGAAGTTTTTTTTGGAGTGTTCTTGTTGCAGTGGTGAGATTGGGTTAGTTGTTTCACTGATGGGTTTTTGAAGGGAAGTGGTTTTCAGTTGGAGGATTCGTGTGACCGCAATCACCATTCTTGGAGCTACTTGCTTTGTATGGGCCTTGTTATGCTTCATATTTCGGGTTTTTAATTCATTTTCATTTGTAAGCTTTAATGGCATAGCTGGAATCACAATTGACTATCATTTTTTATTCATACAGGCTTAAAGAAGCTTGCACGGAGAGTGGGCCATCATTGTTGTTTTGATAAGCCTGTGGTGCATTAGATTTTATATTTCTAAACCATGACCTCCATTTTCTCCTCACATGCTTGGTGGCTCAGGTGATAATTGAATGACTAGATTCTGCTGGTTGGCGCTTGGATAATTTTGGATGATTATCCCTTACTTGTTGGATACCCTTCATATCGCTCTTTTGCAAGTTGTGGATCTTGTATCATGCTTGCCTTCTCACCAGTTCGTCATACTAACCCTAGCTTTGCGTGATTGATTTTGCCGTAGCAACAAAAACATGTGCTTTCTAATCTGTATGTTAGATGATACAATATTTGATCTAGTTTTTGGCTAGTGGGGATCTCCTGGCTTCTTTGTAGTTCATGTTATCCATGTTGGTTTGGTAGTTGATTTGGAAGCTATTGGTCTGTGTTGCTGTCAATCTCCACTGTTCTGTCAGCTCTACTACCACTTCCTTTCACCTGGATGATTACCATCATGGGGTATTATACTTCAGTGTTTGTGTTTGTTATTTGTTACTATGGTTAACGGCATATGCTAGGTTTATGGTTTTGGTTGTAGTTGGATGATTTTCACAACATTCCCTAATGAATAATCTTTCTACGAACTTCAAATTTCGAGGCTTCATATTTCGGGTTTTTAATTCATTTTCATTTGTAAGCTTTAATGGCATAGCTGGAATCACAATTGACTATCATTTTTTATTCGTATTGGGAGTTATTTTCACTATTGCTTTCATGTCATCTCTTTGTAAACCAGTTAACGGATCTTTATTCAGAAGGATTGGAGTCATAATGGGCAGTCCTATTCTGCTTCATATGGCTTATCTATGCTTTTGTAACCTGCAGTTGTGTAAGTTGTCTTTCTTATCTTGGTTGTCTATGGAGTGTGCTTGTAGTAGCAAAGAGTCCTTGTTGAACTTTAGTATGACTTGTAATTCTCTCTGTCTCTTTGTGTGGCTGAGGTATGCAAGGATATGTTATCGCCACAACTTTAGACGTAGCTGCATACGACTGGATTGTTTCTGATGGTGGCCGATAATTAGCGGCTGCGCTTTCCCTTTTCTGCTATGTTGCTTATCATTTGATTTTTTTTTCTCTCCTGTGAGTTCGCATGACAAGGTTATGTGTTGTTTGTAGGTTTGTTAGTGTCAAACATTACAGGTTTAATCATCTTGGTCATCGTGTGCTGTTTGTTTTCTATGATCCTCACATTCTCTATTTCTGGCATCATTGATTTTACCTATTCTATTATTATTTGTTCTTTTTCCATCGTTCACTAGGATGCCTAAAAGCCTAAAGGAATATATTATTGAATATTTGCAAGCTTTGGTGTAACTAATGGTTATTGGACTGTTTTGCTTGTTGATTCTCAGCTCGTGTCCGTTATTTCTTATGGCTATTTGTTCTCTCTCTGAATTCCCATCTCTTGTGTGTATGCTTGGCTGATGAGATCGTGTTTTCTGTGTAGGTTTGTGTGGCATCGTACATTGTTGTCCAATCACCACCTACGGGTTTTGGTTTTTCCTATTATTCTTATGATTGTTTTTATGGAAGCTTTATTGTTTTTTGTTATTCAATTGGAGTTAATGGTACTACTGTATGTGTTTTGAGGAAGAGCAATATATAGATGATAGGTGGTTTTTTCAATAGTTCTTATGATTGTTTTTATGGCAGCTTTATTGTTTTTTGTCATTCAATTGGATTTAATGATACCATGTTTGTGCTTTGCAGAAAGAGCAACATATAATTGGGCCTCTGCATCGTGACCAGTGTTTTTTCTTGTCCTAAAACCCTCTTTCTTTGTTCTTCATCTTATGTCACCAAAGTTATTTCTACATTCCTGAGTTAAGATTATCGAATTTTATTTTTATGTCTGTTGCTCTGATGACCATCTCCCGTCTTTGTTGTCTTTTTTGTATTATTGGTTTTCTTCATTTTGCATGATAAAAGTTTTTTTGTCTTTCTTATTTACTGATAGGTCTGTGACCTTGCGTAACTTGTGTTCACTTGGACGTTTGCTCCAATTTACTTTGGTTTGTTGCTTTAATTCAGTCGGCCATTTTTTTTCCATAAATTTTTAAAAGGGAAGATTGATGAGGATACTTATCAGTAAGTGTGAAGAGTTGGTTGGTGTAATGAGCTGCACATAGCCTAGGGAGGGTGTTGAGTGATGATTGAACAGCTGTAGATTCTTTTGGTCAGATCATGAATAGTTGTAGGCTTCTCCTTCCATATACTATGACGATTTCCAAATTGTGTATGAGGAAGGATTATGCTTTGATTCTTGGTGGTAGGTTGCAGAGTAGATCATCACTTCTATCTGGGGTTATAAATATAATACCTTCAGCTTTCTTTTAGGTGTGGCAGCTTACATTCATAATTTTACCTTCGCCTTACTTCATAAGGTTTTTCTTATATTTGTTCCGTCATTGATGGTATCTATGTTACAGAGCTATGCACCATGGCTGAGAATCAGGCGATAAGGTGTATGAAATTCTGGTTGGGTCTTCTATATTATCTGTTTTGTATAATCATCTTACCTTGGAGGCATATTATTTGATGTGATTTTACCTTGCTCTAATATCTTCTATATTTTCTGATCTCATTTCTGTCTTTGTTGACTGGGCTGCTCACTATCGTTGCCTCAGCTATATTCTTTGCATGTGTTTGATGCGCAGAGTGACCTGTTTTTGGATGGCTTTGGACAATGGAGAGCTGATAAAAGATTGGGATGTTGTTCTTGTTGGTTGACTGTCTCACTTTCTCTCTTCTTTTTTGCAGCTTTTTCCTGCACTTCTATCACTTCTCAATTTATTGTGCTGAAATAGTGTGTGGAAATAGTGACCAGGTTATGTTCTTTTTGTAGGATTGATGGTGCCTAATACCCTGGTCCAGTCATCATATGTTCATAAGTAGCTGGTTCCTCTTTAGTTCTTATGATTATTTCCAAATTTGCATTTAACATCATAGGTTGTACTCTCCATGTCTCTATGTTATTTCTTATCATTGCTAGATGCTAATGGGTCCAGGGAAAGCTTGCAAGTGGATTGCCCTTATATTGTTGTTGTGTGAAACGTTCCTGCCAGCTTATGGAACACTCTGCAGTATAGCTGGAAGCAAAAATTGGCTATCCTTTTCATCCATTTTTGTCGGTTGTTAGTACTATGGTGGACACATCTCTTGATATTCTAGGTCACAAGACATTATTCAGTAGTCTCAGTGGGTGGTGTTTTGCTTCATATGGTTTGTCCATGTTCTAGTCTTTTGCAGATTGTGTAGGCTGTCTTTCTTATCTTGGTTATCAGTGGAGTGTACTTGTGGTATAGCAGGGTTTCTTGGTGAACTTTTGTGTGACTTGAACCCCACCCGTCTTTTGTTTGACTGAGATGTGCACGGATAGGTTGTTGTAGCCACAGATGCTACTGGAATGAATGTGGATTGCTGCCCTTGCTCATAGGCATTAATAGCTGTGTTTTCTGCTTTCATGTTATTTTGTTGATCATGTGACTTCTGTTTATCCTTTTGAGTTTGCATAATGAGATTGTTTTATTTGTAGGGTCGGTTGGTGTCGAACATTACTGGTCCAGTCATCTTGGTCACCATCTGCTGTTTGTTTTCTATGATCCTTACGTTCTTTATTTATGCATCCTTGATTTGTGTGTTTTATCATCGTTTATTTTTCAGTCTTGTCTTGAATGCCTAAACCGTAAAAGAATGTTATATTTTCCCACCGTAGGCTTAGATGCAACTGAAGATGATTAGATAGTTCCGCTTGCTCATGGGTTGTCAGTAACTTCATATTGTTTTATTCCTTCTTGCTATTTTGTTCTTTCTCTGAATTCTCTTTTCTCTCATGTGTGTGCTTGCATGATGAGATCGTGTTTTGTGTTTTGTGTGTAGGTTATTGTGGCATTGAACATTGTTGTCCAATAACACCTACTGGTCTTTTCTAACCTCTATCGCTCCCTTTCACGTCAAGCTTTTACTTTTTTGTCTTTTTTGTCTTTTTTGTCATCATGAGGAACTTGCAGGAATGGTACTATGCATGTGTTTCGCTAAAACAAATGATTGGACCTATGCATTATGATAAGTGTTGTTTTTGGTCCTAAAATTTACTTTTTTTACTTCACTTATTTGTTTCATATGACCAACGTTTTTCTATATCATTATAACTTAAGTGTTGTATTTTGTTTGTAGGACTCCTAAAGATGAACGGTTTTACTTTGATTCTTGTGGACTTTTAACAAACTATAAGAATCAGTGGTTTTGCTTTGATTCTTATGAACTTTTCTTTTCTTTCTTTTCTTTTTATTATTGGTTTTATTATTTTATATCGGCATGATTTTTTTTTCTTTTTGCTGATCGGTCTGCATAACTTGTGCTTCTCTTGCATGATTTGTTGACTTAATTTGTTTTTTTTAATTACCTGGGATCACTTATGGGAAGTGAACAAGTTGGAATAACTGTGGGGAATCTCTATAGATGAGGCATTACAGATGTTAGCGCACTGACCCTTTCACTCTTCCACGGACTGATACATGTACCGTTTGGGAAAGTTGACTACTGGGTCTGAAACCTGGGATCACACAAGATTTCTGTTTATGGTATTCACTTGTTCACTATCTTCTATCATCATATGTTTTCTCTCTTGGCTCTGATGCCTAAAAGCTTATATTATAGACTGACCAGTGACCACAGACTTGGTTTAATTGAAGATGATTGGATGGTTCTTCTACTCATTTATTTAGTCCTTTGCCTTATTTCGTGCTTCTCTTATATATCCTTTTCTCTTGTGTATGCTTGCATTAACAAAATTATCTTTTTTTTGTAGTTTAATGTGACATCGAAAATAGTTGTCAAATCACTACCTATTGGTTTTTCCATTAATCTTATGTATTTTCACGTAACTATTATTGTTTTTCAATATGTGGACATCATGATAAACTCGTAGGAGTGTGGTGTTATTGTTATTACACTCTTTTTTGCAGAATTAACAGATGATTGGACCTCTGCCTTAGGCCTTTGCAGAATTAACAGATGATTGGACCTATGCCTTAGTCCTTCTATTAGTATCTTTGGTGTCCTAAAAACTCTCTTCTTTTCTTTGTTCTTCGTTCCATGTTGACCAACTTTGTTTTCATGTTACTAAACAAGATAATTGTATTTTGTTCGTAGGTTTGTTGAGTGACCAGTCAACGGTTACCATCTCCGGTTTTCTTGTTGGTTTTATTTTTGTTTTGCATATTTTTGCTTCTGTTTTTGTATAATTTAAATATTTAAATCTTGCTTATTGCTGGCAGGTCTATGTTATGCTTGGACCTTTCTCTTTCTCTTTTCTGGTTTGTTGTCATTTTGTTTGTGATTATCTCTTTGATTGGGCTTGTTAGTGGGTAGTGATGAACGGGAGCATCACAAGAGTTTCTTCTGTTCTTTTTTTAAGGGAGCTCTACTGATTAAAATTATGCTATTATATTTATGGCATCATTGGTTTGTTGCCTTCTATTATGAGTTGTTTTCTCTCTCTTTTGGCAGGGATGTCTGAGGATATAATATTGACGCACGATAGGCTCAATTTAGAATATGATTGGAATATTGTGCTTGTTCGTGGATCATCTGCTGCATCCGTTAATTTCTTTCCTTTAATCTTTTCTTTTTCTGGTTTCTCACTTCCTTGTGTGTCTGCTTGCATGATGAGATTATGTTTTTTGTGTAGGTTAGTTTGCCATCCAATATGTTGTCCGATCACCACTTTAATTATCATAATTTTTTTTTATGTTATGATAGGAACTAAGATCTTCGATAAACTGGAATTAGAACTTACAAGGTAGTTGGGCCGATTTCAAGCAGGGCAGATTTTCGATTACGCTAAGAACCAAGTAAACATACAATCTAGCCTAAGAAATAAGAAATCCAGAAACTAGCTATTTAAATTAACAAGACGTGGGAACAGTTATGGGGTCCCACTTCCAGATATCGTGGGTCACCCCCCATTTTCTTCACTTTCTAATGCTTTCCCTCCAAAACGTGTTAGCCCCGATGCATAGTGACCCGATCCAGAAGTTGGGTTCGTATCATGTTTACCACATTTTTCAGTCTTCTCATCATCATGAGGAGCTCTTTGGCTTATGGTGTTAATGCTATTATGTGTTTTCTGAAACAGCAACACAGGAATTAAACTATGCATTTTGATGGGCTTGATTTTGGGGTCCTAACTCCAAGGTCACTTGTGACCAGCTTTCTTTCTAGGTTCCAAAAACAAGAGAATTTTGTTTTGTTTGTAGGTTTGTTGGGTGACCAAGCATCATGCTGAACATCTGTGGGTTTCTTTTATACTTAATGTAATTTTTCAGCATGGTTTGTTCTCTTCCTTCATCTGATCATGCAATTTGTTTATTGATGATAGGCCCGGAAAATATGTGGTTGTATTGGAACTTTGTCCTCTCTGGTTTGTTTCCATCTTAGTGTAAATTCCTGGGTTTGATATGGAATTGAATGATGGGAGCATCATATCAGTTGATGTGATTTTTTCTAATCAAGGAGGACCAATACTTTGTTATTTTGTTCATCATGTGATTCCTATTTTCTCTTGCGGGTTTGCATGATGAGATTACGCCTTGGAGTTGGCTTTAGGGTTGGCGTCAAACATTACTGGTTCAATTGTGTTGGTCGCCGTCTGCGGTTTGTTTTCTATAGTTGTGTTCTCTATTTATGGCATCTGGTGATTTTATGTCTTATATTATTTTTTTGTTACTTTTCTATCTTGGTTGGGATGCCTGGAAGGATATATATCTTGGTTGCGTTCTCTATTTTGTTACTTTTCTCTCTTGGTTGGGATGCTTAGTCATATATTATTGTAGATTTGTTGGGTGACCATGCATCATGATGACCTTCTAATGGTTTTTCTTTTTATTCTTGTGGTCATTTTTAATTAATGATAAAAAAAGATTTGCTTTCTTTTTTTTAAGCATGTTGTAAGTATTTAAATCTATACTTTGGGGAACTACAATGTGGGGCTATTGATTCCTTCTTTCTTGGGGTCTCCGTAGCAGTGTGTAGGCAAAAATAGTTTTAGATTAGTTATTCCTGGGTTAGGTTTCTTTTGATTCGCCGTTATTTCTTTATTCATTCCATGATGTCAAACTTTCTTTTTAGGCTGCTAAATAATATAATTGTTTTTTGTTCGTAGGTTTGCTGGGTGACCAGTCATCATCATGTTATCTCTGGTTTTCTTTTAATCTTGTTGAAATTGTTTCGCATATTTGTGCCTTCATTTTATCATTGTTCAAGTAAGTTAAATGTTGCTTGTTGCTGGCAGGTCTAGAAAACTTGGGTTCCCCTGGACCTTTGTACTGTTTGGTGCCACTTTTTTGTGATTATCCCTTCAACTTGGGCTTGTTTATGTAAAGAGATGAACAGGAGCATCACATCTGTTACTCGTGTTCTTTTTTTATCAAGTAGTTTTGCTTATTAAAAAGTATTTTTCCTTTTTATGGCATTATTGGTTTGTTGTCTTCTATTATCAGATGTTTTTACTCTCTCTTGGCTGGGATGTCAAAGGATATATTGTTGACGCACCATAGGCTCAGTGTAATTGAAGATGATTGTCTCACGCAGGAAAGCATAACTCCAGTTAGTCTGATGCGTAGAATCCGCTATTTTGCTTATTCATGGATCATCAACTCCCATCCGTTATTTCCTTTCCTCTATTCCCTTCTGAATTCTCATTTCCTGGTGTGTATGCTTGCATGACAAGGGTATGTTTAGTGTGTAGGTTGGTGTGGCATTCAACATGTCCAATCACCGCCTTTTTTGTATAATTATTGTGATTTTTTTCTGTCTTTCCATTTTTGTTTTTCTGACTTTCCAGCATCATTAGGAACTTGCAGGAGTATAGAGTTGATGCTACCATGTGTTTCCAGAAAGAGTAACAGTTGAATGAAATTAGGCATTCGTAAGACCCTTTCATTCAAACTATGCATTTTGGTGTGTATCATTTTGGAGTCCTTTTTACCTTTATTTGAAACTATGCATTTTGATGTGTATCATTTTGGAGTCCTAAGCCCCCTTTCTTTGTTCTCCGTTCAATAGTGACCAACTTTCTTTCTACTTCCTGAAACAAGAGAATTTTGTTTTGTTTGTAGGTTTGTCGGGTGATCAGGCTTCGTATTGACCATGTGCCGGTTTTTCTTGAATCTTAATGCAATTCTTTTGCATTATTTGTTATCTTTCTTTTTTATCATCATGCAATTTGCTTATTTGCTGACAGGCCTGGAAAACTTGTGCTTGGCATGTAACTTTGTCCTCCATGGTTTGTTGCCATTTATTTTAATTTTTTGTAAATCCTTCTTGAGCCTGGGCTTGTTTATGGCAGGTGAATCTTAGGTGCATCATATCAGTTTATGAGATTCTTATTTATCAAGTTTTTTTTTGATTGAAGGAGGTCCCGTCTTGTATCTTTAGTTTTCTATCATCTATAATTTTGTATTTTTCTCTCTTGGCCGGAATGCTTGAAATGATATATTATTGACCTATACAGGCTCAATGTAACTAACGATTGGATCCTTGTGATTGTCCGCAACTCCCATCTATTAATTCCTTCCTATCATCTTTTTATTTCTCTTATTTCTTATTTTTTTTCTGTGTATGCTTGCATGACAATATTATTGTTTTATTTGTAGGTTCGTTAAACATTGTTGTGCAGTCACCACCAACTGTATTTTCTAAATTCTCATAATTTATTTATGTCATTATTGTTGCCTGTGTTTTGCAGAAAAGGTAACAGATGGTGTATTTTTAGTTTGTATCATTTCGTGCCCTAAGACCCTTTTTCTTTGTTCTTCGTTCAATAATGACCGTCTTTCTAGGTTCCTGAAACGAAGAATTGTTTTTGTTTGTAGGCAGCTGGGTGATCACGCATCACGATGACCATCTTGATGACCATCTGATGGTTTTTCTTTGATTCTTTTGATCCTTTTTCTCTATGTTAATGGTTCTAGATTTGTTACTCCTGATTTAGGTTCTTTTGGTTCTGTTTCTTTGCTGGATCTTGCAGACCATAGTTGCAGGCTGACGCTGGTTATGTCTACATTCCTTGATTTTGTTTGTTGAGTGCTAATGTGTTCCAGGCATCAAGATTGCCATCTGCTTGTTTTTATGTAATTCTCATGGTCATTTCCGAGTTTGGCGCTTTTTATTTTGTGTCCCACGTCATGATGTTCTTTTTATATCTTGGTTTGTGGCTATATTCTTTTTATTCTGTGTTCTTCCTTAGGTACTATATGCTGATGGTTCATAGGAACCGGAAAGCATAAGATCTCCTGCTATATATGGATTTCGGAGCTTTATGATATGGCTCTCATGCGGTGGTTGGTTATACAGGTGCTTGAAATTATGAGTTGATTGCTATTCTGTCTGTCCTTTCCTTGTTTGGTTCCTATGCAGGTATTATGCACCTATTGCAAACTTGCATGACAAGACCATGTTCTGTTTGTAGGTGTGTTGTATGTGTAATGGTGTCATCAAATCATCAAGACCACCATTTATTGTAATTCTCATGACCCTCCTATTGCCGTGTTGTCGTTATTTATCTATCATTGTTGTTAGGTTTTTTTTATCTTGCTTTTTTGCCCATAGGTCTAAGGAAGCTTGTGTGGAGATGGGATTATCGTCCTCAGTTTGTGCTGTGTGTGGCCGCTTTCTCGGCCCTTTTTAACAGGGGGTGGCGTGTAGATGTAAAAATGGTAACCTTGCTCATTTTCACATGATGCTTCGGAAATACGAATAAAGACGGAATATTTTTGTCTTAGTATTTTAGATGTTGAAATTTTCAAGTTAGTTATGTTGACATATTCTCGATCATTCTATGAGCCTTCCATTATATCATACATGAATGTTACCTGAAACTCCGAATAATCGTATGCGCCATCTAGCAGGATTCTTTATTAAAGTTGACGAGTATCTAACTTTTTTTTTTTGGGTTTTCTTTCATATATGGAGTTCTTTTTTTTTTGTTTTTTTGTATTTTTGATTGTTTTGAGTTATTTATTTAGATTCAGGATATTAGATATTAGTTTTGGTGTGTGCGTTGTAAATTGTGACCACAGTACCACACAGGATTATCATGGTATATCCCCTAAGTAGGACGATTTTGGACAATTTTTAATAGAGAAAAATGAGTTGGTTGTTGATTTTTGTCACTTATGCAGTGGATCTTTTTTATTCATTAGTTAGCTTACAACAAATTTAAGTGAGTTGTAATTTTAAAACCAATTAACTTATATTTTTGATAGAAAAAATGGATTGGTTGTTGATTTTTGTCACTTATGCAGTGGGTCTTTTTTAATCAGTAGTTAGCTTACAACAAATTTAAGTGAGTCATAATTTTAGAACCAATTAACTTATCTAGAATGGTTTAGTATTATTTAATATATTGGAACATACCATTGTCCGTTTGATATGGGGTGTGATTGGTTTCTCTTATACTTTGCTTACCTTATAAGTGGAGTTATCGTGATTGCAGTAGCAGTTGTTATCATGGCAACTTGAAGCAAGTTGGTTGTGACTGGCTTTTTTTTTACCTTCTGATTTTTGAACGTCTTTTAAACTTTTATCATTAGTATAAAGATAAAACATCTTACCAATCCAATACTTAGTTTTTTATATATTTATAAATATTTCACATGTTTCAATTCTTCTCTTGTTTTATATTAAACTTGGCTCGTTTTGATGTCTGGTTTTAATGAAATGTGTTAGAAGTTTTCAAATATTTTGTATATTTTATGCGAGTTAATCATTAGTATGATTTTCTAGTTTAGATGGATTCATCTCTCTCATGTTGTGGCTTTATGGTTTTTGATATTTGGTCTTGATTTCTAGCTTCTTAATTTTAACTCTGTTTTTGATCTTTGATTGTTGCTAGATTTTGAATTTAGTATACTAAACTGGTATTGATTAGTATGTTATTATATTGATTTGATAGATTTAATGGACTTAGTTGTCCGTTACATCGTGAAGATAACAACTCCATCTACTAAAAAAACTTTAAAATATTTTCATAAAATCAACCTTCACTTTTCACAAAAAAATAGAGTTAATCGTTAAATAAGATTAGATCGTTTAAAATTAGTGTGTTATACGTTTTACATGAAACGTAACACAAAATGGTGTCTGATGACCCTTGAGCATCATAATATACTTTCGCAACTAATTAAAATTTGATGGCTGGAAGTCGCGCTTGTTTGGTTTCAACCAAATATGTTAACGTTAACTAAAAATTATGTTTCATTTGTCTTTCTTTAGGTACATAATTGAGTCGATGGTATCCGTTATGTGGAGAGAAGAATTTTAAGTTATCATGTATGTGTTTTATGTATTTTCTCTTTGGAAATATTTTGTTTTTATTTTATGATATACTTTTTTATATTTAAAAAAAACAAACATCACACCCTCAAACTCTGTATACAACCTGTTTAGTGCATGTTTTTGCTTAGTTTTTAATAAAATTTTAAATTGACATGATAACATGTGATGCTTACATAGAAACAATCCGTGAGACTTAGAGAGCAAAATAATAATATATTTGTGGGACCTAAAATAAAGATTTTATCTTTTAAACGAGTTTACTTTTTCTAATAGTAAATATTATATGTATTAATTTGGTATGTTTAAAATACATTATGCAAGTAAAGAATTATGATTTTAATTCATTAATCTTTCTTTTTGACAATATGTTAGATGTATTAAATTTATTAAATATTATGAGGATAAGACTTATCATCAAGCAAGCGTTGGTTGGCCATTAGATGGCGCTTCAACCTTGGCCATTCACGACAGTTAGACGATGCACGAAAAAATAAAATAATAATAAAATAGAACAACCGCCTTATTTAATTGACTTCTTCCGCGTTTGACCTACGCGTAACCGACATACATGTGCTTATATATACCCACCGATAGTCCTATTCTTATTCAACAAATAACTTGGCTACGAAGGCTATGTGTCCTCCTGATGGCTTCTGGTATCTTCTGTACTCTTCTATTCTGATTTCAGATCTGCATCGATAGGTTTTATTTCAGAGGCGTTGTTGCATCTCTTCATCCGCCATTGTTTCAGTGTTTCTCTCTCGTATCGTATGCATTCGGTGATTTGAATTCCAAAAGCTGTTTATAAAGTCGTTAAACTATGAGTTCGATTTCGGATTTAGGTTCTTACGTCATTGATCGGTGTTTTGGTTTTAGATCTGGTTGTTGAACCAGATCTATATAATATGCTTATCGGCTTTCAGGTTCAATCGTCTTGCAAGCCATTTGATACGGTCGATCTGGTTGGTTGTCTCTGTTAACAGGTGCGAGAAATCAATCAAATTATTATCGCGTCTATGATAAGCGCTTGTAGTCTTCTTTTCGCGTTTTTTTAGGTGATGATTTGAATATTGAGTGCAAGGTAGATCGGCGGGTTTTGAGTATTAGATGCGATAAATGTTAAGGTATTATCAATTTATCATCCATTCGTCCAAGCTGTTTACGGCATGATGCCATTGGGTTCCAGGTTTTGCTTCTTTTATCTTTTGGCATAGATTGTAATTGCAAAATCGATTGCGAGAATCCTGTTGTTTCATATCCATCAGTTAGGCGCTCGAAGTCGTTTCTGATTGTCAAACGACCAGAGAACTTATCTCCGCATAGCGATCAGGTTATTATTTTTTAGGAGGAAGTTTCTGGAGTCTTATAATAGATTTTAACATGGAAAAACGCTATAAACTCGACTGAGGTTGGCTTCCTCTTTTGTGAGTCTCCTATTGAACTTGGTTCATCGTCATTCCCCTTTGTAATTTCTTGTGTAGGGGTTCTGTTAGATGCTGATAAGTGTTATGATGCAGCTTCAGCATTTCCTAGCTATTGGTTGGGTTATATCTATCTCTACTACTCTTCTTACCTCGGTTATTTTTTTGGTGCGTTGGACACAGCTTCAGTTATTTTGTTTGTTGGTATAATAATTGAGTAGTTTATGGGTGGGTTTCATTTTCATTGTGCTTTGATGATCATTTATGTGTGCTGAGTCCTGCGAATTGGCTGCTGGGCGGATAGGGGTCAGCTTCTGTAGGCTGCTGGTATCTTTTTACTGACTTCAGTTTCTTTGGAATTTTTTTTATGATGGCTTGTTGAAGGATGATGTTCTTTCCATTAATGATTGCTTCTGTAGGCTGCTGGTATCTTTTTACTGACTTCAGTTTCTTTGGAATTTTTTTTATGATGGCTTGTTGAAGGATGATGTTCTTTCCATTAATGATGGCTTCTGTAGGCTGCTGGTATCTTTCTACTGACTTCAGTTTCTTTGGAATTTTTTTTATGATGGCTTGTTGAAGGATTATGTTCTTTCGTTCTTTCCATTAATGATAGGCTACAGAAAGCCTCAGTTCTGTTTCATATGGTTGGGTTATGCTGCTATTCACAAATTTTGTTGATTAACATGTTATCCTTGCAGTTTACACTGCTAGTTTCTACACCTTCTTTTGTTGTTTTTTTGCTTAGCAGAATTCCTGTCAACATTTATTATTAGCAGGGATGGGTGGAATTTCTTGCTTGTAGAACCAGATAGAATAACGGGATGTAAGATTATGCATGCTGGTACCTAATGACCTCCTACCTGGTTGTTGATCCATTTCTTTTTAGTTAAATTTGATTCATACTTCTATGAATTATGGTGATTTGTCAAGGTTATGTCTCTTCATCATTCAAGGGGTGTGCTTCAAGTATCTTTGGGTGTGCACTTGTTGTAGTAGCGGTGAGGTTGGGTAATGGGTTTTGAAGGGAAGTGGTTTTCAGTTCGAGGATCATCACCATCATTATGATTATTGGGGCCTCTTGACTTGTTCTGGTTTTTTTGTGTATGGGTGGTTGCAGTCATGGGTCTGGAATGAAGAGTGGGCTGTCCTTGTTCTTCTATTTTAGGCTCATGTGTGGGGGTGCATTAGGTTAATAGCTTCTAAACCATGACCTCTATTTCAATCTTTTTCTATCTCACATTATTGGTGGCTTAGGTGATACACAATTGCATGACCAGATTTTTTGTTGATCAGTGCTTGGACATTCAAACTGATGGGTGAAGGGAAGTGGTTTTCAGTCTGAGGATCATCACCGTCATCACGTTGGAGACACCTGACTTGTTCTGGTCTTTTTGTGTATGGGTGGTTGCAGTCGTGAGTCGTTTTATGTTCTTGTAGGTCAAAGAAGCTTGCATGAAGAGTGGACTATGCTTGTTCTTCTGTCTCAGGCTAACTGTGGGGGTGCATTAGGTTGAACGCTTCTAAACCCTTACCTATAAATCATTCTTTTTCTTTCTCACATGATTGGTGGCTTAGGTGATGCGCAATTGCATGACCAGATCTTTTGACGACCAGTGCTTGGACAACTTTGAATGATTACCCCATACCTGTTGGATAACTTAGCATGGTATTTTTGCAAATTGTCGATCTTGTGTCATGCTTGTATTTTCACAAGTTCGTCCTCCTAACGCCATTACTTTGCGTGCCGGATGTTACTGGTTCAACACAAATGTGTGCTTTCTAATTTGTAGGTTAGACAATGCAGTATTGGATCATGTTTTCTGGTTACAAGGGATCTCTTGGCTTCTTTGTGATTACATGTTAACTCCTGCTGGTTTTTGATGGTAGTAGATTTAGGGGCTATCAGTTTGTGTTGCTGTTTATTGGTTCTATTCTGTCCGCTGACTACCACTTTCTTGCTCCTGGATGATTATCATTGTGGGGTATTGTACTTCTGCCTTTGTGTTTGTTATTCATCCCTATTGGTGAAATTGTGATCTGTGTGAAATTATGGTTTGTACTTCTGATCAGGCGATTAGGTGCCTGAATTTTTGCCTTGTTAGCTATCTGTGGAGTTCTTTGTGAAGGTCTGAGCTCAGTTAGTATCATCTTCCTTAAGTACTTAATTTTGGGCTATTTTTTATGTTTTGCAAGACGGGGAAATCGATTGGGTATTTCGGTCAAATATTCCTTTTTGATAAATGATTCCATGTTCTGAACTCTAGTCTTCGATGATAACCTAAGATGGAAAGATATCCATTTCGGCCTAAAGGCTATGTTTTTATTACATAATCATCAGAATATGTTTTCAGAATCTGACCAGGTGATTAAAGTATTAAACATCCCCAGTTACTTTTGTAAGATTGTGTTAGTTTTTCTTCTTGTGGTTTTCTTTATAGGTTGGAGCATTTGCGTCTTATGGTTTTCATCTTGTGGTTTCCCTTCTCATTTTCTTTTGTGTGCATGCTTCGATGATGAGATTATGTTCTGTGTGTAGGTTTTTTGTGGTGTGTGGCGTCGGACAGTGTTGTCGAATCGTCACCTACTGGTTTTTCTTGTCCTTATGATTGTTTTTTGTGTTTTATTGTTTCTCTGTGTTTTCATCATCACAAGGGACTTGCAGTAGTGTGGAGTTAACTGTACTATGTTCTTCTTGCAGAAAAGTAGCAACTACGTATTATGGTCGGTGTCATTTCTTGTCCATAAACCTTCTCTGTTCCTGAGACAAAACTAATGTATATTGTTTGCAGGGCTGTTGCACTAGTCAACTCCCATCGATGGTTTAGCTTCGACCCTTATGGACGCTTTTTTCTTCTTTTCTACATTGTTTGATTTTTTTTTTCTTTTCTGCATTGGCTGATTTCTTCCTTTTTATCATTTTGAAAGCGCTTTAGTCTTTCATGTGGCTGAGATGTGCAGAGATATGTTCTTATCGCCGCAGCAGTGTTCTCCCCTTCTTATTTTGTTAATAATCTGATTTCTATTTTTCCCATTGTGAGTTTGCATGACAATATTATGTTTGTTTGTATGTGTAGTTGGTGTCAAACATTACTGGTCCAATCGTCTTGGTCGCCATCTGCTGTTTGTTTTCTATGATCCTTACGTTCTCTACTACTAATGGCATCATTGGTTTTATGTATTCTACCATCATTTGTTATTCTTTGTGTTGTCTGGGTTTCCTAAAAACCTAAATGAATTTATTATTTTCCTAGCTTGCTCGTGGATTGTCGGCACCCATCGTGTCCATTGTCCCTTGTTGCTATTTTGTTGTTCTTCTAAATTCTGATTTCCTATCGTGTGTTATGCTTGCATGACATGATTATGTTTTGTTTGTTGTGAATAGTTGGTGCCAAACAGTACGTACCATCCGTTTGTCTTCTATGATCCTTGCATTTTCTATTTTTGGCATTGTTTGTCTTGTTTTTATCATCATTTGTTATTTTTCTATATTTTCTAGGATGGCTAAAAGCCTAAAGGAATATATTGTTGCCCCACCGTAGGTTCGGTGGTGCTGAAGATGTTTGGATTGTTCTGCTTGCTTGTGGGCTGCAGTGCCCATCCATTGTTTTCCTTATTCCTTATTGCTAGTTTGTTCTTTTGATTTCCCTTCTGTGTATTGCTTGCATGACAAGATTACGTTTTTAGTGTAGGTTAGTCTGGCATTGAACATCATGGTGATTCTACCTGCTTTTCTATTATTCTAATCATCATTTTTTTTATGTCGGCTTTACTGTTTTTCTGTTTCTTTGTTACCATGAGGAATCTGAAGGAGTGTGGGGTTAATGGTATGTTGCACGTGTTTTGCGGGTAGAGGAACAAATTATTGGACGGCTGGTTATTTCTTGTATTTGTGGGTTTGTTTAATTTTCATTTTACTTCGATGATCATTTATAAGGTTTTTTGCCCCATGTGTGTGTGTCTTGCCAATTGGTTGCTGGGCGGATAATGCTTACGTTTTTATGCCAGTGGCTAGCTTCTGTAGGCTGCTGGTATTTTATTAGCGCTTCAGATTCTTAGGATTTTTTTATGATGGTTAACTGAGGTATCTTCTTTTTATTGTCGATTTTGTAGAAGGCCTCCATGAGATACTTTGATACTTTCTAATTTTCTCTTTCATTTGGTTGGGTTATGTTGCTATTCACATTTTTTTATTGATATCAGTCATGGGAGATTTGGCTGTTTTCTCTTAGAGTTCACGCCACTAGTTTGAGTAGTTTCGACCACTTCACATTTTTTTTATTGATACAAGTCATGGGAGATTTGGCTATGTTCCCTTAGAGTTCATGCCACTAGTTTTGAGCGCTTCCTTTCTTTATTTGCTGTGCCAAAAGTTTTCTTCTTGCACTTCTAATTAGCAGGCATGGATGGTACCTGATGTTTATTGCTTGCTTGTAGAGCCATATAGATAGTTTGAAGATCACATTATGCTTGCAGGTACACACGCTTTGTCCCTAATGACCTCCTCCTTGTTGGTTGTTGGTCCTGGTGCCGTTTCTTTCTAGTTTGATCTCATTCATGCTTCTATAGTTTAGGGCGAAGCCTCAAGGTTTAATTTCTTCATGATTCACGGGGTCATTTGCTTTAAATTTTTTTGTTTGGGTGTTTTCGCTGCAGTGGTTGGGATAGGTGTTTCACTGATGGGTTTTGAAGGGAAGTGGTTTTCAGTTTGAGGACCATCACGCTCCTGACTTGTTTTGTCTTTTTTCTGCATCATGTTATGTTATTTTTGTATTTTTTGTAGCCTTAAAAAGCGTGCATGTAGAGTGGGCCGTCCATGTTCTATCTTAGGCTCACCTGTGGTGCTTTAGGCTATCAAAACCATGACGTTGCTTAATTCTTTTATTGCTCACATGCTTGTGGTTCAGGTAATAATTAATTTGCATGACCAATTTCTGTTGATTGGTGCTTGGATAAGTTTGAATGGCTTTCCCTTGCCTGTTAGACGCCGTTACGATGGTTCTTTTGCAAGTTGTGGATCATGTGTTGTGCTTGCCTTCTCACGAGTTGGTCCTTTAAACAACTTAGCATCTGTTACTTATTTTGTTTTGTTAGTTTTGTTTGTCATCTGATTTCTATTTTATCTAGTGAGTTGACGAGATCATCTCTTGTGTATAGGGCTGGTTGGCGTCAAACATTGCTGTCCAAATCGCCTTGGTCACCATCTGCTGTTTGTTTTCTATGATCCTTGCATTATTTATGGCATCGTTGGTTTTATGTCTTTTATCCCTTTGTTTTTTTTTTTTTTAATTTTAGCTGTCATGCTAAAAATGATATATTATTGATCAACCACAGGCTCAGACATAACTAAAGACAACTGGATTGTTCTGCTTGCTTGTGAATAGTCAGCACTTCTCATGTTCCTTATGACTATTTTGGTTATTCTAAGAATCCTCATTATTTCTTGTGCATGCTTGCATGACGAGATTATGTTTTGCGTTGCTGGTTTTTCTTCAAATCTAATGAGTGTTTTTATTCTATTTTCTTGTTTTTTCCGTGCCTCCATCATCATGAGGAACTTGGAGGAGTGGGGTTAATGGTACTATGATGTGGTTTGTAGAAAGCATGAATGATTGGGCTTATGCATTATTATCAGCGTTATTTCTTGTTTCTAAACCCCTAGTTGTTCTTCGTTCGATGTGGCAAACGTTCTTTCTAGATTCCTTTAACAGAAGTATTATATTTTGTTTGCAGGTCTGTCCTTTGTGACTATGATTGAACCTAAAAAGTCGGCTTGATTAACTTGAAGTAAAACAGTACAGATATGCCCTGTTCGAGAAGGGTAATTTCCGATACAAGGTTTAGAACCCTTACTTTTGATAAACATAAACAAAGACAAAAACAAATGAAACCTAGAGCTTCCTATTTCTACTGTCATCCTACTGCTGTAACTGCTCCTATATCTCAGCCACTAAGCTCATGATGTAGTGACCCCTTTGACCAAGTACACAGACCCACTAACCCATCTGATTAGGATCTTGGTTCGTATTAGACTATCTGCCATCAATGGTTTTGCTTTGATTCGTATGGACATTTTCTTTCCTTTTTTGCATTATTTGGGTTCATTTTTTATCATTATGATAGAAATTGAGTGTCTGTTTATTTTGCTGATAGGTCTGCGTAACTTGTGCTGGTCTTGGATCTTTGTTATCTATGGTTTGAATACCCTGGGGATTGCTTACGGAAAGTGAACAACAGGAGAATTATAATACTTTGTGGTTTTCTCTTTTATTAAGAGTTCTAGTGTTTAAAAGAAGTTCTCTGTATGATGTCAAATGTTCCCCGTCTTATATCATATGTGTTTTTTCACTGTTGGCTTAGATGCCTAAAGGGATATATTATAAACAAGTTTTCTGTTTATGGCGTCAATTGTTCATTTTCTTCTATCATAGGTTTTTCCTCTCTTGGCTTGGATGCCTAAAAGTATATATAACATTCACCGTAGTTGAAGATGGTTGGATCTTTCTGCTCCTCATTAATTAAGTCTTCGTTATTCTCTTCCTGCCCAGATTTTTCCTTTTCCTTCCCTTGTGTATGCTTGCATGACCAGAATATCTTTTGTGTAGGTTAATGTGGCATCAACATGGTTGTCAAATCATCACCTACTGGTTTCTCTACTCTATAAATCTTATGATTTCTTTTATCTTACCATTATTCCTTTTCTGTACATTATGCAAGTGTTTTGCAGAATGAGCCTCTCATGATTGGGCGTATGCATTCTGATTAACATATCATTTCGGTGTCCTCAAACCCTCTTTGTTTTTCGTTCCATGATTGACCAACTTTCTTTTAAGGTTGCTGAAACATGATAATTGTGTTTTGTTTGTAGGTTTGCTGGGTGACCAGTTATCATGGTGACCATCTTTGGTTTTTTATTTATTTAAATCTTGTTGCAATTCTTTTGCACATCTGTTCTTTCTTTTTTATCATCAAATATTAATCTTGCTTATTTCTGGCAGGTCTAGTAAACTTGCAGTTTGCTTGGTCATTTGTCCTCTGGTTTGTTGCCATCTTGTTTATGATTATACCTTTGACTTTAGCTTATTTTTGGAAAGTAATGAATAGTGATTGTATTCTTCTGCAAGTCCCTCTATACGAAATTCTCTTATATTAAGGAGTCGTACTGCTTAAAAATGTTTTTACGTTACGACTTTATTGGTTTGCTGTCTTCCATTGTCCTATGTTTTTTTCTTTCTTGGCTGGGATTATAAAGGATATTTTATTAACGCACCATAGGCTTAGTTTAAATGGAGATGATTGGATTAATTAGCTTGTTTGTGGATCACTAACCCATCCATTTGTTCCTTCTTATTGTTTGTTTCTTTCTCTAATCTATCATCTCCTTGTATGTATATACTTGATTGATGGGGTTATGTTGTCTGTGCTGGTAAGTGTGGCATTGAACATAGTTAGCCTATGACATCTACCAGTTCTTGTATAATTTTTATGTTTCCATCATTGTTCACTGTCTTTCATCATCATGAGGAGCTTGTAGTAGTATGCAGTTGATGCCACTATTTGTTTTGCGGAAAGTGCAACATGTGAATGTAAGTTGCATCACTTATGTCCTAAAACCCTTTTTGTTTGATTGTTGGTTCCTCTTTCCTATTTGGCTTCTCTCCATTTTCTTGGTAATCGCTCTTGACGTAGGGCTTGCTTGTTGGAAGTGACTATAAGAGCATGCTATTATTTCTTGTCAAGGGGTTCTGTTGCATCATTGGTCTTTTATTTTCTATGATCATATGTTTTTGTTTTCCCTTTGGGTCAGGATGCTTAAAATGGTACATTATCGACCCACAACATGCCGAGTGTTGCCTCTGGCTGATTGGATCATTATGATTGCTCATGGATCATCAACACCCATCTATTTGTTGCTTCCCTGTGTTCTCTTTCTTTGATTTATTTTTTTTCTTGAGTGTATGCCTGCATGACAAGATTATGTTTTATTTGTAGGTTTGTGTGGTGTTGAAGATTGTTTTTCAATGACCACCTACTGGTTTTTCTGAATTGTTGTTATTTATTTATGTTGTCATTATTGTTTTTCCACCATTCCATCATCATGAGAAACTTGCAGGAGCGTGGGGTTGGCGGTACTATGCTTGTGTTTTGCAGAAAGAAGTCAAAGGCAACAGATGATGCCTTTTTATCTGTATCATTTTGTCCATTAAAACCTCATCTTCTGTTCTTTGTTCCATAATGACCAACATTCATTCTAAGTCCTGTAACAAGGAATCGTTTTTGTTTGTAGGTTTGTTGGGTATCTTGATGAACGTCTGATGGTATTTCTTAGGTTTCTATGATCAATTTTTGCATTAGTGTTATCCTTTTCTTCTAATCATGTTGCAAGTGTTTAAATGATTAAATCTATCTTATTTTGTGATAGGTCTGGGAAACTTGTATTCTATCTGGACCTTTGTCATTCCTGGTTTGTTGCCATCTTTTTGTGCATCCTTCAATTTGCTTATGGAAAGTCAATGGTAGGTGCACCTTATCAGTTTGTGCATCTTATCAGTTTGTGCTGTTGTTTTCTTAAGGAATTCTACTGATAAAAAGCAGTTTTTGCTATCATAATTGGTCATTATCCATTTGTTATTTTTGGAGGTGTTGGGCATGCATGTATGTTAGATGTAGGGAGTCCTATCAAACTTTTGTGTGATTTGTACAGTCTCTTAGGTGTTTATGTTGATGTTGAAAGATGCCTTTTTTTCTCCTCCTCAGTGACCGAGATGCGCAGGGATATGCTGTTGTCGCCGCGCCTTTAGGCATAACTTAAAATGACTAGATCATTAGCTTCCATCTTTTTGTTCCTTCTCACCATTCCGTTTTTTTCTGGTTTCTTGTTTCTGCTTGTGTGTATGCTTGCTTGCTGAGATTGTGTTTATTTTGTGGGTTAGTTAGGTGTTCAAAACGGTTTTGTCCACTCACCACCACCTGGTTTCTATGCCTGTGCTTGTTATTTTTTAGTGTTTATATTATTTTTTTTGTCTTCTCATCATCATGAGGAACTTGCAGGAGGAGCATTGTGGTAAAGGTACTATGCAATTTTTTTGTTTTTTTTGGAGAAACAACCCATGACTGGATCTTTGCATTTTGCATTAATTTCTTGGCTTTCTATCATGACACACTTTTTACCTTGCTCTTTCATTGATAGATTTATAGAAAGCTTCGACTTGGAATCCTTGGTTTGTGGTGGCTTTGTTTTTTAATCCTTTAGAACAGGAAATTTGCTTAGGGAAAGTAAAATTAGAAATATTTGATGGGTTCGTGCCAATCTTTTTTCAGAGTTCTAGTGATCATACATGTGGGGCACTACAACATGGAGTTATGTTTTCCATCTGGGTCATAAATTTAGCAGCTTCAGCCTAATTTGAGATGTGTAGCCTCTTCCATGCATGACAGAGGGTTCCAAGTTTTTCTTCTCATGTCTTGTGTCCTTGATGGTATCCGTATTCCATGTACGGAACTTTTAATCTTTGGTGATAACCTAGTTTCACTGCAAAGCTTTATGTTGTGGGGGTATACATTGTAGGAGCTTGAAATATTAGATATCAAGGTTTAGTAAGAGATTTCAGTTGGAAAGATATCCATTATGGCCTAGCAGCTACGTTTTTTATACCGTAATCATCATATTGTGTTTTCAAAGCCTATGACTAGGTAAACATACATCCATTTATTGCAGTAAAGATCGTGTTGGTTTGCTTCTTGTGGTTTTTCTTCATAGGTTGAAGTGTTGGACTTTGCAGAGAAGATTAACTTGATTTTCAAAGCCTATGACTAGGTGAACATACATCCATTTATTGCAGTAAAGATCGTGTTGGTTTGCTTCTTGTGGTTTTCTTCATAGGTTGAAGTCTTGGACTTTGCAGAAAAGATTAACTTGGCAGTTAGTTGCTCTCTTCATCACCTTTTATTCTGTTAAATTGATACTTGGTTGTCGAAGGGCGGGTGGGCATTGGTTCATTTTGTAGCAAAATTAGATTGGTCTATCTGACCTCTTTTCAACTTCTTACCCTATCTTACATTGGAGAGGCATATGAACCAATTTTCTGTTTTGCATTTTTATCTTACATTGGAGACATATTATCTGCTGTGTTTTCCCCCTCTTTAGATAAGGTCTTCTATATTATTTACTCTCACATCATGTATCACCAAAGCTTTAGCCAACTGAAAATGACTAGATTGCTTCTCTTGCTTGCAGATCATTAGTAGCAGCAGCTATAGACATAACTGAATATGACTAGATTGCTTCTCTTGCTGGCAGATCATTAAGCAGTTGCGTTTTACCAAAACAAACAAACTTACCTACTAGATTGCTCCTTTTGCTATCGGTCTGCTTGCTCGTGGGTAGTTGGAAAGTACAAACATTACTGGTCCAGTTGACTTGGTCATATGCCTTTTTTTAAAGTTCTTGCGTTATCTATCTATTGCATCATTGGTGTTTTGTCTTCTATTGTCATTTGTTATTTTTCTACCTTCACTGGGATGCCTGAAAGAATATATATTATTGGCCCATAACAGGCTCAGACCCAACTGAAGATGATTGGATTGTTCTGCTTGCTCGTGGATAGTTGGCATTATCTGTTATTCCTATTTTGACTGTATGTTCATTCTCTGAATTCTCATTCTCTCGTGTATGTGATTGCATTATGAGACTATGTTTTGTGTCAGTGTGGCGTTGAAAATTGTTGTCCAATCACCACCTACTGGTTTTTCTATGATTATTTTGTGTCAGTTTTATTGTTTTTCTGTTCCCATCATCATGAGGGACTTGCAGGAGTGTGGAGTTAATAGTTCTATGTTGTGTTTTGCAGAAAGACCATGAATGGTTGGACCTATGCATTATGATCAGTTTATCCCTTGCCCTAGGACCCTCTTTCTTTGTTCTTTGTTTAACATGACCGACGTTCCTTCTAGTTTTCCTGATACAAAAGTATTGTAACTTGTTTGTAGGTTTGTTGCCTTGACCGTGTACCATCAAAGGTTGACATTTTCGTTTATAGCCTTTCAAGGTTTTTTTACTCATTCATGATAAATTTTTATAGCCTTTCACTATGTCAGACTAATGTTATCTAACAATCCGAATTAGGGTATTCATTAACTAGCAGGATTCCCTAGTAAGGTGAACTTAACAAGTTTTTAATGTTTCAGTTTGGTTTTTTCTTAATTTGGAGCTGATTAGAAACTTTTGCTTTTCAGATTCAGTTTATTAAAAAAGTACATTTTTTTTGGACTCAAGATCTTTGAAATTGATTCAGGTTTTCGAGTTTGTTTCATTTGATATTCGTTGTTACATGATGCTTTATTGTGTTTGCAAGTCAGAAAATAGTAGCAGCTGTTATCATGACGACTTGAGCATTCTGGGTTTGTTGCATGTGAGGTATGATTGGTATTGTTTTATTTTTTAATACAAGTTTTAACTCTGCCTGGGTTTTATGTTTAACTCGGCCGGTCCCAAGCCCGGATAGAAGGAGGAGGGTTGAAGTTTTACTAAAAACTTGTATTATTATGACTGTTATAGTCACACTGTCACAGTTCGAGGTTTGTGTGTGTTCCATTTTTTAATCATACCCCTTAAAGAAGATAAAACATTTCTGTAGATTTGAATATTTAACAATTCAACTTATTTGGGAATTTGACTTCTTATACCTTATGTATCACATATTATATTTGATCTCACTTAAGTGATTCTATATGTACTCTGTAGTTTTTGATGTTAATAAAAAAAATGAAGTCTGATGGAGTGATATTGTGCTCCTTATCTCCTGTATCTTTTAAATGCATTACAATACCAAAAACGACAGTTTGACTTCCAATGTCCGTCACTGAACTGTGATTTTAAAATAAAATTGATATCTTATATCATTGAGGGAATGTACTTGGTTGATCCTGTAATAAGTTGTTTAAAGCTGTTAGTTTAAGTTTATTGCTGTATTCCATGTTATGTGCCAATTTCTTTGACACAACAAGAACACAACGAGAAAGAAAGAGCAAGAATAGCAAGAAACGGAGATAAGGAGCAAGTTAACAAAAATAAAATAAGAGATCAAGACTATGGAGTTACGGGTCAGGAGTCATTAGTATTTTAGTCATTTGTTTTGCATTAGGTTAGTTTCTATCGAGTCAAATTTGTGAGGTAATGGTCTAGACGGTTATAGTAATGGCCTTGGTGGATAGTTTTTTTATCACTATACATGAGTTTCCTATATAAGTATTGAGATTAAACGAACTTCCATCAAACCGTTTCTTGAACTGTATGGCAGGAAGCTTGTTTGCACTCATTCATTAAATAAATAAACGAACATAAACAAAAAATTCAGTTAAATGAACGAACATGATCAGAGGTAACTTTCATTCAAATGTGTTCTTGAAAGATCGATAAAATATATTCGTTTATGTTTATTTGTTATGTTCGGTTACTTATTTATTTGGGTGTAATGCTTAAGCCAAATTCGGGTCTGGCATCATTGTTGAGTCGAGTCTAGCATCCCCTATTCATCACGAGTTTAGTACCTAGCTGTAACGCGCGAAGAAGATCTATGTTAGAAGGTCCGGAGGATTAGCCCCGATGACACTCCGACGCTCAAGTAATTTGAATAACATAAGCATATTTATAACATAGAAGTGTGTCACTAGATATAATACATAAGAGATACTTGATAGAAATATATAAATGTCAAAGGAGGGTAGCAATGGAGCATGTAGGAAGGAGTTGCCATGAAAATGGCTCAAGAGAGATGTCAACATATGTTCTCATGTGTTATTAAAGAGGAATAAAAGCTATCTTAATTAGCTGGGGAAGAAGTTTTCACCAGAGAGAAGGCATGTATTAAGTCATTAAGCTTTTTTTTATCATGAAAAGGATAAATAGTATTGAGGGAGGTTGGGTGACAACTTCACCTTTTAAGTTGCTATTAAACATCTTATTTGTATCGCGCGAAATAACGTTATTTTTAACAATAGATTGGTGGCGGTGTATATGTGGTTGAAGAGGTTATCTATTCATTGTATTCATGGTTAAGGCATAGAGCAAAGCTTGGAAATTTAGATTGGAAAGCATGGCGTAACTTCTTTTTTTTTCTAGATTTTCTATGTAATATTTTGGGTCCTAGCATCTTGCTAGTGTCCCTTTTTTAATAAATGTGGTTCAAAAAAAAAATTTTAATATCTTATTTATACTAGAAGGTTCCTTTGTCGTTGATTTTTTGAAGATTGTTCATTAACCTTGGTCATCTACTATGCAGACTTTTAAAATAGAAGTTGGCTTTCCTTTATTACAATAAAAAAATAAATCATGTCCTCGAGGTAAATTCTACCGTCTAACACGTCTTTTGATTTGCACCTCTGGTTGTGAACGATTGCCCATGCCTCTTACCACGATGTACGTCGCTTTAATGACGTTATGCATGTAGCACCGGGCTACGTTTGGGACAGGGTTCCCTTTTTTCTTGCCTATTCTTTTGATTGGGGCATGCGTTAATGATGGTACCTTCAAGAGCGAAGGATAATAGGGGCTGGGAGGGGCCACATCCCCCCCTCCCCCGTTTTTTTTCCGTTAGTAGTGTCAATTCGAGATCTGGTAGTGTAATTTTTATATATACATATCGAGTTCGCCCCTCTTTTTTTCACTGGATATCTTGTGTCCATCTTGGTTCTTTGTGTGGGCATGACCCTGGGCTCTTTGGCCGAGCGTGATGTGTAGATCTTACTTACGTCATCAAGATGGATTTTGCGTAATATTAATTAAAAATGAAAATATTAATTTTAACTTAGACGAACACAAACACAGCCACGTTCATTTTATCAATAAACGAATACGAACAGAAAATCTCATTCGGTTATATGTTTATATAAACAGTTCATTTTCTCCTCCAAAAACTTTAAAAACAAACAGAAACAATGTCTTATTCCTGTTCTTCCGCTTCCTTAGCAAAAACAACGTCCCTTCAACTGCTTAAAGTGCACTACAACAATAACAATAGTGTAGCAATACTCTCTTATTTTGATTGAACATTGAACAACATAACAATCTAAACCCCAGCCTCCACCAACCACAACGCCACCAATGTCGACCACCGCTTCTCTTCCAAACCCCACCGCCTTAACCCACCGTCGCCACCGTCACCACCCTCCTCCATCGATCTCTACCTTCTCCACATTCAACTCCACAAACCAACCTCCATCCACTTTCAAACCCCTAATCTCCCAATCCACCGTCATCCGCCACTCCTCCGTCGTCGCTCCGGCGACATCCAATCCACCGTCATCACCTTCCGCCACCTCATTCCACGGCACCTGCTACGTCCTACGCGACAACATCGACACCGATCAAATCATCCCCGCTGAATACCTAACGCTAGTACCTTCAAAGCCCGACGAATACAAAAAACTCGGATCCTACGCCCTCGTAGGTCTTCCGGAGTCGTACGATCCCCGATTCGTTGAGCCTGGGGAACACAAGTCCAAATACTCGATTATCATCGCCGGAGATAACTTCGGGTGCGGTTCGTCGCGTGAACATGCTCCGGTGGCGTTGGGGGCGGCGGGAGTGGCGGCGGTGGTGGCGGAGTCGTACGCGAGGATATTTTTTAGGAATTCGGTTGCGACGGGGGAGATTTATCCGTTGGAATCGGAGGTTAGGGTTTGTGAGGAGTGTAGGACTGGAGATGTGGTGACGATTGAGCTTGAGGAAAGTGTTTTGGTTAATCATACTACGGGGAAGGAGTATAGGTTGAAGCCGATTGGTGATGCGGGGCCTGTGATTGAAGCTGGGGGGATTTTCGCGTATGCTCGAAAAGCTGGGATGATTCCTGCTTAGCAGCTTGAGGTATTGATTAGAATGATTGTTAAGTGAATTTGATCTCTGAATTTGTTTATAGTATGTGTGCAAACACTTGGATTGGGATGAAGTTTGTTTACGTTGGGGGATTTGAACTAGAATATCATAGCCTGCTTGAATTAGGAGGTGTTTGGATCAGCTATAGCGACCGCTATAGCGCGCTACATAGCGTATAGACAAGGTGTCGCTATTTGTGTTTTGCGACCAAATAGAGTATTTTAGCTATAGACAAGGTGTCGCTATTTTATTTTTATTTTATAGCTATAAAATCGACCCAAATAGAATATCTTAGCTAATTTGGTAGTGTTTGCTTAAATTTTCTACTACTTTATAGCTAAACATGTTTATTTATTGAATGTAAAACATTTCTTAAAGTTTCTACTACCATATCGCTAAACACGAAATAGCGGGCGCTATTTACTGCTATTCGCTTTTGACAACTATGGTTTGGATTCTCATTTTGAAAGTGATTATGGTACATATTATTGGACATTTTAATTGATTACTGAAACTCCAAATAATTAGTTTAGATGTACATCCAAACACCTCTTAGAAGTTGCTATAAAGTGACCAACTTGTTGAGACAAATGTGAATTTAGCCAACCATTTCTGATTTTGAGCAGTTATTATCTGATTCTTATAAGTCACTATAATACATTGAAAACGTGTGTTTAAAATTTGTCCTCTTTAATATACAGAGAGTGCAACAATTCTTGAGATTAACATAACGGTTGAACCAGGTGCGCTAGGGCTACTAGGTGTTGTGAAGGTGAGGGAGGAATGTTTAATAGTCATGTGGCAAAAGATGTGTGCTTTCTCATTTATTGCATTTCCATCAACAACGGGTGATTATGTGAAGTTACGTATTGATCCTTAACTTATTAGCCGGTAGATTAATGGAAATGTGGTGGTGTTTTTGGTATAGGATAGTCAATAGAACACTTATGATGTATAAATGAATACAAATGGATCGTACATTGATAAGATCGTTTTGTGCTCTGTAAGTGTGCATATTCCATAAATTGTTTTACGAAAAGGGACTGCTGATTACTGATATAATGCTACTATATGGATTTTGCATGTTTTTGAGAAATACCTTTGGGTGATGCAGGTTCATGATGTTATGCAAGAAGTGGTGTGGGTGTGTGTGTGTTGTTTTGGGGGAGGGGGCTTATGTTCATTGGAATTACATTTGGAGATGCAGTTCATGGTTAATTATTTGAGTACCAAAGGGCCTGTCTAGCAGTACCACGGGGTGGTGAAAAGGTGTCCCTTCTCATGTGGTTGAGGGTTCAAGCTAGACGAAGGGTGTAGATTTAAGAGTAGGATTAGTCGGTGTGTGAGTTAGCCACTAAAAAAAAAAAATATTTGAGTTGTTTACATAGTCTTTGATACTTGTTAAAGTGTGCTCTCTAAGATGGAATTGATTTGTCTGAAGATGATAGGTTTAGATTGTGCTTCTTTGGGTATGATATTGAATTCAAATGAATCCAAAATTAAATATACTTCTAAAGAGTTTATTTAAACTAATTACCTCTATTTTATATGTTTTATTGGCATTTTCGTCATTTTATCCGTCTAATGACACCATACTGTATATCTGCAGGTCATTGTGTTCTGTTCATTAACCAGCAGGCTTGGCTCTTTAGACAAGAATCATCTCAAAGCTACATATCCTGGCATGCAGGTATAGAAACCGAGTGTGCGGGTCCTATGATGTCTTTTTGGAGTAGAATTATGGCTTTTGTAGTTCCATAAACATACGACTGTGATCAAGGTTTTGTTATGTTCTAAAACCTTAATAAACGTTTGTCACATTCAGTTAAGGTGTGCATTCGTCATCTGTTTCTCTCGTAAAGTGCAACTAGTAAATCCACTGTGATCAAGGTTTTGTTATAACTTCTAAAATAGAACACCTGACAAGTGATTATTTTTATCTACTTTTAAATATAAATTTAATTCAAAACCTATCGGGGTTAAATACTCAATTTTTTTACATTATAAATTACAACTCAAAATCAAGTTTTTTATTCTAAAAATCTCGTCAAAACAAACCATTTCCCATGTCACAAGACCCATAATTTCTGATGTCACAAACGTATTCGAACAATTTTCAAGAATATACGTGTGAAGTTTCTTTTTATGGTCAAGAAACACTCTGTCGATCGAGGAAAAAAAGCTACCGGAGGAGGAGATCG
Source organism: Flaveria sonorensis (assembly GCA_025506505.1). Taxonomy (NCBI): domain Eukaryota; kingdom Viridiplantae; phylum Streptophyta; class Magnoliopsida; order Asterales; family Asteraceae; genus Flaveria; species Flaveria sonorensis. The sequence goes on along the minus strand of CM046433.1, from coordinate 2,791,895 downwards.
GAGAACCGACACAATGGCAGAGAAAAAATAGGGCAAAAGCAAAGTAATTTTTTACACTATAAATTACAACTCAAACTCAATTTTTTTACATACCGTTTCTACATCAAATCACTCTCTAAAGTTCAATCTCTAAATTTTTAGTCATGGGTTCATTATCCCGCTTGGTAAAAGAGCAACACAACAATTCTGAATCCCTCGTCAAAAAACCCAAACCTCACAACCACCTTCTTAAACAAATTTATCCATTTGACATTACGACATATTACCCGCAATTCCAACCGTCACCCTACTACACTCAATACACACCCTTTCTCATGTCGCAAGACCCACAATTTCCGATGTCACAAATGTATTCAAACAATTTTCAAAAATATTTGTGCGAAGCTTCCGATTCTAGTCAAGAAACCTTCCTCAGTCGAGGGAGGAAAAAAAGTTACCGGAGGAGGATGAGATTGAGGAACAAGACGAGGAACCGACACAAGAGAAAAAAATCAGAGAAAGTCAAAATGATGTTGAAGAAGTTGCATTAGCGAACGCATGGATATATATATAAAACTATTAAAATCCAAGAATGTTTTTGAAAGAAGGTAAATTTATAACCATTTAAATTTATTGTTTGAAGTTGTTTTTTATTATTTGATTTAATTTGATTTTTGTGTAGATTGTCGAGCATTTTCACAATCAAATGTAATGCAATGAACGAAGTTTAGATCAACTCTAATTGAAATGAAAAGGTCTAAACCATAAAATGAAGAAATGGAGGTCTTTTTACCCCAAAAGAGTTAGCGCTTTGCGATGTAGCGGCGCTAAGCGCTGGTGAAGAAAATGTGATTCGAAAAGCAATTCCAACTACAAAGAGGTTAAAAAGAAAAGAGGCTTTCCACATATGCAGATGTGGAAGGTCGTTTGTTCTCATCCAACATGGGCCAACATTCTGACAATGGATAGTGAAGCCAACCTAGTAAAAGAGAGAAAAACAAATAAATTCGGGCACCACACCACATTTCGAAGCTCAATTCTGAACGCCAACGTCAACGATGATGAGAATGTAGAACCGGAAAGGCCGCCAAGGAAAAGCAAAAAGTCGGTCGCAACATCGACGTTACAGGAAGAACTTCTGTCGAAAATCGAAAGCTTCAACAACGTAACTAAAACCAAAGTCGAACATAGAGCCCGTCTTCAAGACGAAAGTTCCTACTCATGCAAGAGGACAAGATGTTTGTGTTGGATCGCTGCACCAACAACAAAAGGCATCGGAAGTAAAATTACACAAGCAGACTTGAAATTCATCTTAAAAGACCATTCGACATATACCGGACCGATGTTGGAAGTTGTTCTTCAACGAAAGCGGAAGAAGACGTAACGTTAGAAATGAGAGTTCCCGTACTAGATGTTATTTTTAGTTATCTATTTGTTTTATTTTTTATTGTATATTGCGTTATATAAATATTAAAATATAAATACAAATTAGAGAAGTTAAATTGAAAAAATAAAGAAAACAAAGTAAAACTAAAACGGCACCATGTAAAACGATAAAAAACTCGAGGAAACGAGAAAAGCTGGTGATGTCACTAATATGTCATATGAAAAAAACGAAACGATTGCCAATAGTCTAAGTTATTTCTTGAAGATATATATCTTACCAAAACGAAAAAAGAAAATACAAACCAAACGGCAAAGGTATATTTTATTTATTTCAGCAAGTAAAATTGCGGTGATACATCCAATAATAAAAACAAACACATAAGCGACTATAAATTCCCACAAGAGAAGGAAAAGGTGCACGACTACTTGCTTCAGCCTATCTGTGCTTGCTGTAGTGCTCACGATCACGGTCACGTTCCCGCTCACGTACCGGTGACGATTCATATCTCGAAGGTCTCCTCTTGAAATGTCTATCATCGTCGCTAGACTCATAATCTACAGTGACAGCAGCAGGCGTCTTGGTGCTGCTCTTCCTGGACACCGCCACGGATCCACCAGCAGATGCCGCTTCTGATGAACTTGATATCACCTTACGTTTCTTGGAAGCTGCAGCGGCTGCTGCCGCTTCTTCCTCAGGGAAGCTGATGCGAGAGAAGACACTTGGCTTGTGTTTCCCATCACTGGTGGCGGTTGCAGCTGCTGATGCTGCAACTGGTTTGGGATCTGAGCTTGGCGGTGCTTGGGAGGGTCTTCTAGCGGATGATGATTCTGACCGGCGGTGACTCTTGTGCTGCTGTGACGCGTGGTGGCGGTGGTGGTGGTGTGTGTCTTCGTAGTCGTCATAATCATAACGGTCACTAGAAGATTTCTTCTTTGAGGATGGGTGTGAAGGAACATCAGGGCCATCGTCCCGGGAACGGCGGCGATCAGGTGACCGTCTCTCGGATCTGTGATGTTGACCATCACTGCTTGGTGGTGGAATTGGTCTCTGGTAACCAACAAGAAAGCAATAACAAACCATCAGTTACAGAAAGTACAAATAAACAGAGTAAGAGATAAAATTCAAAAAGCTACATACAGTTTTCGACTTCATTGGAGGACCATCCTCGTTCACACGTGCCTCTCGGATGAATTCCCTCTCTTTCGGTATTTCTCTGCTGCTGTAACAAGTTAAATTTATATAAGCTAACATTTTTGAAATACATGCTTAACAAATGTTCTCTTTTCACCTACATTTTGGTTGTAATAGTATTGGCTTTTCTTATCATATTTAATGTATTCATCAAGTATAATTCAACTTAAATAAAAAAAAATTACATGACTTGCCTTCCGGTTCCACTACGTTTCTCAAAATCACGCTTCCGCTTTAGTTCAGCTCTCCGTGCTTCAAACTCTTCTCTACTCATGGGGGGCCCACCGCCATTCATGCCCATTCCCAACTCCGCAAGATCTCTGTATACATATTTATGAAAACTAATTGGTCAAGTTATGTCACAAGAATAAACAATGTGATTACTTAATTATTGACATAACATTGTAACTTGGGTCTTGGGATAGTGACTAGAAAGCAGGATGAAAACCACTAAGATACCTTTGAGGTGGGATAAAAGGAGGCATCATAAGCCCTCCTGATCCACCAAATGGATCTTGAGGAAACATGCCTCCACCAAAAGGAACATCCATGGGCCCAAGCCCGTAACCACCCATATATGGCATGCCTCCACCGTATGGGCCCATAAATGGATCCATTCCGGGCTGCATCCCGTTCCAATAAGGATTGTAGGGATTAGGACCTGGAGGCATCATATAGTTCATAGGGGCAAACTCCTGTGAGGCCCTCCACTGCATCTCTGGTGCTGCAAAAAAAGAAATTTGTTAGCCGTTCAATTTTAATTTTGGCAGATCGTTATAAAGCCATTCTTATTAGGTATAATGAATGAAGACGCTTAAAAACAACAGTAATTGGAACTCTTACCACTTGTAGGCATGTTGTTAACTTTCTTCTTTTTCTTCTTTTTCGCTGAAAAAAAAGGAAATGTAAGCCACATATTATACCTAATTAAAGATTTACGAAATATGGCAATTCCTTTTGTTTTCATAAATAAAGA